>JAKWJD010001755.1:9893400-10293400 GCA_027705065.1 Solanum peruvianum
TTAGAATTGACACGTAATTGTTGTTAATATCAATTTTTGTTTGACAAATGCCTTTACCATAACACATCCTTTTATACTAGTATGATCAATATATTTTTAGCTCTTATATTCACTTAAATTTTTCTTACTCTTATATTGGATTACTTAGCTTTGGGTGTTATAGGGATGTTCAGGATTTTTTATTGTCCATATACCTAATGGAAAGTGGCATTTGGCTTGGACCTTAGTGATCCATAGCCTATGTAAAAATATAGGAAATATGAAGAAACTTGTTAGCATTTTCTGTTGCAGGAGCTATTATTGTCTAGATTCTAATGCAAAGTGTGATTAGCTTGGAACGCAATGATCCATAGAGTCATGTCCCACCACTTCGTTGTTCAAATTCGGCGTCAGGTTAAGGGAGAAAATTTAGATTTATGAAGAGGTTAGTAAAATACTCTAGAACTTCCTAGATATATTCAAGAAGACTTTAGAATTCCCTAAAGCTTTTAGAGAATTCTAGAATAGGAGTGAAGTGTAAATATTGAAGTGAATTTTAAAGTACATAATATTTACACTTAGGCCTTTAGGAGGTAATATAAATAAAGGCCTCTCATTAAAAAAAATGTTCCAACCAAGTGTAACACATTCGACAAAGTAATACAAAGCCTTTTTTGAAAGCTTTTCAAGTTTCCCTAAGTCTTTCTTGCATTCTCTTAGCGGTCTTAGATTCAAAAGTCCTACTTAGGCTTACAAGATCGTGAAATATTGTGAGAAAGTTGTCAAGTGTTGCATGAAACATTAGTTAGAATCTAAGTCTCCGACAATGTGGTATCATATCAAAGGTTTGTAGTAAGATAATGACCAATGAAGGAGATGTAAAAGTTGTTAGCACCACAACAATCAGGATGGATGGTGGAAGTAAGATCTGCAAAGGAATTAAGCACCACAAGAGTAGTAAGGAAATGTTGTTCGACCCTACACCAAGAAAGGCACTAACATGTCACCCACATTTGACC
Organism: Solanum peruvianum; assembly: GCA_027705065.1. Classification (NCBI taxonomy): domain Eukaryota; kingdom Viridiplantae; phylum Streptophyta; class Magnoliopsida; order Solanales; family Solanaceae; genus Solanum; species Solanum peruvianum. The sequence goes on from JAKWJD010001755.1 coordinate 9,894,399, forward strand.
AATGAAGCAAGTGACGATGAGTATGGTTGTGATGCTATTGATGCCACCATCAAAGAGGAATGGGTCACAAGTGTTCAAATAGAGAGGTAGACCGTAGACATATTAGGCCAGCATTTGGATGAGGTTGATGAAAAGTTCAATACTCTAAACGACTTCAACCTTAGAAAACAAAAACATCCGCAAGGAGTTGCAGGGACGCCAGCATGCCGAGTTCGAGATGAATAAGGCCAGCACTTTCTTAGAGTGTCGGCTAATTGATGTGCTAAGTATGATTGCAGCTATGAGAGTCGAGAATAAAGCACTCAATGAGGGCGTGTAAGCCGAAGGATCGACATCATCCGGCCGAGATAGGGAAGCCAAGGTCGAGGCTCCCAAGTCACATATGCTTAAAGCCATCCGTGACGCCCAAGAAGCAGAGAACTTCTTATGGCACTTGGAGAATTACTTCAAGTGTAGTCAAGTAAAGAGTGATAAAAACAAGATCAACATTGTCGTGTTGTATCTTTAAGGCTTGTCAGAGTGTAAACATTATAAACTCAAAGATGATACTTGAAGTACCCATAGAATGGAGTTTCAATTTTTTAAGTTTGTGGCTTGATATTTGCATTTTATTTGCAAGAGAGGAGATGTCGAGTAAATTAGGTCATACTAGGCATTCAAGTTATTTGAACAATTTTTTTCCAAATAGAAAAATATTATAGCAATCACTGAATAAATAAAAAAGAATGAGTTTAATCATATAAATTGTGAGTACATATATGTTAATCCCTTGATTCCCCTCTCATAAGATTACTCCACGATTCAAAGGCTATTAGTGTCACCCAAACTAGGATGATGTGGACCTTCTTAGGAATTATTTGATCTTTGTGAAAAGATTTTACCGATATAGTTAAAGTATTTGGTTGTCAAGAAGAGTGCGCCCATATCTTGATCACTTCATGAATATATAAAATCTTAGAGATGCATATTCAAAGAAATATATGCACTTTATATAAGTGTAATATAAGTGTGAGCTAGATTTTAGGGTAAGTAGTCTCCAAAAACCCTAAATGAAATAGGATTCAACTTGTAGAGTCCCACAATAATTTGATGTCTCAAATGTCAAGTTTTTGTCCGATGAATTTTTTGGGACGCATAGTTCACTTATAGTCTTTATGGATAAAGTTTTATTGGTTGAGGTCTAATCAACTATTCCATAAGAGGTCTTATGCTTAGAAATGTGGTATCTTTGTCGAAGCCAATTTAACAAAGATCTCTCTCTAGCAAGGGACTCACAATAATCTCCAAGCACCTTTGGGAATGTAGTTCTACTCTCCCATCTAAACGTGGACACAAGATCTAAATTCTCAAAATCCTTAAAAGTACAACATAGACTTTGTAGATTTAGCGAGGCATGAAAAATGTGCTCATGCATGCTAGCCTTAACTGCAGATTGAGCATAACATTCATTATTTACAAAAGTAGACCGCAAATAAGTAATTAGTCTTGGAATCAGTCTCGAATATTTGAAATAGAGATGTGTTGTAACAACATAATATAGAACTACATCTCCATGAAATTCCAAGTGCTAATAGCATCTTGGTATCTCAGGTAGCATGTAAGATCCATGAGTTAGAGCTTTAACAAACAACGAAGAGTCACAAAACTTGTAAAGTAGCAGTGATTTACAAGTACCGTATATTGACTAGCTTCTAAACATTCACGAGGAAATTACTTAGCATAGGTGCATCAATAAAATCAATGTCCATCCAGATCCATTTCAATAAATGATAAAGTTGCTACTTTCGCGCCTGAGCTGAGGTAGGTACCTATTAGTGCCTCACCACATTAGCTACTATCTTACTTATAATCTCCTACTTTACCCGATTATACATTTCTACCGAAGGCAAACTCTTTGAAAAAGTTTTGAACTTGAGAATTATCCCTAGGAATGAACCCCATTTTAAGATTTAATGGTTCATTACGGATAAATCTCAGAATTTTACAAGCACATCCAAGCTTGAACAATGCAACACTCAAAATTATTTTATTTTTCTTAATGCGGAAAGACCCTCATGATGATTTTCTTAAGTCTTAAACAACTGTTTACTGATAGCATATTTGAGAAAAGAGTCTCCAAGTTACCTAAGTGATTTCTAATGAAACTTCTGCATGCATTTCTTTGTTGTCAACACTTTCAAAACCTTAGCACTTCCAATGTTACACTGTGGAAGTTTGGATGTGCTCGTAAAATATAAAAATTCATCTATAATGAACCATTCAATCTTAAAATGTGAATCATTACTGATGATAATTCTCGAGTTCACTACTTTGGTTAAGAGTTCTTATTTCCTTCAATAATAATGTATAGTAGGCTAAGACAAACGATTAGAATAGTCAAGAAGAATTCACACGACCATCAATGAAAGTTTGCAACCTTTCAAATGGTACTGAATGTTCCTGAAAGTTGCAACCATTTAGAACAGTCATGGTGGAAAATTTAAATAAAATGGGAAAGTTCAAATAAAACGGGTCGCGTGCGGATCTGAGTCAGGTCGGGTTAGTCAACTAAAAAGTTGAAACATTTCGGCCTATTTTCAACTTCTGTTATCAACTAATTAATTGAAAATATTTTTGTCCATTTAATTAAATAATTAAAATAAACTTTGTCCAAAGAATAATCTCTCGATCATTTGCTGAAGCCGAAGCTGAGACGAGTGAGCGACGACGACGACGGAGCGAAGGGGGTCCCTATTTCCAACCCTTTTAACAATTAATAGGAGTGTTTCTGTATTTAAACTCTCCTATTTTTCTTTTCACCACCGATGAGGGACAAATGTCTTTTCATTAAAGCATAAGAGGACTTTTCAATTTCCAACTCTTCAAGTTATCAACATTTCAAATTCCTCTCTTTCCCTCTATTTCCCATCAATCTTGCTACATACCCAACAATCCACCACATTGATGGAAAATGGTTATAACATAGGAATGCACAGACAATTGTGTACTTTACAGGCAAGAATTAACTGCATCTGGATAAGTAGGTTTCCCCTTGGACTTTCCGTAGTGAACATATGTCGGATATACTCGGTCAATCGATAGCTGTGATATCATTGAACCGTCGAGCTTTGGTGTATTACCTAGACAACCATATGTCACACAATTAACCCTTTACTACTTATGGTTCTTACGGTTGTGTTGGTTTCAGCCATGAACACCTCCTGGTTTCATAAGTGTATAGAGAATAGGCTTTTTACTACTTTTTAAAACACAATGAAAATTCAGATAGTCAATCAATTGAAGTATTAAGGTTTACATATCCTCAAATTTCTTTTAAAATTCGTCAGTTTTTAGCTTAAAAAACAATAGACTTTATGTGATATTTTAGAATTTAGAATTAACCTACTTCACTCTTATTACTATGTCAACTAAAATTTTGAGGATAAAAATCAAGATATTGTATATTATAACAAATGGAACATTTTATTAACTTGAAAGAGCATTTATCTTGAAGGATAACAAGACAGAAGATACTTCACAATTGTTAGTGAGGAAATTAGTTAGTTCTTAAAAGTATTGGAAATATTTTCTAGATAAAAATTGTGGGTGGGGTGGGGGAGGGAAGGGCTGTTAAAAAAATATTTATTGTTTTTCCTTAAAAAATTGCTGGGCTGGGTGGAAGTGAGGGAGAGAAGGGAGAAAAGGACTAGAATTATCCCTAATCTTTGCCTTGAAGACTTAAAATGATTCTTATCCTTTTATAGAGAAAAAGGTGCAGTTTTAATCTTCCAAACTTTTTTGTCAAGTTACACATTTAGCTCAGCTCTATTTGTCCATTCGCTAAAATGGTAAATATTAATCTTTGAGATCACTAAATAAATAAATTTTAAGTGATATAATTAATATTCACCTCATATATTAGTTTTATTTATTAATTTATAAAAGTACTAAATTATAGAAAAGTTAGGATATGGTTATTAATGTATTGATTGTCAACTAACTCTTAACTTTTTTTTATTAAAATAAACATCGAAACATAATCAAGTGACAATTTGACATATATATATATATATATATATATATATATATATATATATATATATATATATAAAGTTAAATATTTAAATATGCTCATCCAGAAGTACAAACGAAAATAGTACGAAAAACTAAAAATATATATTATATCATTCTATATAAGTGTTGGTTTTTTCTGTCCGACCAAAACCATGAAAAGCTGCCACGTGACTTCATTCTCAATAAGGGTACCTACGTAAATTAATAAAAAAACTGGGTTATTTTACGTTTTGTTTGTTTATTTTCGTTAGATGCTTCTTTTCGATTCTGCGCCATTTAATGATAGCACCAACTCACGCGTAAGCATCATTTTTAGACAAAGTGAAACTCTTTTGTTGACAGCTATTTGCTACTTCCATTCACAGCCGCCACCTATTTGCTTGTTCCGTCAATTTGCTTACGCCTTGGCTTTCTACGTGGTTTCTTTCCGTTGTAAATGAGATGCTTTCAACCTTTCTACCCAACTAAGCACAGTGATTGATAAATTGGTAAAATTTACGATCATTGTTTATTTTGCTATATTTACATATGTCATTAGTGACATAGGCATGGTTTTATCCTTCTATAAATAGAACATTGTTGCTCATTTGTAGAACACATCAAGCTAGAGAGAAAAATCATTTTGAGAGCAAAGTGAGGTATTCCATAGAATATACAAGAAAAAAAGTCTGTGAAGAAAAATAGAGTGTGAGCGATATTTTAGTAAGACGGAAACCAAAAGAGTGTTGTTCCTTTTGAGTGCTAGTAGTCACTTTGAGTATTGTATTTGTGACTACACAGTGTAAAATTCCTTACAATAGAAATATCAATTGCTCTTTTTGGACCTTTTTCCCTTATTCAGAGGGGTTTTCACATAAAATTTTTGGTGTCGTTATTTTTCCATTTTATTTCCTTTAGTTTTACCAAATATATTTTTGTGCTCGTCCACGTTTTCCCGATCATATACTCCATCTGATTCAAACCAAGCTCTTGAAGAAATCGCTTTACCCATATCATCTCCTTGCCGGCTTTAGTAGCCGCAATATATTCAGCTTCAGTTGTAGATAGTGCAACACACTTCTGCAACTTTGACTGCCATGACATAGCTCCCCTTGAAAAAGAAAACAAATATCCAGTAGTAGATTTTCTTTTATCAAGGTCACCTGCCATATCATGAATCTGAATATCATTTCAAGATTGGATTTGATGCTCCAAAACACAAGCATTCATCTAAGCTTCCTCTAAGATACATGAGTATCCACTTCACAGCTTCCCATGCTCTTTTCCCGAACTTTTGAGGAATCTACTAACAACACTAACTCCGTGAGCAATATCAGGTCTAGTGCATACCATTGCATACATTAGACTTCCGACGACGGAAGAATATGGAACTTTGGTCATGTTCTCTTTTTCCTCCCTAGTTGTAGGACACATCTTCTTGCTCAACTTCATATGACTAACAAGAGGTATACTAACAGGCTTAGCATTCTTCATATTGAAGCGCACCAGTACGCGCTCAATGTACTTCTTCTGGGACAAATAAATCTTCCTTTTATCTCTAAGACGAGTAATTTTCATGCCCAATATTTGCTTGGCATGACCGAAGTCTTTCATAGAAAAAGACTTACACAACTCTTTCTTCAGCTCGTCAATCTTGGAAGTATTCTTGGCCACAATCAACATATCATCAACATACAATAAAAGGATAATAAAATCATTGTCAGAAATTTTTTGTACAAATACGCAATGATCTGAAGAAGTCTTATAGCCTTGCTCCCCCATAACAGATTCAAACTTTTTGTACCACTGTCTGGGAGCTTGTTTTAGACCATAGAGACTATTTTTGAGTTTGCATACAAAATTTTGTTTACCATCTACTTTGAAGCCCTCAGTTTGTTCCATATCAATCTCTTCTTCTAGGTCACCGTGAAGGAAAGTCGTCTTCACATCCATCTGCTTAATCTCTAAATTAAGACTAGCATCCAAACCTAGTAATGTGCGAATCGAGGACATTTTCACAACAAGAGAAAATATTTCGTTAAAGTCAATACCTTTTCTTTAACCGAATCCCTTAACAACCAATCTAGCTTTGTACCTGGGCTTCAAGTTGTGTTCTTCAACTTTAACTTTGAACACCCACTTGTTCTTCAAAGCTCTCATGCCCTTGGGCAATTTTACCAACTCATAAGTGTGGTTCTCATGCAAAGACTTCATCTCGTCTTGCATTGTTTCAATCCATTGATTCTTGTGCTCATCTTCCATGGCCTCCTCATAACATTCAGTTTCTCTCCCGTCAGTGAGTAGCACATACTCATTGGGTGAATAATGGGAGGAAGAAAACCGTTGTCTTGTGGACCTCCGAAGCGGAATATTTGATTCGTCCACAACTTCATGAGCAACAGGATCATCAATAACAATAATATTGTTATTATCAACATCAATATGTTGATTCGATACATGATTATGGGTGTCACCATGATTATCAAACCCAACAATAGCATGCACACTTGTGTGAGGAACTTCATCATGATGAACTACACTATCAAAACTTGAAGATTCTAGCTTCTCCGCTTTGTCAATTCTCAATTGTTTGATTCTCCATGAAAATAGTATCATGCCTTTCACAAGTTTCTTTTCAATTGGATCATATAGCATGTAACCAAATTAATTTAGATCATATCCAATGGATATGCATTGCCTTGTCTTGGCATCTAACTTTGAACACTCATCTTTCGGTACACGTACAAAAGCTTTGCAACCAAATACTCTAAAATGGTCATACCAAACACTTTTTGGTACATCACTTTGCAAAGCAACAACATGAGATAGATTAATAACATGTGCAGCGGTCAATAAAGCCTCACCCCAAAATGAGTTTGGAAACTTTGCTTCAGAAATCAAACATCTAACTCTTTCCATAAAGCAGATCTTCCATTTTCCCTTCCAAATAACATAATTAACACCATTTAAAGTAATCATTCTACTTGTGTTGACTTCCATTGTTTTCCCCAAAAAATATAGTTATCGCAAATCAAAGTAAATATTTTCTGATATGAAAGTTTACTGTGCTGCGACCACAGAGCATACTCAGATAAAACATTGGCTCTGATACCAGTTTGTTGCGAAAACGCGGATGAGCACAAAAATATATATGGTAAAACTAATCGAAATAAAATGGGAAAATAACGACACAAAATTTTTTATGTGGAAACCCTTCTGAAAAAGGGAAAAAACCACGGGCCAAGAGGAGCAATTGATATTACTATAGTAAGGAATTTTACACTGTGTAGTCACGAATATAATACTCAAAGTGACTACTACACACTCAAAAGGAACAACACTCTTTTGGTTTCCATCTTACTAAAATATCGCACACACTCTATTTTTCTTCACAGACTATTTCCTTTTATAGTCTATGGAATACTTCACTTTGCTCTCAAAATGGTTTTTCTCTCTAACTTGGTGTGTTCTACAAATGATCAAGAATGATTTATTCATAGAAGGATAAAACCATGTCTATGTCACTAATGACATATGTAAACATAGCAAAGTCAAGAATAATTGAAAATCTTACCAATTTGTCAACCACCAAATCTTTTATTTTCAACTCCAATTGCTATTCCTTTTTAACAATTGCTTGTACCAATTGAATAGCTAAAGTTGACTAAAAATGGGATGGATTCAACATACACAGTGTAAAATTCCTTACTATAGTAATATCAATTGCTTCTCTTGATCCGTGGTTTTTTCCCTTATTCAGAAGGGTTTCCACATAAATTTTTGATGTCGTTATTTTCTCATTTCATTTCCATTACTCTTACCATATATATTTTTATGCTCTTTCGCATTTTCCCAGCATGTCTCTTATACTATAGTAAATCATTGTTAGAAATATGTAATCAATAATATAACCTTACACTGTTGGCTGAAGCATAACTTCTGTGGTTCAATTTATTCAGATATTGTCTTCTTCAACTCATTTGTAGATGTTCTCTGTATTTCATGTCACTTCAGCTTGGAGTTGATAGTATTTTTCCTGTTATGCAGCCTTGGTGTGTGAATAGGATTTTCCTGACTTTAAGTAGTTCCTCTCCAAAATGGGGTGTTATTGTCTGCTCAATATAACGTTCTAGATGTATTCTCCGTTCTCTGCTGAACTGTGTTAATTTACTCCTTTAGTTTCTTCTTAGGTCGTAAAAAAGTTTCAAGCTGGAAAAACTACTTATGTTAATACTTGAGAGTTCGCGGGATTCAAAATTCAACTACCAGACCAACAACAGAATTTTTAACCAAACTAAGTCATTATATAAAACAATTTACCAAAGTAATACATTTTTCTAATATTTTACAAAAATTGTATAAACGTATTTCATGGTAACGTTTTTGGGTATATTTTATTTTTAAAAAACTAACAGTATTAGGTTGATATACGTCACTGTAAGTAACGTTTTACTTTAAAAACGTTATTTTCAGTAATGTTTTACTCCTAAAACGTTTCTGTGAGTAACGTTTTAGGAGTAAAATGTTACTGTGAATAACGTATATCAATCTGACGCCATAAACTTTTAAAAAATAAAATATATGCTAAAAAGTTACTGTGGAATACTTTTATACTAGTTTTGTAAAATTTTAGAAAAAGATATTATTTTGATGAATGACTTTATATAATGACTTAGTTTGGTTAAAACCTCCCACGCAACAAGTGTTAAACTACATGTAGTGTATATGTTTTGGCGTTCATTGAAAGTTCATTGTATAAGGCTCTGCAACATGAATGAAATATACTATGAAGCATGTTATATTGAAATTTAGTTTAATCATGTTGTGTATAAAATAGTAATTTAATAATTATTATCAAATTATCCATTACTTGTCAAGAAAAATCATAAATCATTATACAATTAATAATCACAAAAATAATTATAGTAAAATTATTACCGAATTATGAATTCTTTTGAGTAGTAGATCTTTTGAAAATAATATTTTTATTCAGAGAAGATAGAGGTAAGATAAGAAAATAATCTTTTGAAAAAAATATTAATATCCGAGAAGATAGAGCATTAGAGGTAAAATGTGTACATACTCTACCCTTTCATTATTCATGTCGAAAGCTATTATTTTTATGGAATTATATAAATTTAGTAGACCATTATCAATAAGTCAATAATACTTTAACAATTTGAGTTATTAATCTTGATAGTGTTTAATTTTAAATAACCCCACCAAAAGATTGGAGACTACCAATATGATTACTATATAAATAAATCTGCTCACATAATAATATGGAGATTATAATACTAACGATGAAATCTGCCCACAATATAATCACTTCTCTTCTTCCTCTAGAAAAGAGAAACTTGGTCATATCAATTTAATGCAAGATATGAGCGACCTTCGTAAGTGACTAACGGAAAATATTTGATAGACTAAAATTGCACCACTTTTACAAAGTAGAAGAATTATTAGCGATCCGTGTGAAAGGAAAACGATCATATTGAGTGTTAAAACAAAGATAAAAGACAATTTTGATCTTTTTTTGAGAGAGATGGGCTGTGAAAAAATATTAATTTTATTTTTTAATTATTTTTCCTTTAAAAAAGAATTTGGATAGTATAATGGGGTAGGCTGTAGATGAGTGGGGATACAAAAAAAAAATTGAAATTTATTTTAATTATTTGTTAAAATAACTGTTTTTGATATTTTTATATTAAAAAATGGAGGGTGGTAATGGCACGGGTAGGGTAAGCGCGGTTTTAGATGAGATGGGTGGAGATAAGCTACAAATGTAATATTTATTTTTTTATGAAAAAATAAGTATAAAATTAAAAATTTACTCTATGTGCATTAGATAATTCAGAATCCACTCTTTCAATCTTTGTCCTCTCTTCCACTCACTATCTGTTACTATGATTTAGAACAATTTTCCATATATAATTATATATATGCACATTAGATTATTCATGTTTGTGCTATGCACGGGCTCAACATAATTAGTTTCATGGTTAGTGTTTTTTATCGCAATACAATAATTTACATATTTTTATTTACGTATAGAAAAGTCTCTCTATACTAATATGGATAGAACATTAAATTTATATACATGTGCGAAAGAAACAAGTTCAAGTTATATACCTTTGAAAAATATTGATCCTTTCATTTTAGTTTTACATCAAGATAAATGATACCAATACTGATACTAATTGAAGCTTAATTAAACAATAACCTATAGACTATACATAATATACTTGTACAGTAAAAAGTGCATAAGACCATCTAGCGATTCAAACATTTTAGACATAGATCAATATATGTGCCTGAACCTCTCTTTTATTCATCAATGTCATATTTCCTAAAGTACTTCACAATATCCTCACCTTATTGGACTTGCTCCAGTTCTTGTGTAACCTCTTCAATCACTGAAATGAAGAGCAAAACAATGTTGAGGCAATGAAAACAGAAGTGTCATAGCATATCAACCACTTGCCACCATTGGGGTGTTTCATATTATCACGACTCAAAGTATACCCTAGTTGTAATATGGTGTATAAGACCCCAAGAGTCCCTACACAAGTCACTTAGCATACATCATACGGGATAACAGAAATAAAGATTTCAAAGAAACAATTTTATATCATAAACAAGTTTGATAAAAGCGGAAGTCTAACATAAGTCTCAGTAAGCCATCTACTACATCAATAGAAGCAATTGAGACAGAACTCATACATCACATACAAAGTCTAATAATTGATATAGAGAAAGCAATAAAAGTGCCTCGATCCTCGGAACATGAGGACTTACCAATCCTTGAGTGCCAAAAGATCAACTAGTCACGAATGTGAGAGGTAGGAGCGTCAGACCTTACATCAACTTTTAATTTGGTTTAATTTGAGGAGATGTTATCCAATTAAAATACTACAAATTTTATAATATATTTTAAAATTAAAAAATCACTTATATTTTAAAACATTTGAAATTTGTTAATAATTTTAAAATGTTTATAATATTTACAATAATTTTATAAAGTAAATATATAATTTTCATTCAAAATCGACTAAAATTCTGAACTTTAAATAGATTTTAAAATGCATATTCAATTGGATAGCATTTCTCAAAATGGTTAAAGGTCGGTCAAAATTGGGTGTCAACTCTCCTCTTCATCCAGAGTCTCGTTATTTTAATATTTCTTTTGTATTTCCGTAGTTTGAGTATTGCAATCACAATTTGTCTCTTGAAACATCCATCAGGCTCTTTCTGAATCAATGTAAATTTAAGTTCACTTTCATCATTTGGAGTCATACGACTGAAAAATGAGTGTTGGTATTTGAATGCTATGAATAGATTGTCTACTTTCTTCGAAACCAATAAGAGTTGATACCACTACCCCGTACTGACAATAAACTTTTGTCCCCGAAAAAAATTCTTCGCAATAACTATTAAGAACATGATTACTGGCAATTGAGTTCCGCATATCCATTGTAATTAAAAATGATACTACTGTTGTAATTTAAAACGAAATGCATTGCCCCGTTAGTTCAATGACAAATTTGGTATGCAATTTTTTTCTAATGGTGTGTAGAACTTGAGAAAAATAACTTCAATGTATACATCATATCCTTACATAGAAAGGGGGAAAAAGTAGTTTTTGAAACTGTTAAGATTTTGGTAGTTCCTTCGGTGTTTGCAAATGAATTGGTTTTGACAGACATTTTAGGAACTATTTATGGATGACTTTTACTGTTTTTCAAAAGGATGAGAGTTAGTTCCGATTCAAATGTCTATCTGCAGTTGTGTTCATCATCCGAAACGTGTACCTCTATTGTTTTTAAAGTTTTCGTCTATCTTCTTGTGCTTAGTTAGTAAGTGCTTCATCGTCACTAAATGTTAGTTTATTATTCTCCAAAAGTGAACTTCATTTCTACATAACTATAAATGCCTTTGACGCAGTGGTTCATAGGACCCCTTAGTTTCTAATTTTCTCCAACTCTGTCTCGTGACATCATAACACAAACATAAAGTATCCATTAACTGATCACTATTATTACATCCTATAATTTCATAAATCTGAACTTTAAAGTTGAATCAAATTAGATAAATAATAATTACGCTGGATTTGTAACAAACTATTGATAAACGAAAACTAATGATTTTATTCAAATACATCAAAAACTAGCTAGGAAAGTACAATATTTTGTTTGCATCACCAACAACATATAAGAGTTTAATCCTGCAATTTTAAGAAAGAATTATTTTAAGTTAAAAAGCTTTAAAGGAAGAAAATTCACTGACAAAGATCAAACTGAATTCCTGGAGGTGACGATCACTAATACCGTTTTCATTCTTGTAATGATTTTGTGTTCCAATTTAAAATACATCTTTGAAAACCATGTTGGATATTGAGTTGATAACATTATGTATATTATGGACAATCTAATAAAAAGTCAACAACCATAACCCATGAGAACCGCCTGCCAACTGATCATTAATGAATCTCTTCGTTCTTCTTGATCTAGATCAACTGGAGTCGTGGTTTATGGTACCTTATCAGCACCACCATAATCATTTGATAGTGGAAATCCACATAACCATCATTCCCTTTGTATTAACTGTTCTCAAATGTATCAAATTGTTTTCCTTTGGGGATGCATCCAACAAGATGATTGTGAGAGAGATTTAAGACTTCAAGTGATGTGAGCGAAGCAAATTGTTGTGGAATTTCTTCGCTGATTTTGTTGGATGAGAGATCCAATGATTCAAGTACAGATAATTGGTGCAGGGATGCTGGTATGTGACCCTCCAAGTGATTATGAGATAAGTTCAACGTACGAAACCCAACGAGATCTCCAATAATGCTTGGAATATGACGTTCGAATCTATTTCTTGAGAGATCGATAATTATGTTTGTAGTCAAAACTTGAGGAAGTTCAATATCTAGCCCCTTTGTTGTCACTATAAAGGAATCTGTGTAATAATGAGAACCTATATCAACTACATGCTCTCACGTTCCATTGTTCTCACCATTTATTTTCATAGCTTCAAAATTCTTGAAAAGGCTCACTGGTAAATCTCCAGTAAATCCATTGGATGAGAGATCTGTGGCTCGAATTTGAGCAAACAAGTTGACAGTCCTCGAATCTTTTATAGGTACATAAACTTATTTGATCTCAAGTCTAAAATATGCAACTCCGGTAGGGATCCCATCCATTAAGGAAATATGTCATTCAATTCATTGTTACCTAAATCAAGAACTTCCAAATATTTGCAATTGATTAGAGATTGCGGGACTTTCCCCTCTAGCTTATTCCCGTCAAATTTAATGACTCTAAGTTGGTTCCCTATACTAAAAGTAATATTAATTGTCCCTCTAAGAATATTGTTTCCTAAATCCATAACGGAAAGTTCACTCATCTCACCCAAACATAGTGGGATTGTTCCCTCCAAATTATTGGAACACAAATCTAGCACTTGTAGTGTTTTCAAATTTCAGACTGTTGAAGTGATCTGTCCACTAAGATTATTTCATTAAAGGAGTAGAAATCGCAGCAACTGGTGGTCTATGAGTGAAATTGGAATAGGACCTTCCAACTGATTTTGTTTCAAAACAACTTCAATTAATGTTTTAGATCTAAACTCGTGAATTTTGAAATCCATTTGGATTTCGATCGCTAAAAATTCTATCACTAAATTATGTGTTTATTGTGGGAATAAAATCTTGGCAGCAATTAATTTGGCAACCATAATTGTTGAAATTACTAGCCATAAATGTTAAAATTGGTAGCCACCAACATGATAATTGGTAGCCACATTTGTGGAAGTAGGTAGTCAAAGTTTGGTAGAGTTTGACAGCCAATTTTTGTGGAAATTGGCTACCACATTACGTCATTAATGATGTAATCAAGTGTTCAAAAAACTCTATAAATAGAGTAGTAATTGAACACTTGAAGACACACAAAAATAGAGAAGCAATAGAGAGTAGAGAAAGTAATCTACAAAATACTTCTTAGTTTTGTTAGAAAATAGTGTGCAAGTAATAATATTATGAGTTGTAAGAAATAAAAGAGTGCTGAGTAGTAGTCTTTGACACTATCAAATTTTCATAAATATTATTGTATTAGTTATTCGGATATTATATTTACCCCATTTGATTATTTGGTGTCGTTGTTACTCTCTTTCTATTGCTATTTAGTTTGGATTATTTTGGGTGTGATTATCATTATGTTCAACAACGTGGTATGAAAGCCATGAAATAATAGTCCATTGTCCTTCCAATACCCCCGTCTCACAAGACAATATTATGAAAATGGTGTCTACGAATGAAATTCATTCTTGGCTCTCAAGATGTTTGGGATATTTTAGACAAAAGGTATACGAAACCCACAAATGAGGAAACTTTGTTAAAGACAAAAAATAACAGGCTCTCACTCTTATCCATCAATGTTTGGATGATGACATGTTTGAAAAGGTGGCTGATGCAACCACCTCGAATGAAGCGTGGAAAATTACCAAATTCTATCCAAGAAGTTGATAAAGTAAAGAAGATAAAACTTCAAACTCTAAGGGCTGACTTTGATGTTTTTAAAATGAAAGAATCTGAATCCATTTTGGAATTCTGTTCAAGATTGATGGTTGTTGTAAATCAACTAAGAAGATACGGGGAGGCATTGACACCCAATTTTGACGTTCCTCGACATGAATTAATTAACGAACTTCTTCATTCCATATGATTTAAAATGGTTAATTTCATAAATAATAATAATAGTACTTTTATCAAAAAATATTATTTTTCATTTTTGATTTTTTTGACTCGCCACTTAATTTTTAAAGAAAAATCAAGTAAAAACTTCCATTTTGAAAAGACTTAACAGAAAAATCAGTTGAAAATATTGAAAAGGGTTCGGGGATTCTTATTAACATCATATGAAGGTTTTGAAGAACCTAAGATGCTCCGCTTACTTACGACTATCTGACAACTAACTTAGTTTGGCTAAAACCGCTTATTCTTAATTTTCGAAAATTACTTAGAAAGGAAAAGAGTTAAAATGTTAACTTCTTATCTAAATGAGTTATTTGCAAAATTATTGGTTTTATGCTGATATGGACTTTAAGGCGTTCACGGGGAATTTGGAGTTTTCTTAACCTAAGACTGATGACAATCAAGCAAATAATTAAAAGCACGCAAAGAGGGAGAGAGACTTGGATCCAAATCCGGTTTTTCTTTTCGCCTGGACTGGAATTTGGACCCACCTGTTTTGGGTTTTTGACCCATTTTCTTTTTGGGTTTTGATCCATTTTGTACCTGTCCTAAACTTAAAAAATAATTACACAAAATAAATAAAGTAAAGTAAAGACGACAAGGTCTTATGCCCGAAAATAAATACAATATGAAATGAGAAAACATGAAATAAAATGGGTCTTCAAATCTATCTTCTCCGACTATCTTCAATTTTTATATTCTGGGACCCGTCCGTCGATCTTCATGAACTGCTTGACTCGAAATAAAGATAGAAAACATTTGGGTTTTTATGGACCCCTCGATATGGGTGAGGATGGATTCGTGGTGAACCCCGCGGAGATTTTACATGTCAAACCTAAATAAAACACAGTAGCATGAGATGAGAAAGACTAATACATTTCTATAAAAATAATTGAATAAAATTATGGTGATCGAGAACTTAACGTAGCAAATTATGATAATCATTTGAGGATTAATCTAGTAACTTAGATGGCTTGGACATTTACACTAGCTATTTAACATAATAAGAAAGGACGAAAATTGCCTTGATCCACATTCCCAGATTTTACTTTAAAATTAAGCTATCTTTTTTATAAAAAAAAATGAAAGGATTAATCTAGTAACTTAGATGACATGAACAAATACCATACTTTAGTCTCTGCCAGGCATGCCATATTCTTAGTTTTCAACCGGCAGAAAACTAAGCCTAAATCAATGTCATATTCTTGATAGAAAATGAACTCAAAACAGTCCGAAATACCGTAAAATCATTCGAACGAGATCAAGAATGCGGCCAAACAATTTCAGAATAAACCTTGTCATAAGTTTTTTTTTTAAAAAAACGCGTCCTCCATTATTAACAAAATAAGAAATCAGTGATGCTACTAACAAGCTTTAGTCATTTTCAACTTACATGTATATTTTAACTCAAAATGTGATCTAACCAAACCATGAGGAAAGTAGACACAATATGAACCCATGAAGCATAAAAGCATATAAGATAGTAGTTAATCCATGCATTCGAATCAAATCAGTTGGGACGAGAAACTTGACGAAACCTTGACTAAGCGCAAAATCATATAGGAGCACATAATGAAAACGAGCCTTACAATATCAAAATATTCAAATAATAAATAACCTTAGATTGAACAGGAAAGGTTCAACTCAAACAAGCTTAACTAGATCAATAACATAACAAAATATTCTTATTGGCATGATGAGTGACATTCACCTATATTAAGATGTTGCAAACTACAACTCCAATTCAGTTGAAAATCAGCAAAATCAACCAAACAGGAAGATTACAAAAATCAAAATCAAAGACGAACACAAAAAGAACTTAGTGAGGGGGAAACCTTTGTTAGTGCAGTAAATTTGGAATCGAGCGAGCTGAAAAGGATGATTCCACCACAACAAAGTAGGATGTCAACTGCCAATGAGTAACCTAGGCGGCAACTCGAACTCGAACCAACTTAGAGGAAAAGGATGAGCAAGCTAGAAGAATAAGATTCTAACCAAACCCACTCTTCACTCCCTTTTTGGATGTATTTTGTATGCTTATGTATATTTTATCTGTAGCTCCCTCTAACTATATCTGTGGAAAACAAAGAAAACTTCCCTGCTTATTGCTCAAAAGTTCGACCAAAAGCTCTTAAAGAAAAAATTTCCATTTTTTAAAAAAAATCCCCTCGAAGAGTTTCTACTCCAAGGGATTATTTATAGAGGAATTTAGGGTTCTGAGGTAGGGGGAAGGGAATTTTCGGAAAAACCCAGGGCAAAAATTGAAATTCTATGTCCCTTTTTGAAGGGAACAAAACGAATCGCTACGCGCTTAACGCAGGGAAAAGAAAAATTAAAATAAAAGGGCCGGGAATCAAATGTTGGGTTCCTTTGTAAAAAAAAGGTGGGTTTGGATGGCCCAAACTTGTTTTTAAGATAGGCTGAGGATAAGCCAACGAATTTCGGACGAGATTGCGTTTAACTAAGCCCAAATCCGTTCCAAAGGTAGCTGAATCAGATTTGATCAACGAAACTTGTCAAGATTGAGACAAAACGAATTAATACGAAACAATCAATGAGCTTCTTAACTTAGACAAAAAATAAAATAATTAAGTTAAATATAAACGTAAACAATTTGCGATATAAGCTTATACAATTAAAATAATCAAACAAACAAAATATTTTATTGAGCTGATTTTGGATATTCAACGCGTAATTATGTAAAACATGCATTAGTTAGCAAGTCATAAAAAGCAAAATTTCAATTAATATGACTTGCAGGCTATATTTTGAAATATACAGAACTAACTATTTTAAAATTGTTTGACTTTGAAGAAACTCGAGGATTTATCTTGACTGGAGGGTCAAAATTGAGTGTCAACAACAACAACAACAAGAATAATAGTAACAAATAACAAATAACAATAACAATAACAATAATAATAACAATAACAATAACAATAACAATATTAATAATAATAATAATAATAATAATAATAATAATAATAATAATAACAATAATAATAATAAAAAAAATAATAATAATATAAAAATAATATTTTACAAGTTATTTTAACTAGTTTTATCATTTTATCTAATTTTTAGGTGAAATAGTTGTTTAACATAAGTGGAAATATGATTATAATATTATATAAATATCGAAAATCGCGTCAAAAGATTTTAATTTTAATAATTATTTTATTAATTTAGTCCAGTATATTTTTTAAATTATTCAAGTTATTTAGTTTCTATTCGAGCTAATTATTTTATTTCATTAAAATCAAGAAGTTCTTTATTTGATTATATCCATTCGTCCTATTTAATTGGCCGATTTTAGATTCACTTTGATTAAGTTTTTAACTTGAATTGGCTAAGCTGCAATTGACTTTTCATTTCCTAAACCAACCAGCCCATATACCCAAACTTCCTAAATCGAATTCCCTCTCCCATCCTAGCAAATCGACCCCATTAGCCCAATTCTCCAGCCCATACCCTTTTTGACCCGGCCCACGTCTGCTCTCTTCTTCCAAAGAAAAGCAGAAACAACTCTAGCGAAAAGCGCAACGTTAGTGCACGTAACCCGTCGCTCCCAACTCCAGTAGATGCATGAAAGAGAAGCAAGGATACATAGTGTTCCTCACACTCGACAGATGCAATGCGACAAACTCAAAAGCCAATCTCGTGTTGATTGCGTCTTCTCTAATGTTCCCATGATAGAAGACGTGTCCCCTTCTTCAGGTTCGTACAATAGCAGAGGCACGCGAGAATCGTCCTTGAGACGACGAGATTGTTCCACACGTCTTCGAAGGATGGGAGGTTGATCTTGGTCGTCCGCTCTCCTTTTCCTCTTCCGGAAAGGGTCAAATTTCTAGAAAAAGTGTGTTTTCCCTCTTTGGTGAACATTTTTTTTTTAAAATTTTGAAGGGAATTCGAAAGGGATCTGGGTTTTTGAATCCGCTTTTGCCCTACCTTTCAAAAATCGTGACCTAATTTTTCAGCTATGATTCTTCTCTTTCTCCTTTAATAAAGAGAGAAGAGAATTTTTTTTTTGATTTTTCTTGGGAATTTTCTGTAGAGAACACATATTGAGTGAAAATCTTGGGTAGACTTTCTGTTAGAAAATTCTCAGAGCAAAGGCAGTGGTAAAGGTAATAGTTGTAGGCTATACGAAAAAAATAATATAAAATACAGTCAAAGAAATAGGGGAAAAGTTTTTCTCTTCTTCTGCCTTCTTTAGAGATTTTGGGTTTGCTGTTTTGTTTCGAATATCTTGGCTGCCGCTTGTGTTTATTATTCGACGGCGGGCATTCGTGTTCGGTATTCTTGTGATGAAGCGTCCTCTACTCGTTTCAGCCCAGTCTTAGTGCACTTAGCAAGGTAAAACCATTTTTTGCTCAGACTACCTATTTTCTTAAGGTGTGGATCGTGCATTACTTGAAAGTTGTTGAGTCTGTGCTTCCGTCTGTCCATTTGAGGTTCATTTGAGCGTGATTTGAGTTGTGTTGTCTCTTTTCCGGGGTATTGTCTAATGCATATGGGAGTAGTATGTGTTTTTCTCTGGCTTTTTAAGCACAAGTCCCTTTTTCCCTTAATTTTATGTTTTCTGAAAGGTTTTTTTTCTTTCCAAGTTGTCTGCTACTCTCTTTTTTTAATTTTCTCTTTTAATTAATTATGTTTTGGGTTCCTTAATTTATGTATTGAGGTTGTGGTGATGAGTAATGACAGACACCATAATTTTCAATAGTCTATGACAGGTACAAAACAAAAAGGGTACAAATATCGATCCAGGCAGACAGAAATCGGATTTGGGCCCAACATCTCTTTCTCCCTCTTTATACTTTATCGTTTATCTTCTTGACATTGTTTATTGTTAGTTTTAGGGTTAAAAAAATTCAAACCCCCTGCAAAAGCGCCACTTTAGTTTTAACGAATTAATCAAATCAAGTAAATAACTTAAATTAAATTTTACAAATTGAAATTCACTTAAATAGAAAAAATTAATACTTCAATTTCAAACGACTCTAAATATTTCTTTATTTCAAAATAAGTTAGACCATTTTAGCCAAATAAGTTAGTTGTCCGATAATGGCAATTTAGCAAATATTTTAGGTGCCGTACAAAATTAATTTTATTATCTTAGTCTGATTAAATATAATAAATATAATATCTGAAATAATAAAGATAATTAAAAATTAATTGTAAATTATTCATTAATTTTATAAAGCGAATAAATATTTTTGAACATTTTAAAATAGTATAATGAATAATTAAATTAATTTATTTTCACCATTCAATAATAGATTATTATTTGACGAAAAAAGTAATATAAATGGGAAGAAACTTACACGCTGTAATGACCTGTTTAGTCGTTTTGAGCAGCAGATTTTAATTCTGGAAAAACTGGCCAAGACCACGGGCACTGCGACGGACCGTCACAGGCACGACGGCCCGTCGAGGGTGCATCGTTTCAGCATACTTAGAATTCTGAAATTGGATACTGAAAATCGACTCTCTGTAAATTGTGACGGACCTGCAGGACGTGCCGTCACATCCACGACGAACCGTCGTGAGTTTCCGTTGCAAAACACTTCAACTTTTGAGAATTTGGTACAAGAAATGAGTTTCTGACCGTCAGGACGGAGGTGCAGGACGGACCGTCACTGCTGTGACGGGCCATCACAGTTCACCTGGATTTTGGGAGGCTGCGACGACCATCGTGACGGACTGTCGCAGGCACGACGGCCCGTCACAGGTTGCGCAAATCCCAGGCAGAATAGGATTCCTCTACACGTTTTAAGGGTCGTTTTGGACTATTCTTTCCTTAATTATAAAGATTGAGGGTTAATATTAATAAGTCTAATTACTTGGGGGTTAAAAGAGGTAACCTTAAGTTAATTAGTGGGTTCTATTGTCCTCTTTTAGTCTTAATTATATGATAATTAGGGTAAAGGAAAGAGGGTTTGAATAAAACAAACAGAAAGAACAAAGAGAAAGAGAGGGATCGATCGAGAGGGAGGAGAAAACGCAGCTTGAGGATTAGCTTGTTTGATCAATTCTTCGGTGGAGGTAGGTTATGGTTTTCATGCTACTTGTAGTAAACTCTTAATAGTGAATGCTATGTGTTGATAGTATTGTAAACCCTACTATGTGCTTAATTGTAAGCTTGTATGAATATGATATATATATATATGTGTGATTATATGAGCATGATGAAGTTTTGAATCCCAAATCTTGAAAGAACCCTAATTCACTTGTTAATGATGATGCCTTAGTATAAAAGAAGGCTTGATATATTATAAAATGAGATTGATGATGCCTTAGTCTGAAAGAAGGCTTGATGAATTAGGGGATCGGGTGCCACGTTCCGGTACCAGGATAGAATGAATATGAGGATCGGAGTGTCACGTTCCGACACCAGGATAGAATATGGATCGGGTGCCACGTTCCGGTACCAGGATAGAATGAATATGAGGATCGGAGTGTCACGTTCCGACACCAGGATAGTAAATGAATCGGGTGCCACGTTCCGGTACCAGGATAGTATATGAGGATCGGAGTGCCACGTTTCGGCACCAGGATAGAAATAGAGGAGAGGAGTGTCACGTACCGACACAAGAGGAAGAAAGATAATGAATCTTGAAAGATTATGAATATACTCAATCTAATGAACTTAATTCCCAAATGTGTATGGTATTGAGGCTTGAGTCCTCATGTGTGAACTCGGTTGTAGTTATTGATGAATTCATGTTGTTATTGCTACATGTTGAGTATTGTAGTTGATTTACATTATTATTGATATATATTGTTCCCTATTTTGAGTTGGCCGATGATATCTACTCAGTACTTGTGGTTGTACTGACCCCCTACTTTCATGTTTTCTTCTTTGTTATTTGTGTAATGCAGCAAACGTTCCGTCAACTTCAACTCAACAGTAGATCTAGCCAGTCTTCACTACCTTCGGAAATTCAGGGTGAGCTAATGCGTCTAGCTTGGACTGGGTCTTCTTCTTCAAGTCTTGATGCCTTGAACTTCCGGCATGGACTAGCTAGTATTCGTTTTAGCTTCTTAGACAGTTTTGGTTTAGCAATTTGAGATAGATGTTCTTATGATTATGACTTCCAGATTTTGGGGATAATAATAATAGTTCTGAATTGTTTTATTAATGAGTTTAAGTCTTCCGCATTATTTTATGTTGATATATCTTGAAATGTTAAGGTTTAGATGGGTTGGTTCGCTCACATAGGAGGGTAAATGTGGGTGCCAGTCGCGTCCCCGATTTGGGTCGTGACAAACTTGGTATCAGAGCATTAGGTTCGTTGGTCTCATCACACAAGAACAGGTCTAGTAGAGTCTTTAGGAACGGTAGGGGGACGCCTTTACTTTTCCTTGAGAGGGTATAAGACTTTAGGAAAATTTCACTCTTTCATTCTTTCTTTCGTGCTACTACTTGAGTCCAATTGGTATATGGGCGATACGAATTGGTATCTGACCATCTTCACTCTATTTCGCAGATGGTTAGAACCAGAGCAACGACCGCACCAGCAGCAACAACGGCACGGCAAGAAACATCTGAGCCAGCCACTGGGGCTGTGGCTCGAGGAAGAGCAGTGGCAAGAGGTCGTGGTAGAGGTCGTGGGAGGACGTCCTCTAGAGGAAAAGGACGAGCACCTAGCCCATCTGATGCTAGGGCAGTGACTCCTCCACCGACTGAGGAAGTGGTAAGAGAAGGGGAGGAAGGGGAAACTGAACAAGAGCAGAATGAGGAACTGCCACCCCAACCTACCCCAGAAATGATTAATCAGGTTCTGGCCTATCTTAGCAGTTTGTCTGATCAGGGTCAGGCACCTCCAGTGGTTTCTGCACCAACACCTCCGGTTTCAGAGATACGATATGCGGCTACTATGGCTCCCCGCATGGATGCATCATTGGGAATAGGCACATTTCCACGTCTGACTACTGGGCCTATTATGACAAATGATCAGCATGAACTTTTCAGTAAGTTCTTGAAATTGAAACCTCCAGTCTTTAAGGGCGCAGAATCAGAGGATGCCTACGATTTTCTGGTTGATTGTCATGAGCTACTACACAAGATGGGTATAGTAGAACGGTTTGGCGTTGAGTTCGTAAGCTATCAGTTTCAAGGGAACGCCAAAATGTGGTGGCGGTCACATGTTGAGTGTCAACCAACAGAGGCACCACCTATGACTTGGGAATCATTCTCTACCCTGTTTATGGAAAAGTATATCCCAAGGACTTTGAGAGATAGAAAAAGGGATGAGTTCTTGAGTCTCGAGCAAGGTAGGATGACGGTCAACGCATACGAGGCTAAGTTTCGTGCTTTATCAACGTAATTTTAGTCCACAAGAACGGATCCGCCATTTTGTAAAGGGGTTGAGGTCAGAATTGCGGATTTCAGCCTTACAGGTAGCGGCTACGGCAACATCCTTCCAAGAGGTGGTAGACTTTGTGATAGAGGTGGAAGGAGTGAAGCCAGATGACTTCACCACGACATCGACATAAAAAAGGTTTCGAAGGGGAGGTGAGTTTAATGGTTCTTACTCAAGAGGACAGAGCTCAGGAAGTTACTCAGTTCGACCCATTCAATCTTCACTACAGACTGTAGTTGGGGGTCCACCTCAGAACGGTCAACACATCTCTGAGAGACCTATGAATGAACCCAGAGAATGCTATGGATGTGGGGAGATTGGACATATTAAGAGATATTGTCCAAAACAGAGTAATCGACCCCCACTAGCTAGAGGTAGGGGTGGTTATGGAAGAGGCCGTCATTATGGAGGACGCGGTGGTCGAGGTAATGGTGGTCACCAAAACGGCCGAGGAGATGGGAAAATTGGAGCCACTACGACACCACATGGTAGGGGCAACGGACAGACTGGTGATAGGGCCCATTGTTACGCTTTCCCTGGGAGATCTGAAGCGGAGGCGTCATATGCTGTTATCACAGTTAATCTTTTGGTTTGTGATTGCATGGCATCTGTATTATTTGACCCTGGCTCCACGTTTTCATATGTATCTTCATCATTTGCTAATGGTCTAAATTTGCATTGTGAATTACTTGATATGCCTATTCGTGTTTCTACTCCGGTGGGTGAGTCTGTGGTAGTTGAAAGGGTGTATAGGTCTTGTTTGGTGAACTTTGTGGGGAGAAACACTTATGTAGATTTGGTTATTTTAGAAATGGGTGACTTTGATGTAATTCTGGGTATGACTTGGCTTTCTCCAAATTTTGCGATCTTGGATTGTAATGCTAAAACTGTGACATTAGCCCAGCCTGGGACAGACCCGTTAGTGTGGGAGGGTGACTACACTCCCAATCCGGTGCGTATCATATCCTTTCTTCGTGCTAAGAAAATGGTTAGTAAAGGGTGTTTAGCTTTCTTGGCACATCTCAAGGACGACACTACCCAAGTACCCTCGATTGAGTCAGTTTCGGTAGTCCGTGAGTTTTTGGATGTGTTCCATGCAGATCTTCCTGGTATGCCACCAGATAGGGATATTGACTTCTGTATCGATCTTGAACCGGGTACTCGCCCAATTTCTATACCCCCGTATAGAATGGCTCCCGCCGAACTAAGAGCGTTAAAGGCTCAACTTCAAGAGTTGTTGAGCAAAGGCTTCATTAGACCAAGTGCATCTCCTTGGGGTGCTCCGGTTTTATTTGTAAAGAAGAAGGATGGGAGTTTTCGGATGTGCATAGACTACCGGCAGTTGAACAAGGTAACTATTAAGAACAAGTATCCTCTTCCTCGCATTGATGACTTGTTCGATCAGTTACAAGGTGCTTGTGTATTCTCTAAGATTGACTTGAGATCCGGTTATCATCAATTGAAGATACGGGCAGCGGATGTGCTAAAGACTGCTTTCCGAACTAGGTATGGGCATTATGAATTTGTAGTGATGTCTTTTGGTCTTACAAATGCCCCCGCTGCTTTCATGAGCTTGATGAATGAGATATTTAAGCCATATTTGGATCTCTTTGTGATCGTGTTTATTGATGATATACTGATATACTCTAAAAGCAAGAAGGAACATGAGGAGCATTTGAGAATTGTATTAGAAATGTTGAGGGAGAAAAAGCTTTATGCCAAGTTCTCTAAGTGTGAGTTTTGGCTAGAGGCAGTGTCCTTCTTGGGGCATGTAGTTTCCAAGGATGGAGTGATGGTAGATCCTTCTAAGATTGAGACAGTGAAGAATTGGGTAAGACCCACCAATGTGTCAGAAATAAGGAGCTTTGTTGGGTTAGCTAGCTACTACCGCCGCTTTGTCAAGGGATTCTCTTCTATTGCTTCCCAATTGACGAACTTGACTAAGCAGAATGTTCCATTTGTATGGTCAGATGAATGTGAGGAAAGCTTTCAGAAGCTTAAGACTTTGTTGACTACCGCACCTATCCTCACCTTGCCGGTAGAGGGTAAGAACTTCATTTTTTATTGTGATGCATCCTATTCGGGTTTGGGTGCAGTGCTAATGCAAGAGAAGAACGTGATTGCTTATGCTTTAAGACAATTAAAAGTGAATGAACGTAACTATCCAACTCATGACTTGGAATTGGCCGCGGTAGTGTTTGCATTGAAGCAATGGAGGCATAACTTATATGGGGTTAAGTGTGAAATCTATACGGATCATCGTAGTCTACAGTATGTCTTTACTCAGAAAGATTTGAACTTGAGACAAAGGAGATGGATGGAACTACTGAAGGACTACGACATCACTATTTTGTATCATCCGGGGAAGGCGAATGTTGTGGCAGATGCCTTGAGTAGAAAGGCGGGAAGCATGGGAAGTCTAGCTCATTTGCAAATTTCTAGATACCCATTGGCTAGAGAGGTGCAGATTTTGGCTAATGACCTCATGAGGTTAGAAATAAATGAGAAGGGAGGATCGTTAGCTTGTGTAGAGGCGAGATCCTCTTTTCTTGAAAAGATTAAGGGGAAGCAGTTTGATGATGAGAAATTTATCCGGATTCGAGATAAAGTGTTGCAAGGAGAGGCTAAAGAAGCAACAATTGATGAGGAAGGTGTTTTGAGGATTAAGGGAAGGGTATGTGTACCCCGAGTTGATGATTTGATCAACACTATTCTGGCAGAATCTCATAGTTCAAGGTATTGTATACATCTGGGTGCAACCAAGATGTATCGTGACCTAAAGCAACACTTCTGGTGCAGTAGAATAAAGCGTGATATCGTTGACTTTATTGCCAAATGTCCAAACTGTCAACAAGTAAAGTATGAACACCAGAGGCCCGGAGGAACGCTTCAGAGAATGCTCATTCCCGAATGGAAGTGGGAGAGAATCGCAATGGACTTTGTGGTTGGTCTTCCAAAGACAATGGGTAAGTATGACTCCATTTGGGTGATTGTTGATAGGTTAACTAAGTCTGCTCATTTCATTCCGGTCAAGGTGACTTACAATGCAGAGAAGTTAGCAAAAATCTACATCTCAGAAATCGTTCGATTGCATGGGGTTCAACTATCCATCATATCAGACAGAGGTACGCAGTTTACTTCTAAGTTTTGGAAAACATTGCATGCCGAATTGGGTACTAGGTTGGACCTTAGCACTGCATTTCACCCTCAGACCGATGGTCAGTCGGAGCGAACGATTCCAGTGTTGGAGGATATGCTTCGTGCATGCGTGATAGAGTTTGGTGGCCATTGGGATAACTTCTTACCTTTGGCAGAGTTTTCATACAATAATAGCTATCACTCCAGTATTGATATGGCTCCATTTGAAGCATTGTATGGGAGGAGGTGTAGATCTCCCATTGGGTGGTTTGATGCATTTGAGGTTAGACCTTGGGGTACTGACCTCTTGAGGGATTCGTTAGATAAGGTGAATCGCATTCAAGAAAAGCTTCTAGCGGCGCAAAGTAGACAAAAGGAGTATGCAGACCGGAAGGTTAGAGACTTGGAGTTCATGGAAGGTGAACAAGTCTTGTTGAAGGTTTCACCCATGAAAGGGGTGATGCAGTTTGGTAAAAGAGGTAAGTTAAGTCCAAGGTATATTGGACCACTTGAAGTGCTTAAGCGAATAGGGGAGGTGGCTTATGAATTAGCCTTGCCCCCAGGGCTGTCCGTAGTGCATCCAGTATTTCACGTATACATGTTGAAAAGATACCACGGAGATGGAAACTATATCATCCGTTGGGATTCAGTTTTTCTTGGTGAGAATTTGACTTATGAGGAGGAACCAGTTGCTATTTTAGATAGAGAGGTTCGCAAGTTGAGGTCGAGAGAAATTGCATCCATCATGGTCCAATGGAAGAATCGACCGGTTGAAGAAGCTACTTGGGAGAAGGAGGCAGATATGCCAGAAAAATACCCACATCTGTTTACAGATTCAGGTACTCCTTTTCGCCATTGTTTTTCTCCTTTTGATCGTTCGGGGACGAACGATGGGTAAATTGGTATCTATTGTAACGACCTGTTTAGTCATTTTGAGCAGCAGATTTTAATTCTGGAAAAACTGGCCAAGACCACGGGCACTGCGACGGACCGTCACAGGCACGACGGCCCATCTAGGGTGCATCGTTTCAGCATACTTAGAATTCTGAAATTGGATACTGAAAATTGACTCTCTGTAAATTGTGACGGACCTGCAGGAGGTGCCGTCACATCCACAACGAACCGTCGTGAGTTTCCGTTGCAAAACACTTCAACTTTTGAGAATTTGGTACAAGAAACGAGTTTCTGACCGTCAGGACGGAGGTGCAGGACGGACCGTCACTGGTGTGATGGGCCGTCACAGTTCACCTGGATTTTGGGAGGCTGCGACGACCATCGTGACGGACCGTCGCAGGCACGACGGCCCGTCACAGGTTGCGCAAATCCCAGGCAGAATAGGATTCCTCTACACGTTTTAAGGGTCGTTTTGGACTATTCTTTCCTTAATTATAAAGATTGAGGGTTAATATTAATAAGTCTAATTACTTGGGGGTTAAAAGAGGTAACCTTAAGTTAATTAGTGGGTTCTATTGTCCTCTTTTAGTCTTAATTATATGATAATTAGGGTAAAGGAAAGAGGGTTTGAATAAAACAAACAGAAAGAACAAAGAAAAAGAGAGGGATCGATCGAGAGGGAGGAGAAAACGCAGCTTGAGGATTAGCTTGTTTGATCAATTCTTCGGTGGAGGTAGGTTATGGTTTTCATGCTACTTGTAGTAAACTCTTAATAGTGAATGCTATGTGTTGATAGTATTGTAAACCCTACTATGTGCTTAATTGTAAGCTTGTATGAATATGATATATATATATGTGTGATTATATGAGCATGATGAAGTTTTGAATCCCAAATCTTGAAAGAACCCTAATTCACTTGTTAATGATGATGCCTTAGTAAAAAAAGAAGGCTTGATATATTATATAATGAGATTGATGATGCCTTAGTATGAAAGAAGGCTTGATGAATTAGGGGATCGGGTGCCACGTTCCGGTACCAGGATAGAATGAATATGAGGATCGGAGTGTCACGTTCCGACACCAGGATAGAATATGGATCGGGTGCCACGTTCCGGTACCAGGATAGAATGAATATAAGGATCGGAGTGTCACGTTCCGACACCAGGATAGTAAATGGATCGGGTGCCACGTTCCAGTACCAGGATAGTATATGAGGATCGGAGTGCCACGTTCCGGCACCAGGATAGAAATAGAGGAGCGGAGTGTCACGTACCGACACAAGAGGAAGAAAGATAATGAATCTTGAAAGATAATGAATATACTCAATCTAATGAACTTAATTCCCAAATGAGTATATTATTGAGGCTTGAGTCCTCATGTGTGAACTCGTTTGTAGTTATTGATGAATTCATGTTGTTATTGCTACATGTTAAGTATTGTAGTTGATTTACATTATTATTGATATATATTGTTCCCTATTTTGAGTTGGCCATTGATATCTACTCAGTACTTGTGGTTGTACTGACCCCCTACTTTCATGTTTTCTTCTTTGTTATTTGTGTAATGCAGCAAACGTTCCGTCAACTTCAACTCAACAGTAGATCTAGCCAGTCTTCACTACCTTCGGAAATTCAGGGTGAGCTAATGTGTCTAGCTTGGACTGGGTCTTCTTCTTCAAGTCTTGATGCCTTGAACTTCCGGCATGGACTAGCTAGTATTTGTTTTAGCTTCTTAGACAGTTTTGGTTTAGCAATTTGAGATAGATGTTCTTGTGATGATGACTTCCAGATTTTGGGGATAATAATAATAGTTCTGAATTGTTTTATTAATGAGTTTAAGTCTTCCGCATTATTTTCTGTTGATATATCTTGAAATGTTAAGGTTTAGATGGGTTGGTTCGCTCACATAGGAGGGTAAATGTGGGTGCCAATCGCGTCCCCGATTTGGGTCGTGACACACGCACTTGTCGTTGCAACCAATCAATTAATGCTCGATAAGGTGTTACCAAACGATGAGTATTGCCTTCTTCAATACCCAAATTATTTATATTAATGTCACAACAAAAGTCATCCTCCCAAAAATATCAATTCATCATTAATGTTGTACCATCATACTTTTTTTTTTAGAAAACACATAAAATTTTCACGGATTTGGCAGCAAATTTATTTTAGTGTTTTCACTTCACTGGTAATTATTTACCCAATCTCTTTTCAAATGATTTAATATCATCCTTCGATTAAAATACTACTCTCACATCGGCAAGTGCAATACACACACTCCAAGTCATTGATCCGTCATGGCAACATAGTAAATTATTTAAATTTTAATTTTTTATTTTTTTATTTCTTTTTATTTATTCACAAATTTAGTAAGAATTGTTTTAGAAAAAAAACAGCGCTTGTTCTTCAATTGTCACAATCCCCATTGATAAAAACAACAATTCAGTCACAATTGCAATTGAACAAACTCAGTCACATTAGTCCAAGATCTCAAATATATTCTCACAATTTTACAAAAACACATTCAATTTTGAAGACATTATCAAAATAATAAATAATGAATGAAAATTTAATTTGAGATGAAGAAATTGTATATTTTTCATTAACAAAAGCTTCATATTTATCACATTCAAACTCTGTCATAAATAATAATTTAGAAGCAAAAATAAATTATTGACTTTTTTTATCTTTTCCGTGTTCATCACACCCTTTTACTGCTTAAAAGAAAATGAGGGTTGGGATGGGGGTGTTTCAAAGAAAGAGAAAGAACTTGCAAAGTTCTTCGAAGAAGAAAAGAAAGAGACGAGGCAAGTGGTGATTGAGGTGGCTAGTCCAAAGAGAAAGAGAAAGGGTTGCGATGGGGGTTCAAAGAAGGGATATAGAGTCGGGATGGGAGTTTCAGAAAAGGAAAAAATGGTGTGGGTTGTGTAGAGCCCGGGGGGGTATCAACAAGAAGAAAGAAGTGGTGCGAATGAGGTTGAGAACTTGGGGGTCGTGGGGTGTAAGTAAGATGAAGGGGCTGGTGGTACTAAGAACTTGGGGGTGGTGGGGTGTAAAGAAGATGAAGGAAAGAAAGATTATTGGCTAAAAAAAATCGGGTCCAGTTAGTTTTTTCTAAGCACAGTGACTTATTTGACTTGACACAGTAGCTATTCAGGTGTATTTAAATTCACTTGAAAGATGTTAAGAGAGGTATTTAAACACCTATACAGTTAAGTGTTAAAGTAAGATTTGTTATCAAATTTAGGGAGATTTTTATGTATTAGAGAAGATTATAAGGTGGTAAATAAAACACATGCTAAAAAGAATAGAATTTTAGGTAACTAAAATATTAAGATTTTCCTAAATATTAAATCATGCTTTGTAATTTGCACCATAATAATAATAATTATAATAATAATAATTCATTAATTGCTATGATAAAATACTTCATTTGTTTATTTTTATTTGTTACTAATAAATTCGGAACACTTATTAAAAAAATAAATATTGATATAATTATTTTGTTAAAGTATTTTCATTGAATAATATTTAATACTAAAAATGATCTTGTGAATTTCATTTAAATTCCTACAAAAATAGAAAGTAGTTGATCATTCGATCGAGTCCGTCCCTTGAAGTCATACCCTAAATAATTAATGTGTTCGTATATTTTTTCATTGAACATATAGGTTTATCATTGGAACTACTAATTGGAGCAATAGCAGCTGGAAATGTGGTATTGTTGAAACCTTCATATCAGTGTTAGCCAAAATAATTCCCAATTATTTGGATAACAAAGCTATTAAAGTCATTGAAGGTGATTATACAGTTGGTGACAAATTGTTGCAACAAAAATGGGACAAGATTTTCTTTACAGGTTCGAACTTAAATTTTCAAGATTTATTTTCCTTTTTATATGTCTTGCACAAGATCCACTATACTACGAGAAAAACACCTTTAGAGGTAATAAATAGATACATTAATAAAGAGTATTAAAGTCTTTATCGGATTAGTTAAGTGTAATTAGATCCAATATCGCTACAGAGACATATATAAATAGTGTTAATTGCCATTAAAAATATATATTTAATAATAATTAAGCTATTGTGATTCATCAAGTACCGTTAAATATTATTTTTTATATAGCAATGTTGATTTTACCTAACTATTTGTGTGGATATGTTTTGAGACATTCCTTCAAGTTTTTCTTGAAAATAATCATCTATCTTGTAGTTATTTACCTATAAAAGATCGTTTAAATATTTATGAATTTGATTAAAACTTCTTTTAGATGATCTCATATGTTTCTATTGTTACCTTATAACCTGACATTGGTATATTGATATAAATAATATGATTACGTATACATGAGTTTTCTAATAATTACATCAAGTTTATTCACCTTAATAATGTTGTCGAATTTTTATTTAATGATGATTGCATATCACTGGTGATAAAAATTGTACATTTTGTAGAAGTAATTATTGTTTATCAGTATCACATGCTCTTGATTTTCAGATTGATTGTTGGACTGTATCACAATTTTGATATACATAAATATTGATACAATTTTGTTAATGGAATATAATAATTGATATCAATTTCATTCTAAAAGTTTATACATAGTGATATACATATATATATATATATATATATATATATATATATATATATATATATATATATATATATATATATATATTAATGATATCAATTTAATAGGCATATAACATAAATGTACTATTTAACTTGACCTGATTTCATATTTATGTCATTCAATTTTAGATATGTACAAGTCGACACTTAAACTTGTATAAATTTCAACAAATAGATACACGAGTCCTACGTGACACAATACACGTAGGACACTACATAGGACAAAAAATTACATGTAGTAAATGTGTGTCTATTTGTTCAACTGTATACAAGTTTAAGTATCTACTTGTGCATACCTAAAGTTGAAGGACATAAATGTTATTTGAAGTCAAATTAAATGACATATTTATGTATTATGCCATTTTAATACATTTTATATGTATACATATAGAAAATTTAATGTTATTCTAGGGGAAGATTTAGTTGGTTTGCTAAATTCAAAAATTTTATAACCTGAAACATAGAGCATGGGCTACTAGACGTAAATATCATAAATTATGGTTATTTTATGTCATTTAATAGGCCAACTTGTTAGAGTATGATTGTTTTATGGCTCCACATATGTTAACAGTTATGTGGAAAAAAAGTAACAAATAAATAAGAATACTATATTAGTTTGTTCATTTTATTACGAATAATTATATAAAATCAATTAATTTTAAATATTTTCAAAAATTTTACAGGGAGTCCAAAAGTGGCTCAAATTGTTATGGGTGCTGCAGCCAAGCATTTGACTCCAGTGACCCTTGAATTGGGGGGAAAATGCCCTGCTATCATTGATTCACTCTCAAGTTCTTGGGATAAAAAGGTAAATTCAACATTCTTTTCTCTCTATTTTTAATTTTATTTAAATTTCCTTATATTCTAAAAATAAAAATAAAAATAGTACACATATATAAATCGTCGCATCATGTACGTGTCAATATGTGATCTAGATCAATAGTAGTTAATTATAGAAGCGCCTCCACTAGATCGAATGGAAACGAAAGGCGAATAAATTAAAATATGTTAGGGCCTCAATAGTAGGAAGGGAAAACTAAACGCTATGCATAAAATACTTTTAAGTTTTAGATATATTTGAATAAGTGAGAAAGAAATTGGAAAAATAAAAGTACCATATTTTTTACAATTTAAAGCATGGTAAGAAAATTCAAAATATTTGGCTGAAATCTTATTGCCAATCATCAACAAAATACCTTTTTTACCATTTTAGATAACATGGTACTAAACCAACATGTTATCTCCTTTATTTCTAACTATATTTTAACTCTTTAATGCAAACGATTTGCTTCAAACATTTTCACATCAAAGTTTTTTTTTTTTTTTAAATAATTTTATCTATCCGATACTAATTTTATCAAATATCTGTTTTTTTTTCTTTCACTTCTCATAGATTACAATGAAAAGAATTCTTTCTGGAAAATTTGGGAGTTGTGCTGGCCAAGCATGTATTGGGATTGATTATATCCTCGTCGACATCATGTTTGTCAACGAACTGGTACGTATTGAATTTGATGTGATTACGTTGTTGAGGAAAAAAATTTTCATGAATTCTAATTTTGATAAATATATATATTAGTTTGTCATCAAAAACTAATAATTAATTCTCTTTTCAATGTTGCACTATGTAAAGTTGATTAAACTTGGGATTCCAAAAATGCTTTGAGAAAATCCACAAGAATCACATTCAATTTCAAGGATAGTTAACAAAAATCAGTTTTTGAGATTAAAGAATCTCTTAGATGAGCCAATGGTAAAAAAATCAATTTTATACGGAGGATCATCCGATGAAGATAATTTGTGAGTAATTTTAATTATTTTGATACTTTAATTTATATAGTTTTTACATTAAAAAATTAAAGGTTTATCGAAATTAACATTTTTATCTCTAAAGTAGTGATCATAAGATCTGAGTACACTTTATCTTCACCAAAGCATCAATTTATGAGTATATACCAAATATATTGTTGTTATTGTTATAGTTTTACATTAAAGTGTAGATATGAGGAAAAAAACACATTCTTGTCATAAAATGATCTTTGGGAAATGTAGTCCATTGTTTGATCAATGAATAGTATTTTCTAAAAATATATGCTTATAAATACTATTTAATCATATAGAGCTATCAATTAGATAGTGTTTAAAGTCAAGTTTGGGTCATTTAATTTTTTTTTAAAAAAATATTTAGTGTTTGATTTTTTATAGTTGTCTCTCAAGATAAATAGCTTTATAACACTATATATGTTTATAATTTTATGAGTTAAAATAATAAAAATAATATTTTTAGTCAAATGTCTTTAAGAATTTCTGCAAATAACACATTACAATATTGTCTTGTTATAAGTGAGGAAAGCAATTTCTCCTCTTGTTATAAGAAAATATATTCCTTGAAAAAAGTTTCTTCAATAACCAAAACCAAACCCCACAATCAATTTTTTTTTTTAAAATATTGTCTTCATACCAAACAATACACATTTAGTATAAATTATTATCTTGTGTTATTTTAAAAGTTGCCAACAATATTGCATTTAATTTTTTGAATGATTACATGTGTGAATGCAGGTATATTGAGCTTACAGTATTACTGGATCCTCCCTTGCAATCTACAATCATGACTGATGAATTTTTTGGTGTTTAATGATACAATCATTCAGGTAAGTTTTTTTCCTCTTTAATTCACTTTTATTTTTTCACATTTATGAAGTAATGTGAGTTTGCTACATAGAGAGACTTAAGGTTAGTTAATGTATTGGTTTATGTACTATTTAAGTATTTATTTAGTCTCAATTTGTTTTAATTATTAGGATCTTGAACAATTTTTACCATGACTTTGTTCTTAACTATCAAACACCATTACTAACGATATTCTGTTGTCACAATCTCTATCACCATTGTCAATAATCACCACCATCGTCTTTACCCATCACCACCGACCATTTTGCCATTGCAATTAGTCAATCACCATAACTGTCAATCACTACTATTAGTCGCTATTACATTTACCACCTTTATAATTATAGTAATATTTACTGTCATTACCACTCTCACCATCAACAACTTCTATGACTATGGTCATTTCCAATTACCAACAACTTTTGCCTTTATAATTAGCACTATCAACTATCATCAATGTCCTTGTCAATCACCACACATTCTTCAATCAAGGCCAATACTACTATCAATATCATCATCAATCACCACACATTCTTCAGCCACTGCAACTACTTAAATTGATCAACTTCACCATCATTGTCACCGTCACAATCAACTACCTCTATCGCGACGTCACTACAACCAAACACCTCCACCATCGCAAATATAATCACCATAATTGTTACCTGCCATAGCACCAACCATCACCACAACAAATCATCTCGATCATCGCTGACAAACACAAATAGTTTTTCTAATTAAATAATAATTTTGTATATTAATTTTATATTTTTTGTTAGATTCAACTTCAATAATATATTTAATATATGTTAAAGTAAATAAACTATGCATACTTTGATGTTGAAAAACAATATTGATCATGCAATATTAAAATCTAAAGACAACACTTTAAAGATTCAAATATGTATTTAGAGTCGGATATTAGTTTTTTATTTTTTTATCACATAAAAGTCCTCTAACTTTTAAGTCTATTACACAAAAGTCATCTTTCCATTTTTGTCACATATATAAAAGGTCATCCAACTTTAACCAAATTAGCTAAAAAGTAAATTACTTCAATTTTATAATTTGAATCAAATATATAACATGACACTCTAAAATAAGTAAATTACATTTAGAATATGTAATTCTAGAACCCCTTCTCAATAATATTGCTCTTTATAACACCAATTTTCATTATGATTTAATGATCGAACTAATCATCAAAATGACTTGCTACACATACAAATGCAGTATGCAGTTGATACACTTCCATTTGGAGGAGTAGGACAAAGTGGCTTTGGAAGATACCATGGAAAATTTTCATTTGATACATTTAGCCATGAAAAAGTAATAGTAAGAAGGAGCTTTCTTACAGACATTTGGTTTAGATATCCTCCTTGGAGTGATCATACACTACAACTCTTTAGATCTGCTTTTATATATGATTATCTTAGTGTAGTTCTTATTACACTAGGACTAAAAAGGGCTTGATGTTTACAAATTATATTTGAAATTATTTGAATTTGTAATTTAATTATTTGTTTGGTATGTAATTTACAATTGAAGTGTGGATGTTCATTTCCATTCAAAACTTATTGAGAAATAAATGTTTTTATTGTGATTTTCCATTACTCTTACAACTCTTCTTTGTCTAATCCCTATATAGTTAATAGTTATGTTCAGGATACATTTTAATATTTACTAATGTAATATTAGAAATTAAAATTTTGTAACGTAATCTATATATAAAGCTGAATCCGAATCCGCTGATGTGGCACCCTCCAATGACAAGCATTTATAATTATCTATTTTACCTATTTATTTTTATCTCTTTTTTGACTAAAATTATATTTTCTACTTTAAATTTAGACTTCAAAAAATTGAAAACATTTAAAAGCATTACATAATTAATAATATTTAAGTGAATGACAGATAAAAAGATCAAAAACTTTTTAGTTTCCACAACGGTTCATATTTAACCTATAAAATAGAGATATTTGATCATCCATATACAACAACAATAGACTCCTTTGCCTCTTCTTCTTCACATCAATCAATTTTTTCAATATCATGTTTTTATAAAAGAAAGGCCGTGCAACAAGTGTACCTATCAAAAAAAAAGACTTTTTGAAAGGATGTTGAACTATAGTTTTTCATACAAGAAGATATTTATTGGAAAAAATATTGATTTGGTTTAGAATTAAAGCGTACCTCTTTAAAATACAAGACTTTTTTGAAAGAATGCAAACGTACCTCTTCAAAATACAAGACTTTTTGAAAGAATGTTTCACTATAATTTTTCCTACAAAGAGATATTCATTATCAAAAAAATTCATGTGGTTGAGATTTTTTTAAGGGCAGAAAGTGTGTTGGGTTTTATTTTTCCTAAATTTCTTATCATAAATAGGTTTTCCTTTTAGGAAAAGGTTTTGGATTGACTAATCCTTTTTCTGATAGGAAAAAGTTTAGGACTCTATAAATAGAGGAATGTTCCTTCTAACTTAATCAACACTCACAATATTGTCTTAAAGGCTTTGAGAGTTTCTGGTTAGGGGGAGAAATTGTGGGTCACAAGCTTGATACATTATCACTTGTGTGAACCTCCCATTTATGTTTTCCTTTTATGAAAAGGTTTTGGATGGCTAATCCTTTTTCTGGTAGGAAAAGGTTTAGGACTCTATAAATAGAGGAATGTTTCTTCTAACTTAATCAACATTCACAATGTAGTCTTAAAGCTTTGAGAGTTTTTGGTTAGGGGGAGAAATTGTGGGTCACAAGCTTGATATGTTATCACTTGTGTGAACCTTCCATGTATTCTGAGTGAATTTGGTTGAGGTTGTTTCCCTTTGTATTTTGTGCTCTCAAAAGTAAATTCCAAATTCAAATGTTAGAATTACATTTCATTTTTGTATTTATTTATTAATTGATTGGATTTCACCTTAAAGGAATATGTTCTTTTTGTGTGTATTAGATATGACGAGAAATTTCATTATTAATGAATTTATCAATGCTCTCAATATTATTCATATAATTTTTTTTAAAATCAAAAAACTACTGAAGATATTTGTAATTAGCTATTAAAAAAATATAGATACTACCTGGTGCAATATTTAAAATTATAAATAAAAAATTTATTATTTTTCGTTTCTATAATTTTGTTTTTACCTCTATCTTAATTTTAAAATTGAAAATTTTACCTTACTATTTTATATATAAGGTAGTCAAATTTTAATTTCTTTCATCATCAATACTATAAAATATTTTTTCCATTTCTCAATCTCATTATTAATACTTAAATCGTATTGTAAAGAAAGCTCAGAATATAAGAAGAAAAATACAAGAAATATAAGATAGAGGAGAGAATTTTTCTTATTCAAGTGTATCTTCCAAATGGTGAGTGATTCTCTATTTATAGTGTTGAGATATAACTCCAAAAGTCATCTAATTAATAGATACATAGTTATCTTTGAAGTTCTTATCACCTTGAAAGCACTTATACATGAACCCATTTAGTAGTGGATAAATCTAATGGATAATCCACATATACTATACAATGGATTTACAACTCTCCGCCTTGGTTATCCATAGATTATGTGCCTCGTTACAACCTTACTAGGAAAAACCCAGTGGGAAAAAGCCTAGTGAAGGAAAAAGAGTACACATATTGTAATGACCCGGAAGGTCATTTTTTTTAAAAAAATTGATTATTCTTTTAACTTGAGTTAATTAATTAATGAGTAATTGTAGATAATTGACTTAATTGATAATTAATGGGCTGAAGTGATAATTTATTTAACACCTTATAATATTTAATCCACATTTATCAAAAATAAGTTACTAGGGTTTGTCACATATAATACATAATTATTTTAACCAAATAAAATAAAGAAAAAGAGAGAAGGGAGACAGAAAACGTTTTTACATTGAATTGAGTGAAGAGGAATCGCGTGGTGAATTAGGTAAATCATACCTCAACCGATAAATTTGAATGCATAACTATACGTATATTCACCTATTATTATAATAATTATGCTTGGAAAAGAGAGGAAATAATTTGAATGTTTTGAATTTAAATATGTAAATTTTCGTTGTAGCTGTGTGATTTGAAAGAGAAAAAAAAAGGGACATTAGTGTTCAATGATTTAATAATGGTTGCATAATTATTAAGGATGATTATTAGCTAATCACTGGTATTGTTTGGGAGTATATGACGAATGTCCCTTTTAGTTTTTTTTTGAGTTCATGTGGTATTTGGTAATTGTATATTCCTTTCTCCTTTCTTTTGTTATCGTTACTAATAAAACAATAATCAAGTTATAATTCAAGTCTTGACCTATTGATATAGATAATCAAATATTAAATGTATTAAACTATATGAAATAAATAGATTCCTGATATTGGAGATATTTGAACTTATTCCTAGACTTGAAATTTAAAAAAATGTGAGAATTGACATGTTAATTGGTATCAAGATTAGGAGATTGACTATACATTTGAGTGAGTTTTTGGGTCTAGGCTAAACACATAGTAATGTGTGTGTTGTTAGTCTTGTAATCTTATTTTGGTCATCTATTTGAATAGATTGCTTTGAGTTGGAAGTTCAACAAAAGGGGAAGACACAAGTTTCGGAGTGAATTATTCTTGAGATTGAGGCAACTGGATTTCTAAACTCTTGTTAAGTGTATGAAATGGGTGTATTTCCTTCTGGTATATGTTTGGGATTAACGGGATTGGTAATGGGTTGACTTGTCCACATTGATTAATTATAATGATGAAAAAGAAAGGGATAACAAAAGGCAATGTGATTAATTGTTTAGATGTTATGTGTTGAGAAAGGGTTGAAGGCTTGTTGAATCATTGTTGATGTGACTTCATGTTTGTGTGGTTGTGAACTGTGCGATGTTATGAAAATGGTCATCTCCTCATTATTTGTGTGAGCTTGTCATCTGCATTATTCTGAGGCATTGGTTGTGACAAGTGTTATGTGCATTGAGAAAGAATGAGTACTTAAGAGGATGCACCATTCCGAGTTGGGTACAAAAATCCAGGCTCACCCCTTGCTTCTACTAATATTTGTAGGTTATGAGCCTGGATTTTTGTTGTACTTGTCATTCTCTTCTTTTCCGAAGCTTCTTGGAGATTTATGAGGTAGTTGTTTCCATCTCAGCAGACGTTCTTCACCTTAATTATGATCTTGTTCTATTCTAGAAACAAGTTCGTTTGAGACTTGGGTTTTTATTTTGAATCAATTACAATACTTTAGAGACTTGTACACGTGAGTCCAAGGTTTTGGGGTTTTTATTAAGTTACTTATATTTTATTTCCGCACTTTATTGTAATGGTTGAGTTTAAGGCTTACTTGTCTTGGTGGGATAAGACGAGTGTCATCACGTCCATTTTTGGGCCGTGATAAAATGGTATCAGAGCCCCAGGTTCATAGGTCTCACGTGTGTACAAGTCGAGTCTAAATAGAGTCTTGATGATCGGTACGGAGACGTCTGTACCTATCTTCAAGAGGTTATGGTGAATTTTAGGAAATATCTTCACTTCTTGAATCTCTATTGTGCGTACTTGGTCCCATTTTGATTCTTATCGCTTCACTCCATTCGCTCTCATTTATGTGATGACTCGTGCGTAGTTTCTTTTGTGAATCATTGGCATGTCGTGTATTGGTTTGATGTTAGATCCGCTATTAAGGTGGAAATGATATACTTATGAAACAAATGCGTGATCATATTGAAAGAGTTGAGTAAGGTTAGTTATCATTGTAAAATAATAATAATAATAAATATAGTACTTATCTGGTATAAGCAAAATATGGAGTGGTTCGACAATTAGAAGTTAAATGTTTTAAGAATTGACTAGATAATAAATAGTGTAACCTTGAAAAATACAATTGATATAGTTGTCATACCATTAATGGGTTGCTTAGCAAATGATGTTGCACCAATTCAGGTCAGAATCCCTTCTGTCGTTTCACTGATTGAGTGTATACCAAAGAAGGTCATGATACGACTATTATAATTGTACTGACGGGTACTTGGTTAGAATTATGGAGTGTGTTACTTTTGATATTGACCTCGCTTACGAAAGAATACATATAGTTTGGGTTAGATACAAAACTAATCTGTAATTTTTTTACAACTATTTGATGGATAAAGTGTGTGACCTATTTGGAAATGATCTTATCAATAGATATGTTATGTTCTAGTGGTGGATGTATGAATTTTCACCATGTGTTACTAGTAGTACATGAAAACGGACATGTTGATTGTTAAGTGCAAATACTAACTACTTAAGGAGTTATCTATTAAATTACATGCTCATATGATAAGATTTGGTGTTGAATTCATATTCGAGATACCAACTAGCTTTTTAGTACGAGTGGATGTGTTAAGCATTATTTATAAGGAAGCTTTTAGTGGTGGATCTTTGGTATGATATTGATAGGTTCAGGTGGTGAAATGTCTTTTGTGGATTGTAAATGAGTGTTGATTTCATCATAAACTCCATGGAGGTGGACATATGGATGATAAGATTATAAGTAAAGGAAGTCTCAAAAAGTATACTTGTGTGAATGTAATTGAGAATTTTAGTAAGAAAGTGCATATAAATTGAGTAAGTACCTTGAATGGTGTCACGACCCAAAACCGAGCCGCGAGTGGCACCCACACTTATCCTACTATGTGAGCGAACCAACCAATCTAACCCCAACATTTCAAACATAATTAACAAAATACAATGTGGAAGACTTAAACTCATTAATAAAAATCAATTCAATAACTTATAAAAACTCAACATCTATTATTCCCCAAAATCTGGAAGTCATCATCACAAGAACATCTATCCTCAAATTACTAAAACTAAGAGTATCTAAGAAAGCTAAAATAAGTAAAAGCTAGTCCATGCCGGAATTTCGAGGCATCAATACATGAAGAGGAAGATCCAGTCCAAGCTAGAAGCATTAGCTCACCCTGAAATCCGGTGTAATGAAGACTGGCTGGAGTTGCGGTTGAGTTAAAGACGACGGTACGTTTGCTGCACTCCACAAATAACAAAGAAAGAAACATACAAGTAGGGGTCAGTACAAAACACAAGTACTGAGTAGGTATCATTGGCCAATTCAAAATAGAAAACAGTATATATCAGATAATATCATAAATCAACTACAATACTCAACATATAGCAACAACAAGTACTATAATCATAAATAAGTACCGCCAAGTTCACCCATTTGGACTGAAGCCTCAATACCATACTCATTTGGGAATTAGGTTCATTAGACTGAGTATATTAACATCTTTCAAGATTCATTATCTTTATTTCTCTCGTGTCGGTACGTGACACTCCGCTCCCCTACTACTATGTGTCGGAACGTGACACTCCGATCCCCTAATTCTACGTGTTGGTTCGTGACACCTGATCCCCTAATTCTACGTGTCGGTTCGTGACACCCGATCCCCTAATTCTACGTGTAGGTTCGTGACACCCGATCCCCTAATTCTACGTGTCGGTTCGTGACACCCGATCCCCTAATTCTATGTGTCGGTTCGTGGCACCCGCTCCACTAATCTCATTCTATCAATTCATCAATCCTTCTTTTATATCAAGGCATCATCAATCCCATTATGTTAGTTCATCAAGCCTTCTTTTATACCAAGGCATCATCGTTAACAAAGTGAATTTTGGATAAGAGATTCAATAGCCTCATCATGCTTATTCATCACAATTATATAATCA
This sequence comes from Solanum peruvianum, assembly GCA_027705065.1. Classification (NCBI taxonomy): domain Eukaryota; kingdom Viridiplantae; phylum Streptophyta; class Magnoliopsida; order Solanales; family Solanaceae; genus Solanum; species Solanum peruvianum. The sequence continues at coordinate 9,936,611 of JAKWJD010001755.1, forward strand.
CATCATGTAAGCACACAATCAAGCATATAAAAGGTTTTATAATACTACCCAACACATATTATTCGCTATTAAGAGTCTACTACGAATAGCATAAAAACCATAACCTACCTCCACCGAATATATGTGATCAAGCAATCTACTTCCCAAGCCTTTTGCTCTCATTGCGTTCTTCCCTTTCTCTCTCGGTCGATCCTCTCTATCTCTTTATTCTTACTATTTTTCTTATTCAAACCCTCTTTCTTTTACCCTAATTATCATATAATTAAGTATAAAAGATGATGAATTAACCCATTAATTAATTCAAGGTTATCTCCTTTAACCCCCAAGAAATTGACTTATTAATATTATCCCACTAAATTTATAATTATAGCAGGAATAGTCCAAAACGCCCCTTAAAATATTTACAGAAATCCGACCCAGCCTGGGATTACGCAACCTGTGACGGTCCGTCATGGCTGTGACGGTCCGTCCTGCAGGTCCATCGCAAAGTTCAGAGACTTAATTTCTGTGGAAGATGTGTGACGGTCCGTCCTGTCATTCCGTCACGAAGTTCAGAGAGTCGATTTCAGTACCCAAATTTCAGAATTCTAAGTGTTTTGGAACGAGACCCCCTCGACGGTCCATCGTGCCCATGACGGTCCATCGTGGGTTCCGTCGACTCAAGTAGTTTTTCCATAAGTAAAATCTGCTGCTCAAAACGACTAAACAGGTCGTTACAATAGATACCAATTTACCCATCGTTCGTCCTAGAACGATCACAAGAAGAAAAACAAGGGCGAAAAGGAGTACCTGAATCCGTAAACATGTGTGGGTTTCTTTCTTGCATATCAGCCTCCTTCTCCCAAGTGGCCTCTTCAACTGGTCGATTCTTCTATTGAACTTTGATGGATGCAATCTCCCTCGACCTCAACTTGCGAATTTCTCTATCTAGAATGGCAACAGGCTCCTCCTCATAAGACAAATTCTCATCAAGCAGAACCGAATCCCAAAGAATGATGTAGTTTCCATCCCCATGGTATCTTTTCAACATAGACACATGAAATACCGCATGCACTCCTGACAGTCCTGAAGGCAAGGCTAATTCATAAGCCACCTCCCCTACTCGCTTAAGTACTTCAAATGGTCCAATATACCTTGGGCTTAGCTTACCTCTTTTACCAAACCGCATAACCCCTTTCATGGGTGAAACCTTCAGCAAGAGTTGTTCACCCTCCATGAACTCCAAGTCTCTAACCTTTCAATCCGCATATTCCTTTTGCCTACTTTGAGACGCAAAAAACTTTTCTTGAATAGATTTCACCTTCTCTATTGAATCCCTCAACAGATCAGTACCCCAAGGTCTAACCTCAAATGCATCAAACCAACCAATTGGAGACCTACATCTCCTCCCATACAATGCTTTGAATGGAGCCATATCAATACTTGAGTGATAGCTATTATTGTATGAAAACTCCGCTAAGGGTAAGAAGTTGTCCCAATGACCACCAAATTCTATCACACAAGCACGAAGCATATCCTCCAATACTTGAATCGTTCGCTCAGACTGACCATCGGTCTGAAGGTGAAATGCAGTACTAAGGTCCAACCTAGTACCTAATTCCGCATGCAATGTTCTCCAAAACTTAGAAGTAAACTCCGTACCTCTATCTGATATAATGGAGAGTGGAACTCCATGCAGTCGAACAATTTCTGAGATATAGATTTTGGCTAACTTCTCTGCATTGTAAGTCACCTTGACCAGAATGAAGTGAGCAGACTTAGTTAATCTGTCAACAATTACCCAAATAGAATCAAACTTACCCAATGTCTTTGGAAGACCAACCACGAAGTCCATTGCAATTCTCTCCCACTTCCACTCAGGAATGGGCATTCTCTGAAGTGTTCCTCCGGGCCTCTGGTGTTCATACTTTACTTGTTGACAATTTGGACATTTGGCAACAAAATCAACAATGTCTCGCTTCATTCTACTCCACCAAAAGTGTTTCTTTAGGTCACGGTACATCTTGGTTGCTACAGGATGTATAAATATCCGGAACTATGAGCCTCTGTAAGAATAGTGTGGATCAAATTATCAAGACGGGGCACACATACCCTTCCCTTAATTCTCAAAACACCTTCCTCATCAATTATTGCTTCTTTAGCCTCTCCTCGCAACACCATATCCCGAATTCGACTTACTTTCTCATCATCAAACTGTTTTCCCTTGATCTTGTCAAGAAAAGAAGATCTCGCCTCCACACAAGCTAAAAATCCTCCCTTCTCATTTACTTCTAGCCTCATAAAGTCATTAGCCAAGTTTTGGACTTCTCTAGCCAATGGGCGTCTAGAGACTTGTAAGTGGGCTAAACTTCTCATGCTCCCTGCTTTTCTACTTAAGGCATCTGCCACAACATTAGCCTTTCCTGGGTGATACAAGATGGTAACATCATAGTCCTTTAGTAGTTCCATCCATCTCCTCTGTCTCAAATTTAAATCCCTCTAAGTAAAGACATACTGTAGGCTACGGTGATCTGTGTAGACTTCACACTTGACCCCATATAGATAGTGTCTCCATTGCTCTAATGCAAACACTACCACAGCCAACTCCAAATCATGGGTTGGATAGTTATGTTCATGCACCTTTAATTGCGTCGAAGCATAAGCAATCACATTCTTCTCTTGCATTAGCCTGCACCCAAACCAGAATAGGATGCATCACAATAAACAATGAAATTCTTACCCTCTACTGGCAAGGTAAGGATAGGTGCAGTAGTCAGCAAGGTGTTGAGTTTCTGAAAGCTTTCCTCACATTCATCAGACCATACAAATGGAACATTCTTCATAGTCAAGTTCGTCAAGTGGGAAGCAATAGAAGAGAATCCCTTGACAAATTGACGGTAGTAGCTAGCTAAACCAACAAAGCTCCATATTTCTGACACATTAGTAGGTCTTACCCAAGTCCTCACTGTTTCAATCTTAGAAGGATCCACCATTACTCCATCCTTAGAAACCACGTGCCCCAAGAAGGATACTGATTCTAACCAAAACTCACACTTGGAGAACTTGGCATACAACCTTTTCTCCCTTAATACTTCCAACACAATCCTCAAATGCTCCTCATGTTCCTTCTTACTCTTGGAGTATATCAGTATATCATCAATAAATACGATCACAAAGAGATCCAGATATGGCTTAAAAATCCTGTTCATCAAGCTCATGAAAGCAGCAGGGGCATTCGTAAGACCAAAAGACATTATTACAAATTCATAATGAACATACCTGGTTCGAAAAGCAGTCTTTGGCACATCCGTTGTCCGTACTTTCAATTAATGATAACCGGATCTCAAGTCAATCTTAGAGAAGACACAAGCACGTTGTAACTGATCGAACAAGTCATCAATGCGAGGAATGGGGTACTTGTTCTTAATAGTTACCTTGTTCAACTGCCGGTAGTCTATGCAAATCCGAGAACTCCCATCCTTCTTCTTCACAAATAATACCGGAGCACCCCAAGGGGATGCACTTGGTCTAATGAAGCCTTTGCTTAACAACTCTTGAAGTTGGGCCTTTAACTCTCTTAACTCAGCGTGAGCCATTCTATAAGGGGGTATAGAAATGGGGCGAGTACCCGGTTCCAGATCAATGCAAAAGTCAATATCTCTATCCGGTGGCATACCAGGAAGATCTGCAGGGAACACATCCAGAAACTCACGGACTATCGAAACCGACTCAATTGAAGGTACTTGAGTAGTATCATCCCTGAGGTGTGCCAAGAACGCTCAACACCCATTACTAACCATTCTCTTAGCACGAAGAAAGGAGATGATAGGAACCGGAGTGGAAGTGTAGTCACCCTCCCACACTAACTGATATGTCCCAGGCTTGGCTAACGTCACAGTTTTAGCATTACAATCCAAGATTGCAAAATTTGGAGAAAGCAAAGTCATAACAAGAATTACATCGAAGTCAACCATTTCTAAGATAACCAAATCTACATAAGTGTTGCTCCCCACAAAAGTAACCAAACAAGACCTATATACTTTTTCAACTATCACATACTCACCCACCGGAGTAGACACACGAATAGGTATGTCAAGCAATTCACAAGGTAAATTAAGACCAGTAGCAAATGAGGAATATACATATGAAAATGTGGAACCAGGATCAAATAATACAGAAGCCATGCAATCACAAACCAAAAGATTACCTGTGATAACAACATCAGATGTCTCCGCTTCAGATCTCCCAGGGAAAGCGTAACAATGGGCCCTATCGCCTGTCTGCCCGTTGCCCCTACCATGTTATGCTGTAGTGGCTCCAGTTTGCCCGTCACCCCGGCCGTTTTGGTGACCACTATTACCTCGGCCACCACGTCCTCCAGAATAACAGCCTCTACCATGACAACCTCTACCTCTAGCTATTGGGGGTCTATAACTCTGTTTTGGACAATTCCTCCTAATATGTCCAGTCTCCCCACATCCATAACATTCTCTGGGGTCCAGCATAGGTCTCTGTGAGAATGACGATGTCTGGGGATAACCTCCAAACTCAGAGAAGTGTTGACCGGTCTGCGGCGGACCCCCAACTACAGTCTGTAGTGAAGACTGAATTGGTCGGACTGAGTAACATCCTGAACCCTGTCCTCTAGAGTAAGAACTATTAAAATCACCTCCTTTTCGAAACCTTTTTGATGTCGATGCCATGGTGAAGTCATCTGGCTTCACTCCTTCCACCTCTATCACGAAGTCTACCACTTCTTGAAAGGATTTTGCCGTAGCCGCTACCTGTAAGGCTGAAATCCGCAATTTTGACCTCATCCCCTTCACAAAACGGCGAATCCGCTCTTGTGGACTGAAACAAAGTTGGGTGGCATACCTGGATAATGCACGAAACTTAGCCTCATATGCAGTAACCGACATCCTACCTTGCTATAGGCTCAAAAACTCATCTCTTTTCCTATCCCTCAAAGTCCGGGGGATGTACTTCTCCATAAACAAGCTAGAGAATGAGGCTCAAGTCATAGGTGGTGCCTCCATTGGTTGACACTCCACATGTGACCGCCACCACATTTTGGCGTTCCCTTAAAACTGATAAGTCACAAACTCAACACCAAACCGTTCTACTATACCCATCTTGTGTAGTAGCTCATGACAGTCAACCAGAAAATCGTAGGCATCCTCAGATTCAGCACCCTTGAAGACTGGAGGTTTCAATTTCAAGAACTTAATGAAAAGTTCATGCTGATCATTTGTCATTATAGGCCCTATAGTCAGACGAGGAAACGTGCCTATTTCCAATGAGGCATCCATGCTGGGAGCCACAGTAGCTGCATGTTGTACCTCCGGAACCTGAGGTACTGGTGCAGAAAACACTGGAGGTGTCTGGCCCTGATCAGATAACCCGCTAAGATAAGCAAGAACCTGATTGATCATCTCTAGGGTAGGTTGGGGTGGTAATTCCTCGTTCTGCAGTTGTTCATTCTCCCCTTCCTCACCCTCCCTTACCACTTCCTCAGTTAGTGGAGGAGTCACCGCCCTAGTACAAGATGGGCTAGGTGCTTGTCCTCTTCCTCTACAGGACGTCCTCCCGTGACCTCTACCACGGCCTCTTGCCACTTTTCCTCTCCGAGGTACAGCCCCAGTGGCTGGCTAAGACGCATCCTGTCTTGCCGGTGTTGGTGTTGGTGCAGTCGTTGCTCTAGTTCTAAACATCTGCAAAATTGAGTGAAGATGGTCAGATACCAATTTGTATCACCTAGATACCAATTGGATCCAAGTAATAGCACGAAAGAAAGAAAGAATGGAATTTTCCTAAAGTCTTATAGCCTCTCAAAGAAAAGTAAAGGCGTCCCCCTACCGTTCATTAAGACTCTACTAGACTCGTTCTTGTGTGATGAGACCAACAAACCTAATGCTCTGATACCAAGTTTGTCACGACTCAAAACCAAGCCGCGGGTGGCACCCACACTTATCCTACTATGTGAGCGAATCAACCAATCTAATCCCAACATATTGAACGAAATACAATGCGGAAGACTTAAACTCATTAATGAAAATCAATTCAATAACTTCTAAAAACTCAACATCTATTATTCCCCAAAATCTAGAAATCATCATCACAAGAACATCTATCCTCAAATTACTAATCTAAAAGTATCTAAGAAGCTTAAATAAATAAAAGCTAGTCCATGCCGGTACTTCAAGGCATCAAGACATGAAGAAGAAGATCCTGTCCAAGCTAGAAGCATAAGCTCACCCTGAAATCCGGTGTAATGAAGACTGGCTAGAGTTGCGGTTGAGTTGAAGACGACGGTGCGTTTGCTGCACTCCACATATAACAAAGAAAGAAACATACAAGTAGGGGTCAGTACAAAACACAAGTACTGAGTAGGTATCATCGGCCAACTCAAAATAGAAAACAGTATATATAAGATAATATCATAAATCAACTACAATACTCAACATGTAGCAACAACAAGTACTATAATCATTAATAAGTACCGCCAAGTTCACCCATGAGGACTCAAGCCTCAATACCATACTCATTTGGGAATTAGGTTAATTAGATTGAGTATATTAAAATCTTTCAAGATTAATTATCTTTATTTCTCTTGTTTCGGTACGTGACACTCCTCTCCCCTACTACTATGTGTCGGAACGTGACACTCTGATCCCCTAATTCTACGTGTCGGTTCGTGACACATGATCCCTTAATTCTACGTGTCGGTTCGTGACACCCGATCCCCTAATTCTACGTGTCGGTTCGTGACACCCGATCCCTTAATTCTACGTGTCGGTTCGTGACACCCGCTCCTAAAATTATATTAGGATTCAATAGCTTCATCATGCTTATTTTATCACAATTATATTATCACATTCATGCAAACATACAATTAAGCATATAGAAGGGTTTACAATACTACCAATACATATCATTCGCTATTAAGAGTTTACTACGAATAGTATAAAAACCATAACCTACCTCCACCGAAGAATTCGTGATCACGCAAGCTACTCCTCAATATCTTTGCTTTCCTCTTCGTTCTCTCTTCTCTCGCTCGTTCGTTCTCCCTTTTTCTCTCTCCGTTCTTTCTATTTTTCTTATTCAAACCCTTATTATTTTACCCTAATTAACATATAATTAAGTATAAAAGATGAGGAATTAAACCACTAATTATTCCAAGGTTACTTCCTTTAACCCCCAAGTAATTGAGTTATTAATATTAAACCACTAACTTTATAATTATGAGCAGGAATAGTCCAAAACGCCCCTTATAATATTTACAGAAATCCGACCCAGCCTGGGATTATGCAACCTGTGACGGCCCGTCGTGCCTGCGAAGGTCCGTCACAATGTTCAGAGACTATATTTCTGTGGAAAATGTGTGACGGTCCGTCGTGCCCACGACGGTCCGTCCTGCCATTCCGTCGTGAAGTTCAGAGAGTCGATTTCAGTACCCAAATTTCAGAATTCTAAGTGTTTTGGAACGAGACCCCCTCGACGGTCCGTCGTGCCCATGAAGGTCCGTCGTGGGATCCGTCCTCTCAGCCAGTTTTTCCAGAATTAAAATCTGCTGCTCAAAATGACTAAACAGGTCGTTACACCACCCCATCCGGGCTAACTCATACAGGCTTTGATATTTTACGGTCTAGGTCGGGCTAGCCTATTTTTTGTGTGGGCCAAAAAATGGTCGGTCCAGCCCACAAGTACGTGGGCTACAGGCTTGCCGGGCCAGCCCATTTTTTTAAAAAAATATTTTTTTTTTTATAATTATTAAATTAAATTATAAATTATAATTTAAAAATATTATCATAATTATCGACAAAACAATATTACATTATGTTAGACCTCATTTGTTTGCACTTAATGGGGTTTCAATCTTAACCATTCAGATTTGCCTTATTAAGTGTGTTTGTTTTTAAGAACTGAATATTAATTATTCAGATTCAATTCATTAAGTTCGTTTGTTTTATTTTCTTATAAGCCTCTTAATGGGTGTGGATATATCTGAATGAATCAGATCTGTAACACACCCTTAGCACTATTCAGACTAAAAAATAAGATTCATATCTTAATTCAACTAAATCACGACAACTAATAAAAATTGTTTTCTTATTTAATAAATATTAATTACATGCTTGCCATTATAATCTATTTTATTCATATTAACTTAATATACATCTTTTACTTTCTAAATTAATAAATATATTTGAATTGATATGCACTCACATGATATAATGTTTAGCACGGTCTTAAAAAATAAGAAAGTATTAGTTATTTGATCGATAATAATGATTTTTTTATAATAAAATAAAATATTTTCCTAAACTATATATTTATAACTCTATATAAACTATTTTAAATTGCATTATATTAGACTCTCAAAGTATTTGAGTGAAAAAAATAGTCATATTAATGATGTAACTTGATGTTGAGTTCTTAAAAGATATATCATATTACCTTGTTACGGTAAAAATGTTCAAAATATTATTTTATATGAAAAACAACTATTTTACTAACAAGGTTTTTATAATATTTTATTGATATAACGTTTAATATGACTGTCATTTAAATATTGACTGTACATTCAGATATTTGACTGTACATTCAGATATTGAAACCAAACTGTCCCAATAATTTAGTGTTCAGATTCAGAGACAATATTTTAATATTAAGATGTTCATTCAGATTTACACATCTAGATCTTAATGCACATCTTTATATTTAAATGTGTATTCAAATTCAAACGTCTTAATCTTAATGGAAACAAATGAGACCTTGTCACTACTTGTTAATCAAATTCACAAATAAAATTATCTTTATAATATTTAGGGAAAATGTACAAGTACCCCCTAGACTATGACCGAAATCTCAAAGACACACCTTACGAAGGTTGTTTACCCCCCTGAACTTATTTTTTTTTGTAATTTTGTGTACCTCTTTGGCTAACATGACATTCAAATATTTCTAAAGCGCCTCAATTGCGTGGAGTCACATAGAATGTCACATAAGACAAAAGGTGTATAAAATTACAAAAAAAAAGTTCAGGGGTAATAGGACCTTAGTTTAGTTAAGGCGTGTCTCTGAAATTTTTGTCATAGTCTAAAGGGTACTTGTGCATTTTCCTTAATATTTATTAAGTTTTTTTTTCAACTAAAAGTATAAATATCGAAATAGAAATATTAGCCTAATTATTTTGATTTTGGACTCTCTTTATTTTTAAATTTTAATATTATATTTTTAAATAATTTTTTATTGGCCCACGGGCCGGCCCTACCAATATTTCTCAAGCCCCCGAAATGAACAGACTTATTCAGGCCGGGCTAAAAAACCCTTTTGTTAAATGGGCTCCAAAACTCTTAGCCTAGCCCTATTAAATTCCGGGTTAGGCCAGGCCGGTCTAACGGGCCTAGCCCTTATTGACGGCTCTAATAATTATAATAATTGTCAATTTTAAGAAATGATACTTATTTTGATATTAATTCTAATGTAATAAATTAGCCTAATATGTGGTTACGAGTTTGTCAATATTTGGCTAACCTTTTCACATTATACATTAAAGAATTAACACATTCTTTCATATTCCATTTTAATGGAGAATAACAAAATCCTTACCTTCTCTATTGTATTCATTATTTTCTTTTATTAAAATACTAAAATATAATGAACTTGCATTATGTTCGTGCATTACTACCCCTTACAAGATAAACTTATATGAGTCAGACATGAATTTAATTTATTTGAGTTAAGATAGTTAAATTCAGACACGAGTTAAATTGGATGATGAATTATTTCTTTTCAAAAATGGGTAATTTTATTTGATTTAAATTTTCTATCCAATTGAAGAATACGGATCTAAGTTTGTAGATGATGTGTATGAATGACCAGATCGTATAGCTGAGGATAAAATCAACTATTAAACAAACAATTAGGGATATTTTTAACCCTTCATCCTACTACTATATCAAGAGATAACAATAAGATCAAACAATATAATATAGTGAACAAATTAACCGGAAAAAAATAATTCGAATAAATATATTTTAACACTCGTACGAAGCGTGACTAAGTTCATTAGTCTTCTTATAAATAAAGATTTTGTGAGTCTTTGTTAGATACATACTTTGGATGAAAGATAATAATACTTTCCTTTCTACTTGTTTTATCTACTTTTTTTTATTACTTTTTTTTTTTCATTTTTATAATAATATGTTATTAGCACAATCTTTAACTTATTTTTCTTTATAAATTTTTTATTGTAGCTTCATAAATTTTTATAAATTCTTAAATATTTTAATAAAAGTTTGGAAGTGATAGGTCCTTTCACATTTACTATTGTTTAAAACACGACGAGAGTTCAAGTAGCCACTCATTTAAAGTACTAAGATTTTCATATCCTCAAATTACTTTTCAAATTCATAAGTTTTTACTATTAAAAAAAACAATAGAAGTTTATGTGATATTAGAATTAAGTTACTTAAAACTTATTATATATCAATTAAGATTTTGAGAATAAAAATCAAGATATTGTATTATAATAAATGGAGCATTTTATTAACATGAAAGAACATTTATGTTGAAATTTAACAAGGGCAGAAGAGTAGTTCATTGTTTGTGAGGAGATTAGTTAGTTATAACTAACAGATTAAACGTTGGTTAAATTTAGTTAGTCATTTTCCAATTTTTTTTTATCAAGCTCATTATGGAAAACTAAATGTATAACGTATACAGTCAAAAATTGATACAATGCTAATATTGTTCAAGAAAATAAGCATATTCATTCAAGTGTTCAGAATATTAAAAATCCAAATCAATTCGAATATGCTCAAAATACTAATGTATATAGTGAAAAATTGGGATACAAGACAATGTCCAGGTTTCAAATCTCAGGAGAATCTTGGATCATACACGTTGACATCTAATTATAAACCCCCACCATATAAATTATTATCCAATTTTGGACCTCCACCATATAAATTAATCATTTCGAGCTTTTTCAATTTCAAATGATTTAAAATAATTAATTTTATAGAAATTCAAAAAAATAAAAGCAAATATAGCTTGCAAATTATTTTAAATAGTTTTGTCTCATTTTCAAAATTTTAAATAATATATATAATGGCAAGCATTTACAATTATCTATTTTTACCTATTTATTTTTATCTCTTTTTTGACTTTTTTAAAATTATATTTTCTACTTTAAATTTATACTTTAAAAAACTTAAAATACTTAAAAGAATTACAAAATTAAAAATATTTAAGTGAATGGCAGATGAAAAGATCAAAAACTTTTCATTTTCCACAACGGTTTATATTTAACGGATAAAATAGAAATATTTGATCACCCATAAGCAACAACAATAGACTCCGTTGCCTCTTCTTCTTCACATCAATCAATTTTTCAATATTATGTTTTTATAAAAGAAAGGCCATGCAACAAGTTTACCTATCAAAACAAAAGACTTTTGAAAGGATGTTGAACTATAATTTTTATTTGTTGAAAAAAATATTGATTTGGTTGAGAATTCAAGTGTACCATTTTAAAATACAAACTTTTTTGAAAAAATTCAAGCGTACTTCTTCCAAAAATACAAGACTGTTTGAAAGAATGTTTTACTATAATTTTTCCTACGAAGAGATATTCGTTATGGAAAAATTTATGTTATTGAGATTTTTTTAAGGGAGGAGAGTGTTCAAAGGGCAAGAAGAATATTTAGAAAAGAATTCCATTTATTTATGGAATTCATATAAAATTATGAGGAGGATAAGGAAAAATGTGTTGCTCATTTGGAAAGAGCCAAAATTAATATTGACATTATTTCTTTCACCTTCTTTGTTCTACTAATTTCTTTTTTCTTTTTATTTTTTTCTTAAAAGTAGTTTCTATTTTATTTTTTGTGTTATGCATCTTTAGTTTAAAGTTAATATAAGTACAGGAGATTATATATGTATGTTTTTTTTTTCCTTATAGGTTATATTATTTATAAAGATGTTGTATAAACGCATTAGGAATAAGATATCATGCAAATATTAGTTATAAGAAAGAAATTTAATATTTATATTATATAATACTGTCACGATTCAAAAATGGGTGTGATGGCACTCGTCTTATTCCACCAAGACAAGTCAGCCTAAATCTCGATCATTACAATAATATTACGGAAATTTATGTTCAACTTAAAAGTACCCCCAAAATCAGGTTGTCACGTGTACAAGCCTCTAAAATATTACAATCGAGTCAAAAGAAAAATACAAGTCTCATATGATATTGTTGATAGAGTAGAACAAGATCATAAATAAGAGTAAGAAGGTCTGCTGAGATGACAAACAACTACCTCACAAATCTCCAAGAAGTCCCAGAAAAGAAGAGAATATATCATAAAAATCTGGGCTAGTAACCTACAAAAAAAATTGTAGAAGCAAGGGGTGAGTACCAAATCACGCGGTACTCAACAAGTAAACGTCTAAACATAAGATAAGGGGATAAAACACGGGTACTTCTACCACCCCCAACCGAACCTCTACAACTACAACTTGCATACAAATCAGCCCAACCTAACATCTCACAGTTTACATAGCACGTAGATCAACAATAACACTTAGAAAAATTACATATCCTCCATAACAACACTTTAAAAAATTGCATATCCTCAACAACAACAATTCAACAAATTACATATCCTCGATAACAACACTTCGACAAATTACATAACCTCAACAACAACAATTCAACAAATTACATATCCTCAATAACAAGCTCACTATTCATCAATCACAAATTTCGCAGAAAGCCAATCACAAGATCAGCAAAACACAATATCAAGTTCACTAATCATAAGTATGTGTAATGCAATGGAATACAATGTCAAGTATAATGATGCATGTCTAACCTAGTGATACACACCCGCAGTCTCTTAGTCCGGGACCCATGGGGGACATATCTTTCCATGAATCCGTCGCGACGCACGACACGACCCTCGATAATAGTAACCATCGTAGCGCGCGATACGTCCCTCGAAATATAGTATCCATCGCGGCGCGATACGTCCCTCGAAATATAGTATCCATCGCGGCGCGAGATACGTCCCTCGAAATGGTACATCCTCTTAAGTACTCATTCTTTCTCAATGTACATAACACTTGTCACAACCAATGCCTCAGAATATTCCAGATGACAAGCTCACACAAATAATGAGGAGATGACCATTTTCATAAAATCGCACAGTTCACAATTACACAAACATGAAGTCACATCAACAATGATTCAACAAGCCTTCAACCCTTTCTCAACACATCACACATACACAATTAATCACATTGCCTTTTGTTATCCCTTTTTTTTCATCATTATAATTAATCAATGTGGAAAAGTCAACCCATCACCCATCCCGTTACTCCCAAACATATACCACAAGGAAATACACACATTTCATACACTTAAAAAGAGTTTAGAAATCTACTTGCCTGAAATAGTCGAACAATCACTCCGAACTTGAGCCTTTTCCTTTCGTTGTACTTCCAAACCAATACAATCTATTCCTATTAATGATCACAATAAGATTTTAAACCAAACAACATCCATATCACTATGTGTCTAACATAGACCAAAAATCATAGAGCACAAATTTATAATCATTGTCACGACCCAATTCGGGGACGCGACTGGCACCCACATTTACCCTCCTATGTGAGCGAACCAACCAATTTACCCTTAACATTTTAATACAATATCAACAAAAGAAATGCGGAAGACTTAATTCATTAATAAAACAACTCAAAACTATTATTAATATCCCCAAAATCTGGAAGTCATCATCACAAGAACATCTATCTCAAATTACTAAACTAGGAATGTCTAAGAACAAAATATAACTAAAAAGCTAGTCCATGCCGGAAGTTCAAGGCATCAAGACTTGAAGAAGAAGACCCAGTCCAAGCTAGACGCATTAGCTCACCCTGAATTTCCGATGGAGTGAAGACTGGCTTGATCTACTGCTGAGTCGAAGTTGACGGAACGTTTGCTGCATTACACAAATCACAAAAAGGAAAACATAAAAGTAGGGGGTCAGTACAACCACACGTACTGAGTAGATATCATCGGCTAACTCAAAATAGGGAACAATATATATCAATAATAATGTAAATCAACTACAATACTCAACATGTAGCAACAGCAATTACTTTATCGTAAACAATTTCCGTCAAGTTCACACATGAGGACTCAAGCCTCAATACCCTACTCATTTGGGAATTAAGTTCATTAGATTGAGTATATTCATTATCTTTCAAGATTCATTATCTTTCTTCCTCTTGTGTCGGTACGTGACACTCCGCTCCTCTAATTCTATCCTGGTGTCGGAACGTGACACTCCGATCCTCATATTCATTCTATCCTGGTACCGGAACGTGGCACCCGATCCATATTCTATCCTGGTGTCGGAACGTGACACTCCAATCCTCATATTCATTCTATCCTGGTACCGGAACGTGGCACCCGATCCTCATATTCTATCCTGGTGTCGGAACGTGACACTCCGATCCTCATATTCATTCTATCCTGGTACCGGAACGTGGCACCCGATCCTCATATTCTATCCTGGTGTCGGAACGTGACACTCTGATCCTCATATTCATTCTATCCTGGTACCGGAACGTGGCACCCGATCCCCTAATTCATCAAGCCTTCTTTTACACTAAGGCATCCTCATTCTCATTATATAATTTATCAAGCCTTCTATCATACTAAGGCATCATCAATCTTATTATATAATATATCAAGCGAATTAGGGTTCTTTCAAGATTTGGGATTCAATAGCTTCATCATGCTTGTTAATTAATCACAATCTCATAATCATAATCATGCAAGCATACAATTTAAGCACATAGACAGGTTTACAACATCATCAATACATATCATACACTATCAAGAGTTCACTACGATTATCGTAACATAAAAACCATAACCTACCTCCACCGAAGAATTGGAATCAACAAGAAATCTCCCAAGCTTTGTTACTTCTTCCTCTCGATCGATTTCTCCTTCTCTTTCTGTTCTTTCTCTTTTGTTTTGTTCAAACCCTCTTTCCTTTACCCTAATTACAATATAATTAAGTGTAAAAGAGGACAATAAAACCCCCTAATTAACTTAAGGTTACTTCTTTTAACCCCTGAGTAATTAGACTTATAAATGTTAACCCTCAATCTTTATAATTAAGGAAAGAATAGTCAAAAACGACCCTTAAAACGTGTGGAGAAATCCTAAACTGTCTGGGACTGCGTGACCTGTGACGGGCCGTCGTGCCTGCGACGGTCCGTCACGCAGGTCGTCGCACTGCCCAAAGTCCTATCGTCGCCACGGACACTGTGACGGTCCGTCACGCCTGTGATGGTCCGTCCTGCACGTCCGTCATGGCGGTCAGAAACTCGTTTCTCGAACCAAATTCTCAAACGTTGAAGTGTTTTGCAACGGAAACTCACGACGGTTCGTCGTGGGTGTGACGGCACGTCCTGCAGGTCCGTCACAATTTACAGAGAGTCGATTTTCAGTACCCAATTTCAGAATTTTAAGTGTCATGGGACGAAACATCCATGACGGGCCGTCGTGACTACGACGGTCCGTCACTACTTCCGTCGTCCCAGCCAGTTTTTCCAGAATTTCAATCTGCTGCTCAAAACGACTAAACAGGTCGTTACAATAGATACCAATTTGCCCATCGTTCGTCCCCGAACGATCAAAAGAAGAAAAACAATGGCGAAAAGGAGTACCTGAATCTGTAAACAGATGTGGGTATTTTTCTTGCATATCTGCCTCCTTCTCCCAAGTAGCCTCTTCAACCGGTCGATTCTTCCATTGCACTTTGATGGATGCAATCTCCCTCGACCTCAGTTTGCAAACTTCTCTATCTAATATAGCAACCGGTTCCTCTTCGTAAGTCATGTTCTCATCCAACAAAACTGAATCCCAACGGATAATATAGTTTCCATCTCCGTGGTATCTCTTCAACATGGATACATGAAACACCGGATGCACTCCGGACAGCCCTGGGGCAAGGCTAATTCATAAGCCACCTCCCCTATTCTCTTAAGCACTTCAAATGGTCCAATATACCTTGGGCTTAACTTACCTCTTTTTCCAAACCGCATCACCCCTTTCATGGGCGAAACCTTCAACAAGACTTGTTCACCTTCCATGAACTCCAAGTCTCTAACCTTTCGGTCTGCATACTCCTTTTGTCTACTTTGAGCCGCCAAAAGCTTTTCTTGAATAGCTTTCACCTTCTCCATAGAATCTCTCAACAGATCAGTCCCCCAAGGTCTAACTTCAAAGGCATCAAACCAACCAATGGGAGATCTACACCTCCTCCCATACAATGCTTCAAATGGAGCCATGTCAATACTGGAGTGATAGCTATTATTGTATGAAAACTCTGCCAAAGGTAAAAAGCTATCCCAATGGCCACCAAACTCTATCAATCAGGCGCGAAGCATATCCTCCAAAACTTGAATTGTTCGCTCAGACTGACCATCTGTCTGAGGATGAAATGCAGTACTAAGGTCTAACCTAGTACCTAATTCAGCATGCAACGTTCTCCAAAACTTAGAAGTAAACTGCGTACCTCTATCTGATATAATGGAGAGTGGAACTCCATGCAACCGAACGATCTCTGAGATGTAGATCTTGGCTAACTTCTCTGCATTGTAGGTCACCTTGACAGGAATGAAGTGAGCGGACTTAGTTAACCTATCAACAATCACCCAAATGGAGTCATACTTACCCAATGTCTTTGGAAGACCAACCACGAAGTCCATCGCGATTCTCTCCCACTTCCATTCAGGAATGGGCATCCTCTGAAGTGTTCCTCCGGGCCTCTGGTGTTCATACTTTACTTGTTGACAATTTGGACACTTGGCAACAAACTCAACAATATCTCGCTTCATTCTACTCCACCAGAAGTGTTGCTTTAGGTCGCGATACATCTTGGTTGCACCAGGATGTATAGAATATCCGGAACTATGGGCCTCTGTCAGAATAGTGGTGATCAAATCATCGATGCGGGGTACACATACTCTTCCCTTAATCCTCAAAACACCTTCCCCATCGATTATTGCTTCCTTAGCCTCTCCTTGCAACACTTTATCTCGAATTCGCCTTAGTTTCTCATCGTCAAACTGTTTCCCCTTAATTTGATCAAGGAAAGAGGATTTTGCCTCTACACAAGCTAACAATCCTCCCTTCTCATTTATTTCTAACCTCATAAGGTCATTAGCCAAAATCTGCACTTCTCTAGCCAATGGGCGTCTAGAAGCTTGCAAATGAGCTAGACTTCCCATGCTTCCGGCCTTTCTACTCAAGGCATCTGCCACAACATTGGCCTTCCCCGGATGATACAAGATAGTGATGTCGTAGTCCTTTAGTAGTTCCATCCATCTCCTCTGTCTCAAGTTCAAGTCCTTCTGAGTGAAGACATACTGTAGGCTACGATGGTCCGTATAGACTTCACACTTAACCCCATACAAATAGTGTCTCCATTGCTTTAGTGCAAATACTACCGCGGCCAACTCCAAATCATGGGTCGGATAGTTACGCTCATGCATTTTTAATTGCCTCGAAGCATAAGCAATCACATTCTTCTCTTGCATTAGCACCGCACCCAACCCAGAATAGGATGCATCACAATAGACAACAAAGTCCTTACCCTCTACCGGCAAGGTAAGGATAGGCGCGGTAGTCAACAAAGTCTTGAGTTTCTGAAAGCTCTCCTCACACTCATCCGACCATACAAATGGAACATTCTGCTTAGTCAAGTTCGTCAATTGGGAATCAATGGAAGAGAATCCCTTGACGAATCGGCGGTAGTAGCTAGCTAACCCCACAAAACTCCTTATTTCTGACACGTTTGTAGGTCTTACCCAATTCTTTACCGTCTCAATCTTAGATGGATCTACCATCACCCCATCCTTAGAAACCACGTGCCCCAAGAAGGACACTGAATCTAGCCAAAACTCACACTTGGAGAATTTCGCATAAAGCTTTTTCTTTCTCAACAACTCTAACACCAATTTCAAATGCTCCTCATGTTCTTTCTTACTTTTGGAGTATATCAGTATATCATCAATAAACACAATCACAAAGAGATCCAAATATGGCTTGAAAATCCCGTTCATCAAGCTCATGAAGGAAGCAGGGGCATTAGTAAGACCAAACGACATTACCACAAACTCATAGTGCCCATACCTAGTTCGAAAAGCAGTCTTTGGCACATCCGTTGCTCGTATTTTCAGTTGGTGATAACCGGACCTCAAGTCAATTTTAGAGAAGACACAAGCACCTTGTAACTGATCGAACAAGTCATCAATGCGAGGAATGGGGTACTTGTTCTTAATAGTTACCTTGTTCAACTGTCGGTAATCTATGCACATTCGGAAACTCCCATCTTTCTTCTTCACAAATAAAACCGGAGCACCCCAAGGAGATGCACTTGGTCTAATGAAGCCTTTGCTCAACAACTCTTGAAGTTGAGCCTTTAATTCTCTTAACTCCGCGGGAGCCATTCTATACGGGGGTATAGAAATGGGGCGAGTACCGGGTTCCAAATCAATGCAGAAGTCTATATCCCTATCTGGTGGCATACCGGGAAGATCTGCAGGGAACACATCCAAAAACTCACAGACTACCGAAACTGACTCAATCGATAGTACTTGAGTAGTGTCATCCTTAAGATGTGCCAAGAAAGCAAGACAACCCTTAGTAACCATCTTCTGAGCACGAATAAAGGAGATGATACGCACCGGATTGGGAGTGTAGTCACCCTCCCATACTAACTGATCTGCCCCAGGCTTGGCTAACGTCACTGTTTTAGCATTACAATCCAAAATCGCAAAGTTTGGAGAAAGCCAAGTCATACCCAGAATTACATCAAAGTCACCCATTTCTAAAATAACCAAATCTACATAAGTGTTGCTCCCCACAAAATTCACCAAACAAGACCTATACACTTTTTCGACTATCACAGACTCACCCACCGGAGTAGAAACACGAATAGGCATGTCAAGTAATTCACAATGTAAATTTAGACCGTTAGCAAATGATGAAGATACATAAGAAAACGTGGAGCCAGGGTCAAATAACACAGATGCCATGCAATCGCAAACCAAAAGATTACCTGTGATAACAGCATCAGACGCCTCCGCTTCAGATCTCCCAGGGAAAGCATAACAATGGGCCCCATTATTCGTCTGTCCGTTGCCCCTACCATGTTGTGTAGTAGTGGCTCCGTTTTGCCCTTCACCTCTGCCGTTTTGGTGACCACCATTACCTCGGCCACCACGCCCTCCAGAATAACGACCTCTACCTTTACCACCTCTTCCTCTAGCCATTGGGGGTCTGTAACTCTGGTTTGGATAGTACCTCTTAATGTGTCCAATCTCTCCACACCCATAACATTCTCTGGGTTCACGCGTCGGCCTCTCAGAGAAGTGTTGACCGTTCTGAGGTGGACCCCCAACTACAGTCTGTAGTGAAGACTATATTGGTCGATTTGAGTGACCTCCGGAGTTCTGTCCTCTAGAATAAGAACCATTATACTCACCTCCCCTTCGGAACCTCTTTGATGTCGATGTCGTGGTGAAGTCATCTGGTTTCACTCCTTCCACCTCAATCACAAAGTCTACCACCTCTTGGAAGGATGTTGCCGTTGCCGCTATCTGTAAGGCTGAAATCCGCAATTCTGACCTCAACCCCTTCACAAAACGGCGGATCCGTTCTTGTGGACTGAAACAAAGTTGGGTGGCATATCTGGATAGTGCGCGAAATTTAGCCTCATACGCGTTTACTGTCATCCTTCCCTGTTCAAGACTCAAGAACTCATCCCTCTTCCTATCTCTCAAAGTCCTTGGGATATACTTCTCCATGAACAAACTAGAGAATGATTCCCAAGTCATAGGTGGTGCCTCTGTTGGTTGACACTCAACATGTGAACGCCACCACATTTTGGCGTTACCTTGGAACTGATAACTCACGAACTCAACATCAAACCTCTCTACTATCCCCATCTTGTGTAGTAGCTCATGACAATCAACCAGAAAATCATAAGCATCTTCAGATTCTGCACCCTTGAAGACTGGAGGTTTCAGTTTCAAGAACTTACTAAAAAGTTCATGTTGATCGTTTGTCATAATAGGCCCAGTAGTCAGACGTGGAAATGTGTCTATTCCCAATGGTGCATCCATGCGGGGAGCCATAGTAGCCGCATGTTGTATCTCTGAAACCGGAGGTGTTGGTGCAGAAACCATTGGAGGTGCTTGACCCTGATCGGACAACCCGCTAAGATAAGCAAGTACTTGGTTGATCATCTCTGGGGTAGGTTGGGGTGGCATTTCCTCATTCTGCCCTTGTTCAGTTTCCCCTTCCTCACCCTCTCTAACTACCTCCTCAGTCGGTGGAGGAGTCACCGCCCTAGCATCAGATGGGCTAGGGGCTCGTCCTCTCCCTCTAGAGGACGTCCTCCCACGACCTCTCCCACGGCCTCTTGCCGTTGTTCTTCCTCGAGCCACAGCCCCAGTGGCTGGCTCAGTAGTTTCCTGTCTTTCCGTTGTCGCTGCTGGTGCGGTCGTTGCTCTAGTTCTAACCATCTGCGAAATAGAATGAAGATGGTCAGATACCAATTTGTATCACCTAGATACCAATTGGACTCAAGTAGTAGCACGAAAGAATGGAATTTTCCTAAAGTCTTATAGCCTCTCAAAGAAAAGTAAAGGCGTCCCCCTACCGTTCTTTAAGACTCTACTAGACCTGTTCTTGTGTGATGAGACCAATGAACCTAATGCTCTGATACCAAGTCTGTCACGACCCAAATCGGGGACGCGACTGGCACCCACATTTACCCTCCTATGTGAGCGAACCAACCAATTTACCCTTAACATTTTAATACAATATCAACAAAAGAAATGCGGAAGACTTAATTCATTAATAAAACAACTCAAAACTATTATTAATATCCCCAAAATCTGGAAGTCATCATCACAAGAACATCTATCTCAAATTAATAAACTAGGAATGTCTAAGAACAAAATATAACTAAAAAGCTAGTCCATGCCGGAAGTTCAAGGCATCAAGACTTGAAGAAGAAGACCCAGTCCAAGCTAGACGCATTAGCTCACCCTGAATTTCCGATGGAGTGAAGACTGGCTTGATCTACTGCTGAGTCGAAGTTGACGGAACGTTTGCTGCATTACACAAATCACAAAAAGGAAAACATAAAAGTAGGGGGTCAGTACAACCACACGTACTGAGTAGATATCATCGGCTAACTCAAAATAGGGAACAATATATATCAATAATAATGTAAATCAACTACAATACTCAACATGTAGCAACAACAATTACTTTATCGTAAACAATTTCCGTCAAGTTCACACATGAGGACTCAAGCCTCAATACCCTACTCATTTGGGAATTAAGTTCATTAGATTGAGTATATTCATTATCTTTCAAGATTCATTATCTTTCTTCCTCTTGTGTCGGTACGTGACACTCCGCTCCTCTAATTCTATCCTGGTGTCGGAACGTGACACTCCGATCCTCATATTCATAATCATGCAAGCATACAATTTAAGCACATAGACAGGTTTACAACATCATCAATACATATCATACACTATCAAGAGTTCACTACGATTATCGTAACATAAAAACCATAACCTACCTCCACCGAAGAATTGGAATCAACAAGAAATCTCCCAAGCTTTGTTGCTTCTTCCTCTCGATCGATTTCTCCTTCTCTTTCTGTTCTTTCTCTTTTGTTTTGTTCAAACCCTCTTTCCTTTACCCTAATTACAATATAATTAAGTGTAAAAGAGGACAATAAAACCCCCTAATTAACTTAAGGTTACTTCTTTTAACCCCTAAGTAATTAGACTTATAAATGTTAACCCTCAATCTTTATAATTAAGGAAAGAATAGTCAAAAACGACCCTTAAAACGTGTGGAGAAATCCTAAACTGTCTGGGACTGCGTGACCTGTGACGGGCCGTCGTGCCTGCGACGGTCCGTCACGCAGGTCGTCGCACTGCCCAAAGTCCTATCGTCGCCACGGACACTGTGACGGTCCGTCACGCCTGTGACGGTCCGTCCTGCACGTCCGTCATGGCGGTCAGAAACTCGTTTCTCGAACCAAATTCTCAAACGTTGAAGTGTTTTGCAACGGAAACTCACGACGGTTCGTCGTGGGTGTGACGGCACGTCCTGCAGGTTCGTCACAATTTACAGAGAGTCGATTTTCAGTACCCAATTTCAGAATTTTAAGTGTCATGGGACGAAACATCCATGACGGGCCGTCGTGACTACGACGGTCCGTCACTACTTCCGTCGTCCCAGCCAGTTTTTCCAGAATTTCAATCTGCTGCTCAAAACGACTAAACAGGTCGTTACAATCATGTTCTTAACTTTTGATGTCATTTGACATGTCAACTTTTTTTAACTTTTCTCCAACTTTCAAGTTTACGGTTAAGTCTTAATTCCTCAAATATCACAAGTCTAATGCTATTCACAAAATACTTTACACTTTATATTTATTTACCTATCTCAATATATCAAAACTTAAATTGTATGTGACAATTTAACAAGGAATTAGAGAAGCACTAAAAATCCAAATTATAGAAATAATATGTTAGTTTACAAGAAAACCTAAAACTTTTCAAAACTCAAATTGACACAATTTATATTCTTAGAAACTATCCCTCAACAATTAATTATCCAATTATTCAAGTTGGCACAATTTCAATTCTAATCCAATGTAACTTACAAATAATAATATAATTAATAAAGTTAGCAATTTGATTCCTTACTCATTTTCACACATTATTATAATTATCATTATACTTGTACTACATTTGACCTCAATATTTTCAATTGCATAATGAATGAAAAATTCATGAATATTACCTGATCGTGAATTGCAGTTCCACGCCAATCGTCACTATACGCAGGTATGTCTCCTTTTCTTTTCTTAAAGTTATAAACTAAAAATTCTCTAACCCTAATAATTTATTTCCTATAAGGATAATTGGTATATGCTAAATTTTTTTTTATAAACTTAACCATAAATATTAATTACAATTAGTTATTTAATAATTAATCATCAATTAATTTATTCTTAATTAAATAAATATTCAAAATTTCCAAAAATGACCTTTCGGGTCATTACATTATCCACCACTAAAAACCATGTTCGTCCTCGAACATAAAGAAGAAGAACAAGGAAGAATAACCAACATGACCAAAAACATGAGGTATGATTCGTGCTCATCTTTCCAAGCAAGTTCCTTCT
Source organism: Solanum peruvianum (assembly GCA_027705065.1). NCBI lineage: Eukaryota > Viridiplantae > Streptophyta > Magnoliopsida > Solanales > Solanaceae > Solanum > Solanum peruvianum. Next base: position 9,959,917 of record JAKWJD010001755.1, read on the forward strand.
TAAAACCATTTCATCAAGATCAACTACTAAGAAATGATTTATATATATCAAGAGTGATTATCAAGCTACAAACTAACCCATAAACTCAATCTAAATTGAAATCTATTAGACGATAACATTACCATCATGATGAGTCTTTTCTTGCATAACCAAGATAACATTGTGAATCGATACCGGCTAAAATTAAAAGTGAACTTTAACCAACCACCACACTCAGAATGCACAACCATCACATATCTTATCAAGATTTCATTTCCACAACAAAATCTTTCCACGAACTTAAGTAATAAAAATATGATCTTTAGACATTGGATACTCACCCAAAGAGGATCAAACTTATCTATCCCAATGAAAGAAATGATTAAGTAAATATCCAAAAATATGATACGCTCCAAAATGCAGAATCTCTAACAACACTTTAGAAAATTGTAACTCTTCATATATAGTAGCTCTTATATAAGTTATCATAAGCAAGATTGTGTGTGTAGAATCACTACTATACTTCAGCTATCCCAAACAACACTAGATCTTTCAGAATGAACAAGTCTAACAAAGGATGTCATCTTACAATGAGACACTCACAGGATCGGTACACTCGATCCACCACTAGGAATTCACTCATTGATATGAAATACGTACGTGAATCATACTAAAACCATGTCCAGAACGAAGAAGGTTGTCACTTAAGAACATACAGAAGAAATCTCAAATAACACAAGATACTCTTTGCACAGTGTCTATATGAATAAAATTTCCTTCATCTGACTCAATCTCTCTATTTTTAGCCACCCACAACCAATCAATTTGATCTCCATCACAATATTACAAATACTTAATTCATAAACTCCCACATACTTCTCACAGTATCTCACTGAAGCTAACACTCTAAATGCCAACAACATCATAACTACACTATCAAAGTCTTTCTTGTAAATCCATTGTCACCTCTAAAAATTTTAAAATTTGACTCTAAGTCACACCCAAGACTGATAGCACTTATTTCAAATCGAAATTACTTTTCCATCGAGGTACGATAATTGAATCATACTAAATGTCAACTTTACGCAAACTTTCAATACTATTTCGCAACTACCATTCATACCATCATGTACCTATCTCATGCCAAAACTCAACGAAATTCTTGGTCATCCCAATAATTCTATATAATATAAGCATAAAATCCCTACTCACCATCAAATGCCTATGTGAAACATCATAACAATTTATGTTATAAAAATAGTAGTTTCAATCTCCTCAAAATTCACGATAACTCTGTAATATTATAGGTCCATACTGTCGCATATCCATAAAAAGTCATCTACCACTAAATAATTTAGCCCCACATAACAACACATAATCTTACAAACCTCACATTTTTCTCACCCAAATCAAAAACCTAATATTCATAAAAATTATTGATAAATTCCTAGTGAGTCCATACTGAAACAGTTCACATCCATAGTCATATTATAACTTATATATGAAAACCCTTAAATCCTTTAACTTAAAACTAAGAGTCTATGTTACAGGTCTTATTCCTTCACATCTCTTATATTCATCCCATGACGCAAATTTTATACCTTAAACTCTTCAATACACCATATTTTTGTTCTTTCATTGACTTGCTTATTAATCTTATCATTTGATCAACATCCCATATACTGTAAATCAATTCCTTGAGAGAAATACTTTCTTAGGCCTTTAACAATCTTAAGTGACAAACTACGATCCCAACCTTGTACATGGTTTTTTTAATTCTCAATAAGTGATGCAATCGATCAATTCTTACCTTACTTATTCATACTTCGACAAATCACACTACCAAAAACCTAAACTCACCATGAAAAACTTGAAATTTGAACACAACTATGTAACCCAATTCTTTTATCTATCAACATTAACTCATACCTTGAAATATACCTTTGCTTATCATTGGTTGTCTCTCTATTGATCTTATGATATGCTCCACTAAAAATTCAACTATACTCGTTATCAAGCTCAAAATCACAAAAGAATTTATAAATCATACTCGAGTTTAACATATGTACACTGCTTTCTCAAGTGTTATCCAATAATTTGCAACCAATCTAATGAGCTCGTGAAACTATTACCATAACCAAAGCAAAACGGATTAAATAACACATCTCTGAACCCAATTCTCTATTCCATTTAAGATACCTCTTTAGCCCTTGTAATAAGAGAAAATACTCATGCTCTAACTTCTTTCTAAAAGCTAAACTACATCCCGCTATCCTTGTTATTATGACTTTAGCTTCTCTTTTTTTTATTCTATTCGAGCAACATCCGAACTCTTCATAAAACCACACTATGTACCAAATAGTAGCAACCATATTCTTAGATACTAAAAAGTCAGCATTACAATACAAAATTCTTTTACCCAACAAACCTTAACACATAGTTTCATTCCAGCCATAATTCATCATAAAACCTTATTACCATCATGCTTAGTTAGCCCTTTCCATCCCTATGAATTCAACCTCGCCATCAAAATGACATCCCAAACCTACATATGTCAACCATCCAAGGGACTTTCTCAATTTATACACACTTTCTTACAAAAACAATCTCCAATTTCATTCACCCAAGTATACTCACTAAACTAAGACTTTCTTTACCCATAAGTTTGTTATTTCGATAACAATCTACTCATTTGGAGCTTAAGATAAAATTATTTGACCTTATTTAGAATTTCACAATACACTTCACAACCTAATTGTATTAATGTATTACGAAAGACCCATCAATAAAATTTTCCTTATAAACAATGCTTAAGTCAATCGTATATAGTAACAAGCTGGTTGGTTTCTCAAATGTGAATGTGACATTGAACCTTATTATACGAGCATGTGATGCAACTGATAACTCCTTTAGTAGTTAGTATTCATGCCTAACAATCAACATATCTATTTTTATAAGCCATTCGAAGCACATTGTGAAAGTCTGTTACATCCACCACTAGAACACATCATATCTATCGAGAAGATTGTATCCAAATAGCCCACACATTTTTACCTATTGAATAACTTTAAAATATTATCCAATTCGCTCTATATCTAGCCCAAGCTATATGTATTCTTTCGTAGGGCAGGTCAATAACAAAAGTAACACACTCCATAACTCTAACCAAGTAAGCATTAATACTATTGTTGTAAAATTCTAACCTTAATCGGTGCATCATTATTCTCATCATTTCCTATGCAACCCATTCATGTTGTGATAACATTACTAATTGTAGTTTCCCAATTACAATACTCATTATCTAGCCATTATCATAATTATTTCACTTCAAATTATCGAATCATTATTGATATCTATACCACACAAGTATTATATTTATTATTATTATTATTATTTTACTATGATGACTAACCTTACTCAACCCTTTCAAATATAACCACACATTCATTTCATAAGTATATCATTTCCACCTTAATATCAGATCTAACATCAAACCAATACACGACACGTCAGCGATTTACCAAAAGTAACTATGCACGAGTCATCACAAAATGAGAGTGAATGGATTGAAGTGATAAGAATCAAAATGGGACCAAGTAAACACGATAGAGATCCAAAAAGTGAAGATTTTTTGTAAAAGTCACTATGGCCTCTCGAAGATAAGTACAGACGTCTCCATACCGATCCTCGAGACTCTATTTAGACTCGACTTGTACATACGTGAGACCTATGAACCTGGGGCTCTGATACCATTTTGTCACAATCCAAAAATGGGTGTGACGACACTCGTCTTATTCCACCAAGACAAGTCAGCCTAAATCTCGACCATTACAATAAAATTACGGAAATTTATGTTCAACTTAAAAATACCCCCGAAATCTGGTTGTCACGTGTACAAGCCTCTAAAGTATTTCAATCGAGTCAAAAGAAAAATACAAGTCTCATATGACATTCTTGCTAGAGTAGAACAAGATCATAAATAGGAGTAAGAAGGTCTGCTGAGATGACAAACAACTACCTCACAAATCTCCAAGAAGCCTTAGAAAAGAAGAGAATATATAATAAAAATCTGGGCTAGTAACCTACAAAAAAATTGTAGAAGCAAGGGGTGAGTACCAAATCACGCGGTACTCAGCAAGTAAACGTCTAAACACAAGATAAGTGGATAAAATACGAGTAGTCCTACCACCCCCAACCGAACCTCTACAACTACAACTTGCATACAAATCAGCCCAACCTAACAACTCACAGTTTACATAGCACGTAGATCAACAATAACATTTAGACAAATTTACATATCCTCCACAACAATACTTTAACAAATTGCATATCCTCAACAACAACAATTCAACAAATTATATATCCTTGATAACAACACTTCAACAAATTACATACCCTCAACAACAATAATTCAACAAATTACATATCCTCAATAACAAGCTCAGTATTCATTAATCACAAATTTCGCAGAAAGCCAATCACAAGATCAGCAAAACACAATATCCATTTCACTAATGATAAGTATGTGTAATGCAATGGAATACAATGTCAAGTATAATGATGCATGTCTAACCTAGTGATACACACCCACTGTCTCTCAGTCTGGGACCCATGGGGGACATATATGTCCATGCATCTGTTGCGGCGCACGACACGATCCTCAATAATAATAACCATCGTGGCGTGCCCGATACATCCCTTGAAATATAGTATCTATCGCGGCACGCGATATGTCCCTCGAAATGGTACATCCTCTTAAGTACTCATTCTTTCTCAATGTACATAACACTTGTCACAACCAATGTCTCAGAATATTGCAGTTGACAAGCTCACACAAATAATGAGGAGATGACCATTTTCATAACATCGCACAGTTCACAATTACACAAACATGAAGTCACATCAACAATGATTCAACAAGCCTTCACCCCTTTCTCAACACATCACACATGAACAATTAATCACATTGCCTTTTGTTATCCTTTTTTATTTTCATCACTATAATTAATCAATGTGGACAAGTCAACCCATCACCAATCCCGTTACTCCCAAACATATACCACAATGAAATACACACATTTCATACACTTAACAAGAGTTTAGAAATCCACTTGTCTCAAATAGTCTAACAATCACTCTGAAGTTGAGCCTCTTCCTTTCGTTGTACTTCCAAACCAATACAATCTATTCCTATTAACGATCACAATAAGATTTTAAACCTAACAACATCCATATCACCATGTGTCTAACATAGACCAAAAATCATAGAACACAAATTTATAATCAAGTTCTTAACTTTTGATGTTATTTGACATGTCAACTTTTTTAACTTTTCTCCAATTTTCAAGTTTACGGTTAAGTCTTAATTCCTCAAATATCACAAGTCTAATGCTATTCATAAAATACATTACACTTAATATTTATTTACCAATATCAATATATCAAAATTTAAATTATACGTGACAATTATAACAAGGAATTAGAGAAACACTAAAAATCCAAATTATGGACATAATATTTTAGTTTACAAGAAAACCCAAAAATTTTCAGAACTCAAATTTACACAGGCTATATTCTTAGAAACTATCCCTCAACAATTAATTATCCAATTACTGATCGATAATTACCCTCAAATTATTTGATCATCGTTAACATTACCACTAGTGATATATATATATATATATATATATATATATATATATATATATATATATATATATAGAAATCACGTTCAAGTTGGCACATTTCAATTTTAATCCACTGTAACATACAAATAATAATATAACTAATAAAGTTAACAATTTGATTCTGTCACAACCCAAATTTACAAGTCGTGATGGCACCTATGTTCCAAACCAATAGGTAGGCCAACCCAACATATTAACCAAACTAAACCAACAAATGAGTAAAAAGACTAACACTTAGCAAGAATCTCAAACATTGAGTTCCTTATAAGTACGAAATGCGGAAGCTAAAATATATCACCCCAAGAATTAGTGTCTTAAGTACAAGAGCTTCTAATATTCGAGGCAAGTCTGAACCTAAATGACAAATCTAACAAAAGGGATATCCTGTCTGAATACTAATCAAAGAATAAATAAAAGATAGAGGGAGGTGTGGGCCACGGAGCAGCCAAGCAGCTCACCATAACTCCAAGAACTTCAAGCTCGGACTCAATTTGCTCCACGAGATGTGCTCCTACTCGAAATCGAATCTGCACCACAAAGAGTGCAACAAGTGTAGTATGAGTACGAAACCACGTGTACCCAGTATGTCTCATTGACCGACAACGAAGAAGTAGTAACCGGAGTTATATAAGAAAATAAATTCTTAAATTATACAAGTGTATATATATATATATATATATATATATATATATATATATATATATTACACTTACTATTTAAGTTTCATCAACAAAGGAAATCAACATTTAGTAATTTCCAAACACCAAACGAAACATATTATCATTAAGAACAAATGATGGGATAAAATACAATGCAATATGATACCATGTAATGATATGTCTAAGAATACCCAGTACTCACTCAACCGTATATACATGATACTCCTCGGAAATACATCGAGAGTTCATGACCCATGGGGGACTCGCGAGGTCCATATGCCGACACGGATGATCTCCACGTGTCTGTGCGAGCGATCTCAACGCACCATCATAAGATCAAACAATTCCAGCACGGACGGTCTCTACGTGCCCAAAATTACAATCTTAACATCTTACCATCCCCAGCACCGACGATCTCCACGTGCCCATCTTATACTCAATCTCATGTCAATGCATGTATACAATATTATTTCAAAAATAAGGGGATGATGATGCATCTCACTCAATCAATATCGACATAATACACAATCACCTCAATTATCACAACTATACGTTGTAAATAAATAAACACAATCACATAGAAATTTCAAGTTAATAATATATCAGCTAATGCACATATGCTTTGGAAATTTTCAAATTACAATCCACATTCTATAGTAGTAACTTTCCATTTTATAACACCGGTACTCGTACCAATGCCCGTCACACCATTAATACGAGACCCCCATCTTTCGCCCTTACCCCTTTGTCTATTTTCAATTTTTAATCTTTAATTAGGAAACGTCCTTCAACAAGTCTAAAAGTCTTAACATACCTCAAGTGTCGAGCTCGTGTCACGAATCCTCAAGATAGTTCCTTCCCTTTTCGTTAAGTTTTGGAATGTTCACGATCTACCAATGATGCAATATTCATAGGTAAGCGAGTTTGTGGACATTCAAATTATTATAGGTATATCATAGACCCTAAACTCACTCATATTTCTAATCAAACGCCAAATCTTGATATAATTTATATGCCAATTTGTCAAATTTCAAGCCAAGAACTTAACTGTAATCTCTCAAAATAACCTAAAAATTCAATGTTTAATCATATAATATACACCTGATAATTAATTACCTATCTCAATATATCAAAATTTAGTATCTTAATTTGATAAATAAAATGAGAACTAATTTCCACCATTACAGTTCCTTGGAACGTGACCATTCTTTTTCCTCAAACCATTATGCAAATCGTCCACTTTTTTTTAAAAAAAATATCATTACCACTGCCAATCATTGGCATATAATTGCAAACTGATTGGCATCCCACTACTTTCCCTAACATTGCAGCCATGAAACTTTTCCAATTTCGAAACTTTTCTTCTTTTTTTTTCCTTAAAGAAAATCTTTACTACACTTGGCATGACCTTATTAGATACAGATTACTAGATTAACAATAACTTTATGTTGTACTAATAACAAGGATGTCATATGCTTCAACTGTAAAAGCAAGATGACAAAAAAACAATTTCTATTACCACTCATGTAACCAACAATTCATCATTACCCATCTAATAATTTAATAACAATACTCATATACAAAACGATTTCATGTGAACCCATATGAATGAAAAACTTATCAAAATTTCTTACCTTTAGTGGTAGCCCTTCGTATGATGCCGTCATTAATTTTTTTTTACACGCTGACCTCTTGTTTTCTTCCTTTTCTAAATAAGACTCTATTAACCGTGAAACCCCACAAACCTATTATCTTATTGTTTATTTAATAAAAGTTTCATCAATTGGGTACTCATAGTTATCTAATAGTTTAAAAATACCCCTTTAAATTTTCAAAAGGAGTCAAACTAGTCCTAGTTCTCAAAATGACCTAGCGGGTCGTTACATCACCTACCACTTAAACAAACGTTCATCCTCGAACAGGAAAAGAAAAGAGCTAACATGAATGCTCAAAAAGATGAGGATATTTACTCCTCATGTCTGACTCTGTCACCCATGTAGCCTCCTCCACTGGACGATGCTTCCACTGAACCTTTACTGAAGAAATCTCCTTGGACCTTAGCTTCCGAATTTGCATATCCAAAATGGTGATCGACTCTTCCTCAAAAGTCAAATTCTGATCAAATAACACTGAATCCCATTGAATCACATGATCACCACTCTGATGATACTTCTTAAGCATTGAAATCTGAAATACAGGATGAACACCTGACAAACCAGGTGGCAAAGCCAACTGATACGCCACCTCACCAATACGCTCAACAATCTCGAAAGGACCAATATACCTTTGGCTCAACATGCCGTTCTTTCCAAACCTCATCACACCCTTCATGGGTGAAACCTTCAATAGAACCCTCTCTCCAACCATAAACTCTAAATCAGGAATCTTTCGATCTGCATAACTCTTTTGCCTACTCTAAGACATGAGAAGTATATCTTGGATCAACTTGACCATGTCCAAGGACTCCCTCCACAAATCTGTACCGCATGGTATAACCTCAAATGCATCAAACCAGCCAATTGGAGATCGACATCTCCTGCCATACAGAGCCTCAAATGGTGCCATCTCAATGCTCGAGTGATAACTATTATTGTAAGCAAACTCCGCTAGAGGTAAGAACTGTTCCCACTGACCACCAAAGTCAATCACACACGCCCCCAACATATCCTCAAGAACCTGAATAGTCCGCTCAGATTGACCATCAGTCTGAGGGTGAAAGGCTGTACTATGATCCACCCGAGTGCCCAACTCTTTCTGCATAGAATGCCAGAAATGAGATGTAAATTGGGTGCCACGATCTGAAATAATAGTTATAGGAACCCCATGCAAACGAACTATCTCTTGAATACAGATCTTGGCTAACTTCTCTGAGTTATAGGTAGTCTGAACTGGTACAAAGTGTGTAGACTTAGTCAGTCGATCCACGATGACCCATATAGCATCAGACTTACTCAAGGTACGTGGCAACCCTACCACAAAGTCCATAGCAATGCGCTCCCGCTTCCACTCAGGTATGGGCATCCTTTGAGTCATACCTCCAGGCTTTTGGTGTTCATACTTCACTGGCTGACAATTCAAACATCGAGATACAAAATCTACTATGTCCCTCTTCATACGACACCACCAATAGTGTTGCTTCGAGTCATGATACATCTTAGTAGCCCATGGATGAATAGAGTACCTCGAACTATGAGCCTCTTCCATGATCAATCTAGTCAAATCACCTGTACGAGGAACACATATACGACCCTTAATCCTCAAAACTCCCTCACTATAATGAATTGCAACCTTGGCTTCTCCTTTTAAAACCTTGTCCCTAATCTTACATAAATCACCATCATCAAACTATTGAGCCCGAATATGCTCCAACAAGGATGACCTAGCCTCCATATAAGCCAACACCTTACCAGATTCTGAAATATCAAGTCTCACAAAGCTATTGGCCAGGGATTGGACATCCCTAGCTAAAGGACGCTCGCCAACCTGTAACATGGCTAGACTACCCATCCGCCTTCCGACTCAAGGCATCTGCTACAAAATTTGCTTTGCCGGGTGATAAAGAATAGTCATATCGTAGTCTTTGAGCAACTCCAACCATCTCCTCTTCCTCAAATTTAGATCCCTATGATTGAATATATACTGGTGACTACGATGATCCGTGAACACCTCACAATGCACACCATAAAGATAATGCCTCCAAATCATTAATGCAAACACAACAGCCGTCAACTCTAAATAATGAATAGGGTAATTCTTCTCATGAACCTTTAACTGTCTCGAAGCATAAGCTATCACCCTTCCCTTGTCCATCAACACACAACAAAGACCAACCCGAGAAGCATCACAATTTAAGACAAAACCCTCTCCCTCCACGGGTCGGGTCAAAATCGGAGCAGTAGTCAATAAAGTCTTGAGCTTTTGGAATCTAACCTCACATTCGTCAGACCACTGAAAACTCACCTCCTTCTGTGTCAATCTAGTTAATGGAGATGCAATGGATGAGAAACCCTCAACAAACCGTCGATAATAACCTGCATGGCCCAAGAAACTCCGAATCTTAGTAATTGAAGAAGGTCTGACCGAATCTCTAACCGCCTCAATCTTCTTAGGATCCACCATGATACCCTCCTTGGACACTACATGTCCCAAGAATGCTACCGAAGTAAGCCAAAACTCACACTTTGAAAACTTTGCATAAAGCTTCTTCTCCTTTAGGATCCCAAAAACAATCCTCAAATGATGCTCGTGTTCCTCCTTAGTGCGTGAGTATATCAATATATCATCTATGAAGACAATAACAAAGGAATCCAAATACGGTCTGAACACTCCATTCATCAAGTCCATAAAAGCTGCTGGGGCATTAGTCAATCCGAAAGATATCACCAAAAATTCGTAATGACCATAACGTGTTCGAAAAGCCGTCTTAGGGATATCCTCCGCCCTAACCTTCAGCTGATGATAGCGAGATCTCTAGTCAACTTTGGAGAAAACTGAAGCACCTTGTAATTGATCAAATAAATCATCAATACGATGTATCGGATACTTATTTCTGATGGCTACCTTGTTCAACTCCCGATATTCAATACACATACGCATAGATCCATCTTTTTTCTTCACAAATAACACTGCAACACCCCAAGGAGATACACTCGGTTCAATAAAACATTTGCTCAACAAATCCTGCAACTGCTCCTTCAACTCTTTCAATTCAGTCGGTGCCATACGATAAGAAGGAATGGAAATAGGCCGAGTGCCTAGTTCCACATAAATACAAAAATCAATATCACGATGTGGGGGAAGAACTGGCAAATCGGTCGGGAATACCTCTGAAAATTCACTCACCACTAGAATAGTCTCAAGCATAGAAGTCTCAACATTAGTATCTCGAATGTGTGCCAAGTAAGTCAAACATCCTCTCTGTACTAACTAACGAGCCTTAAGAAATTATATCACACCCTTAGGAGGGTGACTAAGAGAACCTCTCCATTCTACTATAGGAATTCCAGGCATAGCTAAAGTAATTGTCTTGGCATGGCAATTTAAAATTGCGTGGTAAGAAGATAACCAATCCATACCAAGAATCACATCAAACTCTATCATATGTAAGACCTTTAAGTCCGCATGAGTGTCATACCCCATCAAGGTAACAATACATAATCGATACACCCGATCTACAACTACAGAATCCCCAACAGGAGTAGAAACATGTATCGGCAAATCAAAAGACTCACATAATATATCCAGACTAGGAGCAAAATATGTGGACACATAAGAATAAGTAGAGCCAGGATCAAATAATACAGTAGCTGGTCCATGACAAACCGGAATAATACGTGTGATAAAAGCATCTGAGGCTTCAGCCTCTGGCCTACCTGGAAAAGCATAACAGTGAGAACGACCTCCATCATATTGTGAGCCTCCACGACCACCACCTCGACCATAAGGAGAACCACCTCTACCTGAATGAGAACCACCTCTATCATTCTGTGCACTACCCCTAGCTGGAGGTTGTGCATCCCTGGAAGTCGAAGCCTGAGAACCCTGATGTAAGCCACCATGTCTGGTCCTAGGGCAGTCTCTCACAAAGTGTCCCATATCACCACACTCAAAATAGCCCCTACGAGATGCAGGCTGATGAGAGGAATCTGAATGACCAAAATGCCCTCCACGAACTATAGGTCTAGAAGATGAACACTGCGAAGTATGCACCGAGCTCGAAGAGTTATGCCCAGCGTAACCAGCCTCAGACGCTGATATAGCAGCATGAATGGGTCTGCTGGACTGAGGGTGATAACCTCTGCCCAAGTAACCCCGACTCCTAGGTGGAGCACCACCATAATCACCTGAATGATGAGTCCTCTTGCCCTCTCGCTGCTCAAATCCCTCACGCCGAATCATCTCCAACTCCTTAGCAGCATCTACCACTTTCTGGAATGGAACAGGAGAAGCAGCAACCTGAGAAACTCCTAGGCGGATCGAAATAATCAGCCCTTTAACAAACCTTCTCACTCTCTCAGCCTCTGTGGGAAGTATCATCGAAGCATACCTAGCAAAGGCATGAAATTTACCCTCATACTCTGCAACTGACATACTATTTTGCTGCAAACTCTCAAACTCGGCCCTCTTGCGCTCCCTCTCACTGCGTGGAACAAATTTGGATTGAAATACCTGAGTAAACTGAGTCCAGGATAGTGGATGGGATCCAGCTGGCCTACTACTAATATAATCCCTGTACCACTGCTTAGCAGAGCAAGTAATCTGAAACGCTATTTAGTCAACTCCATGAGACTCCACTGATCCAAGATTATGCAACCTCTCATAACAACTAACTATAAATTCATATACATCCTCAGCTAAGTCACCAGTATAAGTAGGAGGATTCATTAGTCTGAACCTCCCAAACATCTTTTGCTCATCAATAGTCATAGAAGGCCTCTTCACCAAATGTGATGTCATATCTGGAAAATCCATACTATCCAAACGAGGAGCTGCAGCGGCAGCTAGCTGAGTCCTGGGAGTCTGAGAATCTGGAGAAACTATCGGATCTGGAGTTTGACCTCCAACACGGGTCTGTGAGCCATCAGAAGTGACAGGCAAAGCTCCTGCCTGGGCCATCCCCTCTAGGATTCCTAACATACGAGCCAAGGTATCTTGAAGCACTGGGGGAACAATAGTACTGGGTGGAGCCTGAGCAGGCCCATCCCCCTCGACATGATCTTGAACATCCCCATGAATAACCTATGCATCAGAAGGTACGGTCCTATCACGACCCTGGGTAGCTACTGTTACTTGACCATACACAGGTGTTGCAATACGGCCCCTACCCCGACCTCGAGCTCCTCCCTTACCTCTACCTTCCGATAGTGTTCCCAGAAGCAGGCGTAGGAATAGGATCATGAACACCACTTGCCGATGTACGATTCCTCGCCATCTGAGAGAGAATGAGATATCAAGATTATAATTTCTACAAGGTCAAGTGTGCACGATAATGAATAAAAGAACAGAATATTTCCTAAATGTCCTATAGCCTCTCGAAGATAGGTATGGACGTTTTCATACCGATCCGCAAGACTCTACTAGACATTTCTCTTGTACTCTTGAGACCGATGAACCTAGGGCTCTGATACCAAATTTGTCAGGACCCAAATTTGCAAGTCGTGATGGCACATATGTTCCCAACCAATAGGTAAGACAACCCAACATATTAACCCAACTAAACCAACAAATGAGTAAAAAGACTAACACTTAGCAAGAATCTCCAACATTGAGTTCCTTATAAGTACGAAATGCGGAAGCTAAAATATATCACCCCAAGAATTAGTGTCTTAAGTACCAGAACTTCTAAAATTTGATGCAAGTCTGAAACTAAATGACAAATCTAACATAAGGGATATCCTGTCTAAATACTAATAACAGAATAAATAAAAGATAGAGGGAGGTGTGGGTTTCTTGGAACAGCCAAGCAGCTCACCACAACTCCAAGAACTTCAATCTCGGCCTCAATTTGATCCACGAGATGTGCTCCTACTCGAAATTGAATCTGCACCACAAAGATTGAAACAAGTGTAGTATGATTACGAAACCACGTGTACCCAGTATGTCTCATTGACCGACAACGAAGAAGTAGTGACGGGAGTTATATAAGAAAATAAATTCTTAAATTATATAAGTATATATATATATATATATATATATATATATATATATATATATATATATATATATATATATATATATACTTACTATTTAAGTTTCATCAATAAAGGAAATCAACATTTAGTAATTTCAAAACATCAAACAAAACATATTATCATTAAGAACGAATGATGGGATGAAATGCAATGCAATATGATACCATGTAATGATATGTCTCAGAATACTCAGTACTCACTCAACCGTATATACATGATACTCCTCGGAAATACATCGAGAGTTCGTGACCCATGGGGGACTCGCTAGGTCCATATATCGACACGGAAGATCTCCACATGTCTGTGCGGACGATCTCAACGCACCATCATACTATCAAACAATTCCCGCACGGACGGTCTCCACGTGCCCAAAATTACAATCTTAACATCTTAGCATCCTCAGCACGGACGATCTCCACGTGCCCATCTTATACTCAATCTCATTTCAATGCATGTATACAATATTATTTCAAAAATAAGGGGATGATAATACACAATCACCTCAATTATCACAACTATACGGTGTAAATAAATAAACACAATCACAGAAATTTCAAGTCAATAATATATCAGCTAATGCACATATGCCTTGGAAATTTTCAAATTACAATTCACATTCTATAGTAGTAACTTTACGTTTTATAACACCGGTACTCGTACCAATGACCGTCACACCATTGATACGAGACCCCCATCTTTCGCCCTTGCCCCTTTGTCTATTTTCATTTTTTAATCTTTAATTAGGAAAACGTCCTTCAACAAGTCAAAAAGTCTTAACATACCTCAAGTGTCGAGCTCGTGTCACGAATCCTCAAGATAGTTCCTTCCCTTTTTGTTAAGTTTTGGAATATTCACGATGTACCAATGATGCAATATTCATAAGTAAGAGAGTTTGTGGACATTCAAATTATTATAGGTATATCATAGACCCTAAACTCACTCATATCTCTAATCAAACGCCAAATCTTGATATAATTTATATGCCAATTTGTCAAATTTCAAGCGAAGAACTTAACTGTAATATCTCAAAATAACCTAAAAATTCAATGTTAAATCATATAATATACACCTAATAATTAATTAACTATCTCAATATATCAAAATTTAGTATCTTAATTTGATAAATAAAATGAGAACTAATTTCAACCATTACAGATCCTTGGAACGTGACCATTCTTTTTCCTCAAACCATTATGCAAATTGTCCACTTTTTTAAAAGAAATATCATTACCACTGCCAATCATTGACATATGATGCCAACTGATTGGCATCCCACTACTTTCCCTAACATTGCAGCCATGCAACTTTTCCAATTTCGAATCTTTTCTTCTTATGTTTTTCCTTAAAGAAAATCTTTACTACACTTGGCATGACCTTACTATATACACATTACTAGATTAACAGTAACTTTATGTTTTACTAATAACAAGGATGTCATATGTTTCAACTATAAAAGCAAGATGACAAAATAACAATTTTCTATTACCACTCATGAAACCAACAATTCATCATTCCCCATCTAATAATTTAATAACAATACTCATATACAAAACGATTTCATGTGAACCCACATGAATGAAAAACTTATCAATTTCTTACCTTTAGTGGTCGCCCTTCGTATGATGCCGCCACCAATTTTTTTTTTTACACGTTGATCTCTTGTTTTCTTCCTTTTCTAAATAGGAGTCTATTAACCGTGAAACCCCACTAACCTATTATATTATTATATATTTAATTAAAGTTTCATCAATTGGGTACTCATAGTTATCTAATAGTTTAAAAATACCCCTTTAAATTTTCTAAAGGAGTCAAACTAGACTAGTTCTCAAAACGACCTAGCGGGTCGTTACAGATTCCTTACTCATTTTCACACATTATTTAATGATAATTATTCTTGTACTACATTTGACCTCAATATTTTCAATTGCATAATGAATGAAAAAATTCATGAATATTACCTGATCGTGAATTGCAGTTCCACGCCAATCGTCACTATACGCAGGTATGTCTCCTTTTCTTTTCTTAAAGTTATAAACTAAACACTCTCTAACCCTAACAATTTATTTTCTATAAGGGTAATTGGTATATGGTAAATTTTTTTATAAACTTAACCATAATTATTAATTACAATTAGTTATTTAATAAGTAATCATCAATTAATTTATTCTTAATTAAATAAATATTCAAAATTTTCAAAAATGACCTTTCAGATCATTACAAATACCATGAAAAATGAACATGTGTGCACACACACCCACACATATATATATATATACATATATATATATATATATATATATATATATATATATATATTATATATATATATATATATTTGAGATCATTTTATTATACATGGCTACTAAAATAATTAAAAACGTTAAATAACATAAATAAATAACAAATAAAGATAAAATTTAATATTTAAAACGTTTTCAAAAGTAAATTCCAAATTCAAATGTTAGAATTACATTTCATTTTTGTATTTATTTATTAATTGATTGGATTTCACCTTAAAGGAAGATGTTTTTTTTTGTGTGTATTAGATATGACGAGTAATTTCATTATTAATGAATTTATCAATACTCAAATTATTCATATAATTCTTTTTTAAAAAAAGCAAAAAGCTACTGACGATATTTTTAATTAGCTTTTAAAAAAAATATAGATACTATAATTATTGGTGCAATATTTTAAATTATAAATAAAAAATTTATTAATAATTTTGTTTTTATTATATCTTAATTTTAAAAATTGAAAATTTTACCTTACTATTTTATATATAAGGTAGTCATATTTTAATTTCTTTCATCATCAATACTATAAAATCTCTTTTCATTTCTCAATCTCATTATTAATACTTAAATCGCTTATTTTTCTTTTTTTGTGTTTTTTGTTTAAAAATAATTTATTTAACTTAAGGAATTAGGTATTATAACTTTATATGCATTGCATTTTCACTTTTTCCAAAGAGAATTTAAATTATCATTTTAATTTTATGTTAGATTCTTTTTTTGCTAAAAATTTATATCTATATATGTATTTATTAAAGTTAAATGATAAAAGAAAATGTGTCATGTCTCACTGGACAATATTACTGTTTATATTTTTTTCTTAGAGTTTTGAACTTTTTTTATTACGAAGCATTTAGCAATTTTTTTTATTTCTTTCCTCACTAATTATTAACAATTATTACATTTCTACAAATCTATCCTTTTTCTTCTCTTTCTTTAATCTTCCTTAAACAAAAGATGAATATAATTTCCTTATTATTGTCATTTATTTTGTTTCCTTAAAATGCCTCTGTCTCTCTCTTTCTTCCATCTTCCTTTAAATAAAAAATGTAAGTTTCTTTTTGTTATTTCATTTCCTTAAATACATTCTTTAAATTTATCACTATTATTTTCTCCTTTCTTTTTCTTGTCCTAAATAAATTTGTCTAACATACTCGACTATCAAAAAATTCTTATATAATTATGAGTGTTAAATAAGGGAGAAAATCACGTAAAATATTTTCATATTTTTATTTAGAAATCAAATAAAATCTCTTCACTTCTTTTTCAACAAGTAAACGTTAATATATACAATTATGATTGTTTTTGTAACGACCTGTTTAGTCGTTTTGAGCAACAACTTTTATTTCTGGAAAATTTGTCTGAGTCGACGGAACCCACGACGGACCGTCATGGGCACGACGGACCGTCGAGGGGGTCTCGTTCCAAAACACTTAGAATTCTGAAATTTGGGTACTGAAATCGACTCTCTAAACTTCATGACGGAATGGCAGGACGGACCGTCGTGGGCACGACGGACCCTCACACATCTTCCACAGAAATTAAGTCTCTGAACTTTGTGACGGACCTGCAGGACGGACCGTCACAGCCATGACGGACCGTCACAGCCATGACGGACCGTCACAGGTTGCGTAATCCCAGGCTGGGTCGGAATTCTGTAAATATTTTAAGGGGCATTTTGGACTATTCCTGCTTATAATTATAAAGTTAGTGGTTTAATATTAATAACTCAATTACTTGGGGGGTTAAAGGAGGTAACGTTGGAATAATTAGTGGGTTATTTTTATCATCTTTTATACTTAATTATATGCTAATTAGGGTAAAAGAAAAAGGGTTTGAATAAGAAAAATAGAAAGAACAAGAGAGGGAGAATCGATCAAGAGAGAGAGGAACGAAGAGGATAGCTAAGCTTTGGGGATTTTGCTTGCTTGATCACGAATCTTCGGTGGAGGTAGGTTATGGTTTTATACTATTCGTAGTAGACACTTAATAGCGAATGATATGTGTTGGGTAGTATTATAAAACCTTCTATATGCTTGATTGTGTGCTTACATGATGTGATTATATAATTTGGATGAATAAGAATGATGAGGCTATTGAATCTCTAATCCTAAATTCACTTTGTTAACGATGATGCCTTGGTATAAAAGAAGGCTTGATGAACTAACATAATGAGATTGATGATGCCTTGGTATAAAAAAAGGCTTGATGAACTAACATAATGAGATTGATGATGCATTGGTATAAAAGAAGGGTTGATGAATTGATAGAATGAGATTAGTGGAGCGGGTGTCACGTACCGACACAAGAGGAATAAAGAAAATGAATCTTGAAAGATGTTAATATACTCAATCTAATGAACCTAATTCCCAAATGAGTATGGTATTGAGGCTTGAGTCCTCATGGGTGAACTTGGCGGTACTTCTTATTGATTATAGTACTTGTTGTTGCTACATGTTGAGTATTGTAGTTGATTTATGATATTATCTGATATATACTATTTTCTATTTTGTTGGCCGATGATACCTACTCAGTACTTGTGTTTTGTACTAACCCCTACTTGTATGTTTCTTTCTTTGTTATATGTGGAGTGCAGCAAATGCACCGTCGTCTTCAACTCAACCGCAACTCTAGCCAGTCTTCATTACACCGGATTTCAGGGTGAGCTAATTCTTCTAGCTTGGACTAGATCTTCTTCTTCATGTCTTGGTGCCTTGAAGTTCCGGCGTGGACTAGCTTTTATTTATTTTAGCTTCTTATATACTCTTAGATTAGTAATTTGAGGATAGGTGTTCTTGTGATGATGGCTTCCAGATTTTGGGGGAATAATAGATGTTGAATTTTTAGAAGTTATTGAATTGATTTTCATTAATGAGTTTAAGCCTTCCGCATTGTATTTTGTTCAATACGTTTGGGTTTAGATTGGTTGGTTCGCTCACATAGTAGGATAAGTGTGGGTGCCACTCGCGGCTCGGTTTTGGGTCATGACAAACTTGGTATCAGAGCATTAGGTTCGTTGGTCTCATCACACAAGAACGAGTCTAGTAGAGTCTTAAGGAACGGTAGGGGGACGCCTTTACTTTTATTTAAGACGCTATAAGACTTTAGGAAAATTCAATTCTTTCATTCTTTCGTGCTATTACTTGGATCCAATTGGTATCTAGGTGATACAAATTTGTATCTAACCATCTTCACTCTATTTCGCAGATGGTTAGAACTAGAGCAACGACTGGGCCAACACCAATACCGGAAAGACAAGATGCATCTAAGCCAGCCACTGGGGCTGTAGCTCAAAGAGGAGTAGTGGCAAGAGGTCGTGGTAGAGCTCGCGGGAGGACGTCCTCTAGAGGAAGAGGACAAGCACCTAGCCCAACTAGTACTAGGGCGGTGACTCCTCCACCAACTGAGGAAGTGGTAAGAGAGGGTGAGGAAGGTGAGAATGAACAAGTGCAGAACGAGGAATTGCAACCCTAACCTACCCTAGAGATGATTAATCAGGTTCTTGCTTATCTTAGCGGGTTATCTGATCAAGGCCAGACACCTCTAGTGTTTTCTTCACCAGCACCTCAGGTTTCGGAAATACGATAGGCCGCTGCTTAGGCTCCCCGCATGGATGCCTCATTGGAAATAGGCACGTTTCCTCGTTTGACTACAGGGCCTATAATGACAAGTGATCAGCATGAACTTTTCAGTAAGTTCTTGAAATTGAAACCTCCAGTCTTCAAGGGTGCTGAATCCGAGGATGCCTACGATTTTCTGGTTGATTGCCATGAGTTACTACATCAAATGAGCATAGTGGAACGGTTTGGCGTTTAGTTTGTAACCTACCAGTTTCAAGGGAACGCCAAAATGTGGTGGCGGTCACATGGTGAGTGTCAACCAATAGAGGCACCACCTATGACTTGGGCATCATTCTCTAGCTTGTTTATGGAGAAGTATATACCTCGTACTTTGAGGGATAGGAGGAGAGATGAGTTTCTAAGCCTAGAGCAAGGCAGGATGTCGGTTACTGCTTATGAGGCTAGGTTTCGTGATCTTTACAGATATGCCACCCTGCTTTGTTTTAGTCCACAAGAACGGATTCTCCGTTTTGTGAAGGGGTTGAGGTCAGAGTTGCGGATTTCAGCCTTACAGGTAGCGGCTACAGCGAAATCCTTTCAGGAAGTGGTAGACTTCGTGATTGAGGTGGAGGGAGTGAATCCAGATGACTTCACCATGGCATCGACATCAAAAAGGTTTCGAAAGGGAGTTGAGTTTAATGGTTCTTACTCCAGAGGGCAAGGTTCAGGAGGTTATCCAGTCCGACCTATTCAGTCCTCGCTACAGACTATAGTTGGAGGTCCACCTCAGACCGGTCAACATTTCTCTGAGGTTGGAGGTTATTCCTAGACTTTGTCATTCTCACAAAGACCGATGCTTGAATCCAGAGAGTGTTATGGATGTGGGGAGATTGGACATATTAAGAGGTATTGTCCAAAACAGAGTTACAGACCTCAAAAAGTAAGAGGTAGAGGTGGTCATGGAAAAGGCCGTCATTCTGGAAGAAGTGGTGGCCGAGGAAATGGTGGTCACCAAAACGGCCGGGGTGATGGTCAAACTGGAGCCACTACATCACAACATGGAAGGGGCAACGGGCAGACAGGCGATAGGGCCCATTGTTACGCTTTCCCCGGGCGGTCTGAAGCGGAGACATCTGATGCTGTTATCACAGGTAATCTTTTGGTTTGTGATTGCATGGCTTCTGTATTATTTGACCCTAGCTCCAAATTTTCATATGTATCTTCCTCATTTGCTACTGGTCTTAATTTACATTGTGAATTGCTTGACATGCCTATTCGTGTTCTACTCCGGTGGGTGAGTCTGTGATAGTTGAAAAAGTATATAGGTCTTGTCTGGTGACTTTTGGGGAGAAATACTTATGTAGACTTGGTTATCTTAGAAATGGTTGATTTGATGTAATTCTGTGTATGACTTGGCTTTCTCCAAATTTTCCGATCTTGGATTGTAATGCTAAAACTGAGACGTTAGCCAAGCCTGGGACAGATCAGTTAGTGTGGGAGGGTGACTACACTTCCACTCCGGTTCGTATCATCTCCTTTCTTCGTGCTAAGAGAATGGTTAGTAAGGGGTGTTTAGCTTTCTTGGCACATCTCAGGGATGTCACTACCCAAGTACCATCAATTGAGTCGGTTTCGGTAGTCCGTGAGTTTCTGGATGTTTTCCCTGCAGATCTTCCTGGTATGCCACCGGATAGAGATATTGAATTTTGCATTGATCTGGAACCGGGTACTCGCCCCATTTCTATACCCCCTTATAGAATGGCTCCCGCTGAGTTAAGAGAGTTAAAGGTCCAACTTCAAGAGTTGTTAAGCAAAGGCTTCATTAGACCAAGTGCATCTCCTTGGGGTGCTCCGGTGTTATTTGTGAAGAAGAAGAATGGGAGTTTTCGGATGTGCATAGACTACCGGCAGTTGAACAAGGTAACTATTTAGAACAAGTACCTCATTCCTCGCATTGATGACTTGTTCGATCAGTTACAAGGTGCTTGTGTCTTCTCTAAGATTGACTTGAGATCTGGTTATCATCAATTGAAAATACGGGCAACAGATGTGCCAAAGACTACTTTTCGAACCAGGTATGGGCATTACGAATTCGTAGTGATGTCTTTTGGTCTTACGAATGCTCCTGCTGCTTTCATGAGCTTGATGAATAGGATTTTTAAGCCATATCTGGATCTCTTTGTGATCGTATTAATTGATGATATACTGATATACTCCAAGAGTAAGAAGGAACATGAGGAGCATTTGAGGATTGTGTTGGAAGTATTAAGGGAGAAAAGGTTGTATGCCAAGTTCTCCAAGTGTGAGTTTTGGTTAGAATCAGTGTTCTTATTGGGGCACGTGGTTTCTAAGGATGGAGTGATGGTGGATCCTTCTAAGATTGAAACAGTGAGGAATTGGGTAAGACCTACTAATGTGTTAGAAATAAGGAGCTTTGTTGGTTTAGCTAGCTACTATCGTTGATTTGTCAAGGGATTCTCTTCTATTGTTTCCCCATTGACGAACTTGACTAAGCAGAATGTTCCATTTGTATGGTCGGATGAATGTGAGGAAAGCTTTCAGAAACTCAAGACCTTGTTGACTACTGCACCAATCCTTACCTTGCCAGTAGAGGGTAAGAATTTCATTGTTTACTGTGATGCATCCTATTCTGGTTTGGGTGCAGTGCTAATGCAAGAGAAGAATGTGATTCCTTATGCTTCGAGGCAATTTAAGGTGCATGAACGTAACTATCCGACCCATGATTTGGAGTTGGCTGCGGTAGTGTTTGCATTAAAGAAATGGAGACACTATTTATATGGTGTCAAGTGTGAAGTCTACACAGATCACCGTAGCCTACAGTATGTCTTTACTTAGAGGGATTTGAATTTGAGACAGAGGAGATGGATGGAACTACTAAAGGACTATGATGTTACCATCTTGTATCACCCAGGAAAGGCTAATGTTGTGGCAGACGCCTTGAGTAGAAAAGCAGGGAGCATGGGAAGTTTACCCCACTTACAAGTCTCTAGACACCCGTTGGCTAGAGAAATCCAAAACTTGGCTAATGACTTTATGAGGCTAGAAGTAAATGAGAAGAGAGGATTTTTGGCTTGTATGAAGGCGAGATCTTCTTTTCTTGACAAGATCAAGGGAAAACAGTTTGATGATGAGAAACTAAGTCGAATTCGGAATATGGTGTTGCGAGGAGAGGATAAAAAACAATAATTGATGAGGAAGGTGTTTTGAGGATTAAGGGAAGGGTATGTGTGCCCCGTGTGTATGATTTGACCCACACTATTCTTACAGAGGCTCATAGTTCCGGATATTCTATACATCCTGGTGCAACCAAGATGTACCGTGACCTAAAGCAACACTTTTGGTGGAGTAGAATGAAGCGGGACATTGTTGATTTTGTTGCCAAATGTCCAAATTGTCAACAAGTAAAGTATGAACACCAGAGGCCCGGAGGAACATTTCAGAGAATGTCCATTCCTGAATGGAAGTGGGAGAGAATTGCAATGGATTTCGTGGTTGGTCTTCCAAGAACATTGGGTAAGTTTTATTCTATTTGGGTAATTGTTGACAGATTAACTAAGTCTGCTCACTTCATTCCGGTCAAGGTGACCTACAATGTAGAGAAGTTAGCCAAAATCTACATCTCAGAAATCGTTCGATTGCATGGAGTTCCACTTTCCATCATATCAGATAGAGGTACGTAGTTTACTTCTATGTTTTGGAGAACCTTGCATGCGGAATTAGGTACTAGGTTGGACCTTAGTACTGCATTTCACCCTCAGACCGATGGTCAGTCTGAGCGAACGATTCAGGTATTGGAAGATATGCTTCGTGCATGTGCGATAGAATTTGGTGGTCATTGGGATAACTTCTTACCCTTAGCGGAGTTTTCATACAATAATAGCTATCACTCAAGTATTGACATGGCTCCATTTGAAGCATTGTATGGGAGGAGATGTAGGTCTCCCATTGGTTTGTTTGATGCATTTGAGGTTAGACCTTGGGGTACTGATCTGTTGAGGGATTCAATAGAGAAGGTGAAATCTATTCAATAAAAGCTTTTAGCAGCTCAAAGTAGGCAAAAGGAATATGCGGATCGAAAGGTTAGAGACTTGGAGTTCATGGAGGGTGAACAAGTCTTGCTGAAGGTTTCACCCATGAAAGGGGTGATGCGGTTTGGTAAAAGAGGTAAGCTAAGCCCAAGATATATTGGACCATTTAAAGTACTTAAGCGAGTAGGGGAGGTGGCTTATGAATTAGCCTTGCCTCCAGGACTGTCAGGAGTGCATCCGGTATTTCATGTGTCTATGTTGAAAAGATACCATGGGGATGGAAACTACATCATTCGTTGGGATTCGGTTCTGCTTGATGAGAATTTGTCTTATGAGGAGGAGGCTGTTGCCATTCTAGATAGAGAAATTCACAAGTTGAGGTCGAGGGAGATTGCATCCATCAAGGTTCAATGGAAGAATCGACCAGTTGAAGAGGCCACTTGGGAGAAGGAGGCTGATATGCAAGAAAGATACCCACACCTGTTTAGAGATTCAGGTACTCCTTTTCGCCCTTATTTTTCTTCTTGTGATCGTTCGAAGACGAACGATGGGTAAATTGGTATCTATTGTAACGACCTGTTTAGTCGTTTTGAGCAGCAGATTTTATTTCTGGAAAAACTGTCTGAGTCGACGGAACCCACGACGGACCGTCATGGGCACGACGGACCGTCGAGGGGGTCTCGTTCCAAACACTTAGAATTCTGAAATTTGGGTACTGAAATCGACTCTTTGAACTTCGTGACAGAATGGCAGGACAGACCGTCGTGGGCACGACGGACCGTCACTGATCTTCCACAGAAACTAAGTCTCTGAACTTTGTGACGGACCTGACCGTCACAGCCATGACGGACCGTCACAGGTTGCGTAATCCCAGGCTGGGTCGGATTTCTGTAAATATTTTAAGGGGCGTTTTGGACTATTCCTGCTTATAATTATAAAGTTAGTGGTTTAATATTAATAACTCAATTACTTGGGGGTTAAAGGAGGTAACCTTGGAATAATTAGTGGGTAATTTTTATCATCTTTTATACTTAATTATATGCTAATTAGGGTAAACAAAAAGGGTTTCAATAAGAAAAATAGAAAGAACAAGAGAGAGAGAATCGATCAAGAGAGAGAGGAACGAAGAGGATAGCAAAGCTTTGGGGAATTTGCTTGCTTGATCACGAATCTTCGGTGGAGGTAGCTTATGGTTTTTATACTATTCGTAGTAGACTCTTAATAGCGAATGATATGTGTTGGGTAGTATTATAAAACCTTCTATATGCTTGATTGTGTGCTTACATGATGTGATTATATAATTGTGATGAATAAGCATGATGAGGCTATTGAATCTCTAATCCTAAATTCACTTAGTTAACGATGATGCCTTGGTATAAAAGAAGTCTTTATCAACTAACATATTGAGATTGATGATGCCTTGGTATAAAAGAAGGCTTGATGAACTAACATAATGAGGTTGATGATGCCTTGGTATAAAAGAAGGATTGATGGATTGATAGAATGAGATTAGTGGAGCGGGTGTCACGAACCAACACATAGAATTAGGGTATCGGGTGTCACGAACCGACATGTAGAATTAGGGGATCGGGTGTCACAAAACGACACGTAGAATTAGGGGATCGGGTGTCACGAACCGACATGTAGAATTAGGGGATCGGGTGTCACGAACCGACAGGTAGAATTAGGAGATCGGAGTGTCACGTTCCGACACATAGTAGTAGGGGAGCGGAGTTTTACGTACTGACACAAGAGAAATAAAGATAATGAATCTTGAAATATGTTAATATACTCAATCTAATGAACCTAATTCCCAAATGAGTATGGTATTGAGGCTTGAGTCCTCATGGGTGAACTTGGCGGTACTTATTAATGATTATAGTACTTGTTGTTGCTACATGTTGAGTATTGTAGTCGATTTATGATATTATCTGATATATATTGTTTTCTATTTTGAGTTGGCCGATGATACCTACTCAGTAATTGTGTTTTGTACTGACCCCTACTTGTATGTTTCTTTCTTTGTTATATGTGGAGTGCAGCAAACGCACCGTCGTCTTCAACTCAACCGCAACTCTAGCCAGTCTTCATTACACCGGATTTCAGGGTGGGCTAATGCTTCTAGCTAGGACTGGATCTTCTTCTTAATGTCTTGATGTTTTGAAGTTCCGGCATGGACTAGCTTTTATTTATTTTAGCTTCTTAGATTAGTAATTTGAGGATAGATGTTCTTGTGATGATGACTTCCAGATTTTGGGGAATAATAGATGTTGAGTTTTTAGAAGTTATTGAATTGATTTTCATTAATGAGTTTAAGTCTTCCGCATTGTATTTTGTTCAATACGTTTGGGTTTAGATTGGTTGGTTCGCTCACATAGTAGGATAAGTGTGGGTGCCACTCGCGGCTCGGTTTTGGGTCGTGACAGTTTTATATATATATATATATATATATATATATATATATATATATATATATATATATATATATATATATATATTGGGTCGTGACAGTTTTATATATATATATATATATATATATATATATATATATATATATATATATATATATATATATATATATTTTATGACTGTTAAGTGCATTCAAATTATTATTTTATATTTTGCCCTTTCAAATTCATTTTCCCATGATCAATTTATAAATTATATATACATTATTTATATTTTATCGTTGTCTATAAATTTTAAAAATATGATACAATAAATTTATAGAACAACTAAAACAAACATATATTTAACTGACAATATAATATAACAGATAATAATCATCCAAATAAGGTGCAATTTTAAAAAAATACAACGAACCAACCTATACGTTCAAACAAATAATACCAAAAAGAGACTTTAGAGAAGAAAAAAAGTGAGTTACATCTCATATCTTTCAATTACATATATATTTTACTACTTATTTATTTATGTTATTTCTATAATCCAAAGTAAAATTGATTGTTTTTATTAACATGGAATATTTTTTCATATTCACTCTTTTAAAAAATAGGATGTTCAAAGAACTATAGAAAATTGATTTGTTTTATTGAGATGGTTTCTTTTCTAAAATATTGGTATGATATTAATTATCAATCTTATATTATCTTTTTCCTTTTCTTCTTTATTTGTTTTTTTCTTCATTTTTTTGAATTTTTTATTGTAATTAAAAAGGTGTAAAGAAAAATGAAGTTTTATACTTGTTTAATTTGTTAATTAGTAGTCACAATTCACTATATATGAAAGACTTCACTTTACCTTTTCTATAATTATAATAATTCTCAATTTTAAGAAATGATACTTATTTTGATATTAATTCTAATCTAATAAATTAGCCTAATATGTAGTTACGAGTTTGTCAATATTTGGATTAACCTTTTCAGATTACACATTAAAGAATCAACACATCCTTTCATATTCCATTTTAATGGAGAATAACAGAATTTTTACCTGCTCTATTGTATTAATTATTTTCTTTTATTCAAATACTAAAATATAATGAATTTGCATTATGTTCGTGCATTACTACCCCTTACAAGATAAATTTATCTGAGTCGGACATGAATTTAATTTATTTGAGTTAAGATAGTTAGATTCAGACAAGAGTTAAATTGGATGATGGATTATTTTTTTAAAAAAAATGGGTAATTTCATTTGATTTAAATTTTCTATCCAATTGAAGAATACGAATCCAAAGTTTATAGATGATGTGTAAGAATGATCAGATCGTATAGGTGAGGATAAAACCAACTATTGCAAAAAATTAGGGATATTTTTAACCCTTCTTTCTACTACTAAATCAAGAGATAACAATAAGATCAAACAATATAATATAGTGAACAAATTAACCGAAAAAAAAATTTCGAATAAATATATTTTAACACTTGTGTGAAGCGTGGCTAAGTTCCCTAGTCTTCTTATAAATAAAGATTTTATAAGTCTTTGTTAGATACATACGTAGTTGAAAAATAATAATACTCTCCTTTCTACTTGTTTTATCTACTTTTTTTTGTTTTTTATTACTTTTTTTTCATTTTATAATAATATGTTATTAGCACAATCTTTAACTTATTTTTCTTCATAAATTTTGGATTGTAACTTCATAAATAGTTATAAATTCTTAAATGTTTTAATAAAAGTTTAAAAGTGATAGGTCCTCCCGCATTTACTACTGTTTAAAACATGACGAGATATAGGTAGCTACTCATTTGAAGTACTAAGATTTTCATATCCTCAAATTACTTTTCAAATTCATAAGTTTTTACTATTAAAAAAACAAAAGAAGTTTATGTGATATTAGAATTTAGAATTAATCTACGTAAAACTTATTGTATATCAATTAACATTTTGAGAATAAAAATCAAGATATTGTATTATAACAAATGGAGCATTTTATTAACTTGAAAGAATATTTATGTTGAAGGATAACAAGGGCAGAAGAGTAGTTCACATTGCTTGCGAGGAAATTACATAGTTATAAATAACATATTAAACGTTGTTTAAATTTAGTTAGTCATTTTTCAATTCTTTAATCAAGCTCCTTATGGACACATGAATGTATAACGTATACACTTAAAAATTGATACAATGCTACTATTGTCCAAGAAAATAAGCATATTCATTCAAGTGTTCAGAATATTAAAAATACAAATCAATTCAAATATGCTCAAAATACTAATGTATATAGTCAAAAATTGGGATACAAGACAATGTCCAGGTTTCAAATCTCAGGAGAATCTTGGATCATACATGTTGACATCCAATTTTGGACCTCCACCATATAAATTAATATCAGATTTCAAACCTCCACCATATAAATTAATCATTTCTAACTTTTTCAATTTCAAATGATTTAAAATAATTAATTTTATTGAAATTCAAAAAAATAAAAGTAAACATAGCTTGTAATTTATAATATATATATATATATATATATATATATATATATATATATATATATATATAATATATATATATATATATATATATATATATATATATATATATATATGAAATTTTCATGTATATGTGCGAAAGAAACATGCTCAAGTCATATACCTTTAAAAAATAGTGATCCTTTCATTTTAGTTTTACATCAACAGACGAACTGAAACTTAATTAAACAATAACCAATAGACTATATACAATATATAATCGAGTAATTCTATTGTAAAAAGTGCATTAGACCATTCCGTGGTTCAAACATAGACGTAGATCAATACATGTGCGTGGACCTCTCTTTTATTCATCAATGTCATATTTCCTAAAGTACTTCACAATGTCCTCACCTTATTGGACTTGCTCCAGATCTTGTGTAACCTCTTCAATCACTGAAATAAAGAGCCTCAAAACAACAAAGTGTCATAGCATATCCTACACTTACCATCCTTGGTGTGTTCCACATTGTCACAACTAAAAGTATATCGTAGTCATAACATGGCGTATAGGACTACGAGAGACTCTACATAATTCACATAGCATACATCATACAAGATAATAGAAATAGAGATTTCAAGGAAATAATTTTATATCAGAAGTTTGATAAAAACAGATGTCTAACATAAGTTTCAATAAGCCATCTACTACATCAATAAAAGTGATTGAGACGTAACTCATACATCACATACAAAGTCTCACTACTAAAAAAACAGTGAATACAGACCTACAAATACAGACCTCTGAAAGTCGACATTCCTTGAAATACAAACTAAATACAGACTTCCCAGCTAAGGTTGGAAAAAAGCTGGTCACTTTTAAATACCAACCTCTGGAAGTCGGTATTTACCGACCATTAATTAGAAGTCAGTTTTAATTTCAAGTCGAAAAATTTATTATATAATATACCGATTTTCTGATGTCAGTGTTATTTAAGTTAACGTTATTAACTTTTATTTATCATATATTTAATGTGATACCGACCTCATGAGGTCGACTCTTTTTTTCTTTAATCTAATTACTTTTAATAAAAACGACATTCGTAAGTCGATTTTTTAATTATATTCCTATTAATCATAATTTTTCTATTGTGCATAACACTCAATTTTTATTTTACGCCTTCAATTAATTGTATTAAAAGTGTAACAACTTTGTATTCTTTTATTTAAAAAGTTAGAATCGTGGAATAGACAAAAAGCATCAATAATCCATATTTAGGGTATGAAAATTTGTTGATATTAATTAGGAGATATTTATAATTGTAGAGTAATGTACAAATTATATCCGTTTGTCATCAAATCATGAACTTAATATCTCATTCAATAATGTAGAGGCAAAGAGCCAATATATAACCAATTTGAGGATGAAATGCGAGATGATACTTGTAGAAATGTCATAACAAAATTTTTATTTTCCGATTTTTTGAGGTCACTTTTATTTATTTGTTTGTTTTTATTTTTTATTATTTCCATCTTCTGGATGTTAGAATATTTATTTCTTATATTTTGAAATATCAATATTTGGAGGTTGGTATTAGTTAACTTTTAATTTTTAATATTTTTAACCTCTAGAAGTTAGTATATTTGAATTTCAATTTTTCATAATTTTAAAATTTCGACCGTTGGAGGTTGGTATTTTATATTTGATATTTTTTACTTTTGATGTTATGATCTTTGGAGGTCGGTATTCTTAATTTTTTTATTTTATTTATTTTTTATATTCGACCTCCAGAGGTCAGTATAATTTATTTTTTATTTGATTTATTTTTGAAATTGTAACCTTCAGGGGTCAATTTTCTGCTATAAAATTGGCAATAAATTGCTACAATTTTAGTTGCATATTTCTACCAAAACAGCCCAAAGATTTCCAACACAATATTTTTCAACATATACAGTTAACTACTTCAAAATAAACTTTATCCAACTACAGAATATACTAAAGTACGATCAAACAATCATATCATATATCATCATATATTATTATAAGAGGGAACCAAAAAATTTAAGTTGAATTACGATTTTACCCTTATTATAAATTAAAAATGTTATAAATGATATTTAATTTAAACATTAAATTATATTATTTTAATCAAAATGTTGATGACTTTTGACCTCTTTAGAATAATTTTTATTTAAAATATCTAATTTAATTTATTTTCTTGAAATTATTTAAAATATTAATTTTTCATTTAATATCTATTTCGGGATTCAATGAATTTTGACTATCAAAGTTGAATTACTTTTTTGCCTTTTAGTTAATAGAAGTATTTAATAAATAAAACTAACTAATCTAATTAGTAATATTATTTAAATTGTTGCACAATCTAATTAAATAGGAGTATTATTTTAATAATCACACAAATTACAACAGCCTATATTCAATGTCTTGGAATTGCTAGCTTTTTCATGTTCCTAAAATTGTCCTCTATTCAATATTTTAATTTAGTTTCAACTTCATGAAATTATGAAACATTCATGTGAAGTTCATGAATCTGTCAAGCCCTTAGTATAGTTTATTTCACTATATAATTATATATGTACTTATCTCATTCATTTTAAATTTGCTACTTCTTTTAATTTTCATCTGTTAGAAAACTTTTCATGTACTTTATTAAGTTTTATATAATACACATAACATTTTTTAAAAAAAAGTATAGGATGCAATTTCAATTGATTTGCACAGTAATTTAGATAAGTGTACTACTATTCAAATTATATCATACAATTGAAAGCTTGAGATTCTTATAGCTGATTGCAGATTTGAGGCAACAATGTCAAAGAACCATTTTATGGTAGTTTACCTATCAGGTGATGTTGATTAATTAGTTAAAATTGTTGTGTCTCTATGTTGTTAAGTTTAGTTTATCTTACACTTTAATATATGTAAGTGCATGTAAATGTTATATATGAGATTATATAATTTAGAGGTTTAATAAAAAAATTTGAAGTTATTAGTTTAATGCGGAGTTGCAATGCATGAAAAACATTGATTTTAATAGCTTGTCATGTTACATTTGATATATATTACTAATTATTTATGTTAAATTTAAAAAAAATGACTCAGAAGTTTAAATCAGACAAAAAATTGTCACGACCCAAATCGGGGCCGCGACTGGCACCCACATTTACCCTCCTATGTGAGCGAACCAACCCATATAACCTTAACATTCTAATATAATATCAACAAAAGAAATGCGAAAGACTTAAACTCATTAATAAAACAATTCAAACTTTTATTAATATCCCCAAAATCAGGAAGTCATCATCACAAGAACATCTATCTCAAATTGCTAAACAAAAACTGTCCAAGAAGCTAAAACAAATACTAGCTAGTTCATGCCGGAAGTTCAAGGCATCAAGACTTGAAGAAGAAGACACAGTCCAAGCTAGACGCATTAGCTCACCCTGAATTTCTGAAGGTAGTGAAGACTGGCTAGATCTACTGTTGAGTTGAAGTTGACGGAACGTTTGCTGCATTACACAAATAACAAAGAAGAAAACATGAAAGTAGGGGGGGTCAGTACAACCACAAGTACTGAGTAGATATCATCGGCCAACTCAAAATAGGGAACAGTATATATCAATAATAATGTAAATCAACTACAATACTTAACATGTAGCAGTAACAACATGAATTCATCAATAACTACAACTGAGTTCACACATGAGTACTCAAGCCTCCATACCATACTCATTTGGGAATTAAGTTCATTAGATTGAGTATATTCATTATCTTTCAAGATTCATTATCTTTCTTCCTCTTGTGTCGGTACGTGACACTCCGCTCCTCTATTTCTATCCTGGTGCCGGAACGTGGCACTCCGATTCTCATATACTCTCCTGGTACCGGAACGTGGCACCCGATCCATTTACTATCCTGGTGTCGAAACGTGACACTCCGATCCTCATATTCATTCTATCCTGGTACCGGAACGTGGCACCCGATCCATATTCTACCTTGGTGTCGCAACGTGACACTCCGATCCTCATATTCATTCTATCCTGGTACCGGAACGTGGCACCCGATCCATATTCTATCCTGGTGTCGGAACGTGACACTCCGATCCTCATATACTATCCTGGTACCGGAACGTGGCACCCGATCCCCTAATTCATCAAGCCTTCTTTCATACTAAGGCATCATCAATCTCATTATATAATATATCAAGCCTTCTTTCATACTAAGGCATCATCAATCTCATTATATAATATATCAAGCCTTCTTTTATACTAAGGCATCATCATTAACAAGTGAATTAGGGTTCTTTCAAGATTTGGGATTCAAAACTTCATCATGCTCATATAATCACATATATATATCATATTCATACAAGTTTACAATTAAGCACATAGTAGGGTTTACAATACTATCAACACATAGCATTCACTATTAAGAATTTACTATAAGTAGCATGAAAACCATAACCTACCTCCACCAAAGAATTGATCAAACAAGCTAATCCTCAAGCTGCGTTTTCTCCTCCCTCTCGATCGATCCCTCTCTTTCTCTTTGTTCTTTCTGTTTGTTTTATTCAAACCCTCTTTCCTTTACCCTAATTATCATATAATTAAGACTAAAAGAGGACAATAGAACCCACTAATTAACTTAAGATTACCTCTTTTAACCCCCAAGTAATTAGACTTATTAATATTAACCCTCAATCTTTATAATTAAGGAAAGAATAGTCCAAAACGACCCTTAAAACGTGTAGAGGAATCCTATTCTGTCTGGGATTTGCGCAACCTGTGACGGGCCGTCGTGCCTGCGACGGTCCGTCACGATGGTCGTCGCAGCCTCCCAAAATCCAGGTGAACTGTGACGGCCCATCACACCAGTGACGGTCCGTCCTGCACCTCCGTCCTGACGGTCAGAAACTCGTTTCTTGTACCAAATTCTCAAAAGTTGAAGTGTTTTGCAACGGGAACTCACGACGGTTCGTCGTGGATGTGACGGCACGTCCTGCAGGTCCGTCACAATTTACAGAGAGTCGATTTTCAGTATCCAATTTTAGAATTCTAAGTATGCTGAAACGATGCACCCTCGACGGGCCGTCGTGCCTGGGACGGTCCGTAGCAGTGCCCGTGGTCTTGGCCAGTTTTTCCAGAATTAAAATCTGCTGCTCAAAACGACTAAACAGGTCGTTACAATAGATACCAATTTACCCATCGTTCGTCCCCGAACGATCAAAAGGAGAAAAAAAAAAACAATGGCGAAAAGGAGTACCTGAATCTGTAAACAGATGTGGGTATTTTTCTTGCATATCTGCCTCCTTCTCCCAAGTAGCTTCTTCAACCGGTCGATTCTTCTATTGGACCTTGATGGATGCAATTTCTCTCGACCTCAACTTGCGAACCTCTCTATCTAAAATAGCAACTGGTTCCTCCTCATAAGTCAAATTCTCACCAAGCAAAACTGAATCCCAACGGATGATGTAGTTTCCATCTCCGTGGTATCTTTTCAACATGGATACGTGAAATACCGGATGCACTCCTGACATCCCTGGGGGCAAGGCTAATTCATAAGCCACCTCCCCTATTCGCTTAAGCACTTCAAATGGTCCAATATACCTTGAACTTAACTTACCTCTTTTACCAAACCGCATCACCCCTTTCATGGGTGAAACCTTCAACAAGACTTGTTCACCCTCCATGAACTCCTAGTCTCTAACCTTTCGGTCCGCATACTACTTTTGTCTACTTTGCGCCGCTAGAAGCTTTTCTTGAATTCCCTTCACCTTATCTAACGAATCCCTCAAGAGGTCAGTACCCCAAGGTCTAACCTCAAATGCATCAAACCACCCAATGGGAGATCTACACCTCCTCCCATACAATGCTTCAAATGGGGCCATATCGATACTGGAGTGATAGCTATTATTGTATGAAAACTCTGCCAAAGGTAAGAAGCTATTCAAAAGGCCACCAAAATCTATCACGCATGCACGAAGCATATCCTCTAACACTTGAATCGTTCGCTCAGACTGGCCATCGGTCTGAGGATGGAACGCAGTACTAAGGTCCAACCTAGTACCCAATTCAGCATGCAACATTTTCCAAAACTTAGAAGTAAACTGCGTACCTCTATCTGATATGATGGAGAGTGGAACCCCATGCAATCGAACGATTTCTGAGATGTAGATTATTGCTAACTTCTCTGCATTGTAAGTCACCTTGACCGGAATGAAATGAGCAGACTTAGTTAACCTATCAACAATCACCCAAATGGAGTCATACTTACCCATTGTCTTTGGAAGACCAACCACAAAGTCCATTGCGATTCTCTCCCACTTCCATTCAGGAATGGGCATTCTCTGAAGCGTTCCTCCGGGACTTTGGTGTTCATACTTTACTTGTTGACAGTTTGGACATTTGGCAATAAAGTCAACAATATCACGCTTCATTCTACTCCACCAAAAGTGTTGCTTTAGGTCACGATACATCTTGGTTGCACCCGGATGTATGGAATACCTTATACTATGAGCCTCTGTCAGAATAGTGTTGATCAAATTATCGACGCGGGGTACACATACCCTTCCCTTAATCCTCAACACACCTTCCTCATCGATTGTTGCTTCTTTAGCCTCTCCTTGCAACACTTTATCTCGAATCCGGATCAATTTCTCATCATCAAACTGCTTCCCCTTAATCTTGTCAAGGAAGGAGGATCTTGCCTCCACACAAGCTAACAATCCTCCCTTCTCATTTACTTCTAACCTCATGAGGTCATTAGCCAAAATCTGCACTTCTCTAGCCAATGGGCGTCTCGAAGCTTGCAAATGAGCCAGACTTCCCATGCTTCCCGCCTTTCTACTCAAGGCATCTGCCACAACATTCGCCTTCCCCGGATGATACAAAATAGTGATGTCGTAGTCCTTCAGTAGTTCCATCCATCTCCTTTGTCTCAAGTTCAAATCTTTCTGAGTAAAGACATACTGTAGACTACGATGATCCGTATAGATTTCACACTTAACCCCATATAAATAATGCCTCCATTGCTTTAGTGCAAACACTACCGCAGCCAATTCCAAGTCATGAGTTGGATAGTTACGTTCATGCACTTTTAATTGTCTTGAAGCATAAGCAATCACGTTCTTCTCTTGCATTAGCACTGCACCCAAACCCGAATAGGATGCATCGCAATAAACAATGAAGTTCTTACCTTCTACCGGCAAGGTGAGGATAGGTGCGGTAGTCAACAAAGTCTTGAGTTTCTAAAAGCTTTCTTCGCACTCATCCGACCATACAAATGGAACATTCTGCTTAGTCAAGTTCGTCAATTGGGAAGCAATAGAAGAGAATCCCTTGACAAAGCGGCGGTAGTAGCTAGCTAACCCAACAAAGCTTCTTATTCTGACACATTAGTGGGTCTTACCCAATTCTTCACTGTCTCAATCTTTGAAGGATCCACCATTACTCCCTCCTTAGAAACTACATGCCCCAAGAAGGACACTGCATCTAGCCAAAACTCACACTTAGAGAACATGGCATAAAGCTTTTTCTCCCTCAACATTTCCAACACAATCCTCAAATGCTCCTCATGTTCCTTCTTATTTTTAGAATATACCAGTATATCATCTATAAATACGATCACAAAGAGGTCCAAATATGGCTTAAAAATCCCATTCATCAAGCTCATGAAAGCAGCGGGGGCATTTGTAAGACCAAAGGACATCACTACAAACTCATAATGCCCATACCTAGTTCGGAAAGTAGACTTTGGTACATTCGTTGCCCGTATTTTCAATTGATGATAACCGGATCTCAAGTCAATCTTAGAGAAGACACAAGCACCTTGTAACTGATCGAATAAGTCATCAATGCGAGGAAGAGGATATTTGTTCTTAATAGTTACCTTGTTCAACTGCCGGTAATCTATGCACATTCGAAAACTCCCATCCTTCTTCTTCACAAACAAAACTGGAGCACCCCAAGGAGATGCACTTGGTCTAATGAAGCCCTTGCTCAACAACTCTTGAAGTTGAGCCTTTAACTCTCTTAATTCGGCGGGGCCCATTCTATACGGGGGTATAGAAATGGGGCGTGTGCCCGGTTCAAGATCGATACAGAAGTCAATATCCCTATCCGGTGGCATACCAGGAAGATCTACAGGGAACACCTCCAAAAACTCACGGACTACCGTAACCGACTCAATTGAGGGTACTTGAGTAGTGTCATCCTTGAGATGTGCCAAGAAAGCTAAACACCCTTTACTAACCATTTTCTTAGCACGAAGAAAGGATATCATACGCACCGGATTGGAAGTGTAGTCGCCCTCCCACACTAACGGATCTGTCCCACGCTTGGCTAATGTCACAGTTTTAGCATTACAATCCAAGATCGCAAAATTTGGAGAAAGTCAAGTCATACCAAGAATTACATCAAAGTCACCCATTTCTAAAATGACCAAATCTACATAAGTGTTGCTCCCCACAAAGTTCACCAAACAAGACCTATATACCTTTTCAACTACCACAGACTCGCCCACCGGAGTAGAAACACGAATAGGCGTGTCAAGTAATTCACAATGTAAATTTACACCATTAGCAAATGATGAAGATACATATGAAAACGTGGATCCAGGGTCAAATAATACAGATGCCATGCAATCACAAACCAGAAGATTACCTGTGATAACAGCATCAGACGCCTCCGCTTCGGATCTCCCAGGGAAAGCGTAACAATGGGCCCTATCACCAGTCTGTTCGTTGCCCCTACCATGTTGTGTCGTAGTGGCTCCAATTTGCCCATCACCTCTGCCGTTGTGGTGACCACCATTACCTCGACCACCACGTCCTCCAGAAAAACGGCCTCTACCATGACCACCTCTACCTCTAGCTAGCGGGGTTCTGTAACTCTTGTTTGGACAATACCTCTTAATGTGTCCAACCTCCCCACATCCATAACACTCTCGGGGTTCATGCATAGGTCTCTCTGAGAAGTGTTGGCCGGTCTGAGGTGGACCCCCAACTACAGTCTGTAGTGAAGACTGAATGGGTCGAACTGAGTAACCTCCGGAGCTCTGTCCTCTAGAGTGAGAACCATTATACTCACCTCCCCTTCGAAACCTTTTTGATGTGGATGTCGTGGTGAAATCATCTGGCTTCACTCCTTCCACCTCTATCACAAAGTCTACCACCTCTTGGAAGGATGTTGCCGTAGCCGCTACCTGTAAGGCTGAAATCCGCAATTCTGACCTCAACCCCTTCACAAAACGGCGAATCCGCTCTTGTGGACTGAAACAAAGTTGGGTGGAATACCTTGATAAAGCACGAAACTTAGCCTCATATGTGTTAACCGTCATCCTACCTTGCTCGAGACTCAAGAACTCATCCCTTTTTCTATCTCTCAAAGTCCTTGGGATATACTTCTCCATAAACAGGGTAGAGAAGGATGCCCAAGTCATGGGTGTGGCCTCTGTCGGTTGACACTCGACATGTGATCGCCACCACATTTTGGCGTTCCCCTGAAATTGATAGCTTACGAACTCAACGCCAAACCGTTCTACTATCCCCATCTTGTGTAGTAGCTCACGACAATCAACCAGAAAATCATAAGCATCTTCAGATTCTGCACCCTTGAAGACTGGAGGTTTCAATTTCAAGAACTTACTGAAAAGTTCGTGCTGATCGTTTGTCATTATCGGTCCAGTAGTCAGACGTGGAAATGCGCCTATCTCCAATGAGGCATCCATGCGGGGAGCCATAGTAGCCGCATGTCGTACCTCTGAAACCGGAGGTGTTGGTGCAGAAACCACTGGAGGTGCTTGACCCTGATCGGATAACCCGCTAAGATAAGCAAGTACCTGGTTGATCATCTCTGGGGTAGGTTGGGGTGGCATTTCCTCATTTTGCACTTGTTCATTCTCCCCATCCTCCCCCTCTCTTACTACCTCCTCAGTCGGTGGAGGAGTCACTGCCCTAGCATCAGATGGGCTAGGTGCTCGTCCTCTTCCTCTAGAGGACGTCCTCCCACGACCTCTACCGCGGCCTCTTGCCACTGTTCTTCCTCGAGCCACAGCTCCAGTGGCTGGCTCAGTCGTTTCTTGTCGTGCCGTTGTTGCTGCTGGCGCGGTCGTTGCTCTAGTTCTAACCATCTGCGAAATAGAGTGAAGATGGTCAGATACCAATTTGTATCACCTAGATACCAATTGGACTCAAGTAGTAGCACGAAAGAAAGAATGAAAGAATGGAATGTTCCTAAAGTCTTATAGCCTCTCAAAGAAAAGTAAAGGCGTCCCCCTACCGTTCCTTAAGACTCTACTAGACTCGTTCCTGTGTGATGAGACCAACGAACCTAATGCTCTGATACCAAGTTTGTCACGACCCAAATCGGGGCAGCGACTGGCACCCACATTTACCCTCCTGTGTGAGCGAACCAACCCATATAACCTTAACATTCTAATATAATATCAACAAAATAAATGCTGAAGACTTAAACTCATTAATAAAACAATTCAAACTATTATTAATATCCCCAAAATCTGGAAGTCATCATCACAAGAACATCTATCTCAAATTGCTAAACTAAAACTGTCCAAGAAGCTAAAACAAATACTAGCTAGTCCATGCCGGAAGTTCAAGGCATCAAGACTTGAAGAAGAAGACCCAGTCCAAGCTAGACGCATTAGCTCACCCTGAATTTCCGAAGGTAGTGAAGACTGGCTAGATCTACTGTTGAGTTGAAGTTAACGGAACGTTTGCTGCATTACACAAATAACAAAGAAGAAAACATGAAACTAGGGGGGGTCAGTACAACCACAAGTACTGAGTAGATATCATCGGCCAACTCAAAATAGGGAACAGTATATATCAATAATAATGTAAATCAACTACAATACTCAACATGTAGCAGTAACAACATGAATTCATCAATAACTACAACCGAGTTCACACATGAGGACTCAAGCCTCCATACCATACTCATTTGGGAATTAAGTTCATTAGATTGAGTATATGCATTATCTTTCAAGATTCATTATCTTTCTTCCTCTTGTGTCGGTACGTGACACTCCGCTCCTCTATTTCTATCCTGGTGCCGGAACGTGGCACTCCGATCCTCATATACTATCCTGGTACCGGAACGTGGCACCCGATCCATTTACTATCCTGGTGTCGGAACGTGACACTCCGATCCTCATATTCATTCTATCCTGGTACCGGAACGTGGCACCCGATCCATATTCTATCCTGCTGTCGGAACGTGACACTCCGATCCTCATATACTATCCTGGTACCGGAACGTGGCACCCGATCCCCTAATTCATCAAGCCTTCTTTCATACTAAGTCATCATCAATCTCATTATATAATATATCAAGCCTTCTTTCATACTAAGGCATCATCAATCTCATTATATAATATACCAAGCCTTCTTTTATACTAAGGCATCATCATTAACAAGTGAATTAGGGTTCTTTCAAGATTTGGGATTCAAAACTTCATCATGCTCATATAATCACATATATATACATATATCATATTCATACAAGCTTACAATTAAGCACATAGTAGGGTTTACAATACTATCAACACATAGCATTCACTATTAAGAGTTTACTACAAGTAGCATGAAAACCATAACCTACCTCCACCGAAGAATTGATCAAACAAGCTAATCCTCAAGCTGCGTTTTCTCCTCCCTCTCGATCGATCCCTCTCTTTCTCTTTGTTCTTTCTGTTTGTTTTATTCAAACCCTCTTTCCTTTACCCTTATTATCATATAATTAAGACTAAAAGAGGACAATAGAACCCACTAATTAACTTAAGTTTACCTCTTTTAACCCCCAAGTAATTAGACTTATTAATATTAACCCTCAATCTTTATAATTAATGAAAGAATAGTCCAAAACGACCCTTAAAACGTGTAGAGGAATCCTATTCTGCCTGGGATTTGCGCAACCTGTGACGGGCCGTCGTGCCTGCGACGGTCCGTCACTATGGTCGTCGCAGCCTCCCAAAATCCAGGTGAACTGTGACGGCCCGTCACACCAGTGACGGTCCGTCCTGCACCTCCGTCCTGACGGTCAGAAACACGTTTCTTGTACCAAATTCTCAAAAGTTGAAGTGTTTTGCAACGGGAACTCACGACGGTTCGTCGTGGATGTGACGGCACGTCCTGCAGGTCCGTCACAATTTACAGAGAGTCGATTTTCAGTATCCAATTTCAGAATTCTAAGTATGCTGAAACGATGCACCCTCGACGGGCCGTCGTGCCTGTGACTGTCCGTCGCAGTGCCCGTGGTCTTGGCCAGTTTTTCCAGAATTAAAATCTGCTGCTCAAAACGACTAAACAGGTCGTTACAAAAATAATCTTCCCTTTCAAATTCATATAACTCATATTATTTTCTTTAAAAAAATTACTTAACGTGAAATAAATGTGTGTTGCACGTGTTCAAGTACTCGTATATTATTATAAGTGGGAAGATTCTAAGTACAAATTTAATTATCATTTTTTCCCTATGTTAAATCAAAATGTCATAACATATTTAATTAGTTATAAAATATTAAATATTATGTTAAATTTGTTAGTGAATTATGAAATCCAAATTAGATGTTTTGAAAATTTATTTTGATTAAACATGAAGTACAATGTATGAGGCATCCTTTGGTCCCATTTACATCACAACAAAAACGTTGATGTTGGAGGGATGAAGAGACAAAACTT
This sequence comes from Solanum peruvianum, assembly GCA_027705065.1. Taxonomy (NCBI): domain Eukaryota; kingdom Viridiplantae; phylum Streptophyta; class Magnoliopsida; order Solanales; family Solanaceae; genus Solanum; species Solanum peruvianum. The sequence goes on from JAKWJD010001755.1 coordinate 10,001,432, forward strand.
ACTTTCATCTACATAAGTAAAAAGAAGTATTTATTTTACTTTATTTTTTCTTTTATTTGATATTATTATTATGTGGGTATTGCATGAAGCACTAGTTACTTGGTGAAAGTGAACAATTCATATTACAATTTTTTCTTTATATATTTTTAAAAGTCTAGCATATCACTAGCTTTAACGTTGAGAAATATTCTTTATATATTATGCATTCCCTTAGAGGTGATGGAATTGGAGTATATTGACAAAGTAAGAATCTCCACACATTTTAAAAAAAAAAGAATTCATATCAAATTATTTAATATTATTTTTTTAAGAAATAATATACTCATTAATATAACAGATTACAGACACGAAGCACGTACTTAGAAACTAATTTATCTATTTTATATTATCTTAAAAGTATGAAATCCTAACTTAAATGTTAAATTACTATAATATTTCTAACTTAGGTTGTGACTTTTAGTTATGACTTTTTCTAAAGGGTTATGACTTTTCCAAAGAGTTGTGATTTTTTCAATAAGTTGCGACTTTTTCAAAGGTTGTGACTTTTTCGATGAGTTGTGACTTTTTCAATAAGTCGTGATTTTTTTCAAAGGGTTATGAGTTTTTCAAAGAGTTGTAACTTTTTCAATAAGTTGTGACTTTTCCAAAGGGTTGTGACTTCTCAAGAAGGTCATGACTTTTCATATAAGACACAAAAATTACATGTTCATACTACCCTTTGTTGACTATAAATAGATGGGTTTCCCCTCATCTTTTAACCACGAATTTTTTAAATATTTTGTAATGTTCTTCTTCTTGCATTTTATATTGTTTTTTGTTATTTATTATTGTTCATTGAGTTCAATATTAAGCAGAATATGAGGTACCACTAGCGATGAAGTAAATCGCTCTATTCTAAGAGGGTATATTCCATAACTTTGAGTACTTGAAGAAAATAATTTTGATGATAAGTAATTATTATTTTGCTTAATATAAACATTATTATATGAAATGTTCTAATGTATGACGTTAACATGATGTAGTCTAATTTAATTTATTTTTTTAATAACTTTTCTTGTGAGGTAAACATATGGTTATGAATATATTTTCCTAAAATTTAGAAAATTGTCACGGTTTATATTTTGATGCTCAAGACAAAAGAATGACTTAACTTATGAGTGATACTTATGTGATTTAGATAGTAAGGAAGTTTGCTTCAAAGTAGGTATTATTATATAAACATTGCCCTTTTGTTTTACTTATCTACTATTTCTTAATATTTGACTATTTTAGACGAAGAAAAATTCGTATGACTTGTAATGACGCCAGTTGAAGTTTGTATTAGTTTAATTTTTATTATTTATTTAGTATAGCTACTTTATATAGAAAATAATTTCATTAATTCATATATATATATATATATATATATATTATATATATATATATATCTATATATATATATATATATATATATATATATATAATATATATATATTATATATATATATATATATACTTCTTCTTTCCAATAAGTCGACTCAGACGAAGACATAACTGCTTTAAATGTTTGAGACTCATTTTCAAGCAATAGTGCTACAAAATCTGATCCGAAATAAGCAGATTTTTGTTGGCGAGTACTACGCCTAGGTTCCTCACTAGTTAGAATATTTTCCATTGATTCTTCTCGTGGTCATTTAGGTCTTTCACTTGTTGATTCATTTTCTATTTTATACGGATAAATATTTTTAAAAAACTCTATATTATCTGATTTAATTATCGTATTAATATGAATCTCAGGATAATAAGGTTTGTGAACTAAAAACCGATAGGCCTTAATGTTCACATCATACCTAATAAAGACACAATCTATTGTTTTTGGTCCAATTTTAACCATCATCGGTAAAAGAACCTCTGCCTTGGCTAAAAACCCCCACACTTTGAAATATTCTAAGTTGGGTTTCTTTCCTTTCCACAACTCATATGGATTTGATTGTGTTTTTCGATGGGGGTACTCTATTGAGTATTTTATTACCTGTAAGGATGGCTTCCCCCTCAAAGGTTTCGCGGCAAACCAGAATTGATCATTAAGACATTCATCATTTCCTTTAATGTCTGTTCTTCCGTTCTGTCAAACCATTTGACTGTGGTGTATAAGGTGCAGTAGTTTGATGAATAATACCATATTTCAAATATATCTCTGCAAAAGGATATTCATAATCTCCACCCCTATCACTCCGAGTCATTTTTATCTTTAGATTCAATCAGTTCTCCACTTCATTTTTGTTTTGCTTAAATGCATCAATTGCTTCATCCTTACTATTAAGCAAATATACATAACAAAATCGAGTGTAGTCATCCATAAAAGTTATAAAATATGTTTTCCCACCTCGAGATGGTGTTGACTTCATATCGCATATATATGTGTGAATTAAGTCTAAAGTTTTAGAATTTCTTTCTACAAACTTATAAGGATGTGTAACAAACTTACTTTCCACACAAATTTCGCATTTCGATTTATCACATTTAAAATCAGGCAATACTTCTAGATTAACCATTTTTCGCAAGACTTTGTAATTTACATGTCTAAAGGGGCATGCCATAAATCATTTAACTCCAATAAGTAAATAGAAGAAGTATTTTTATTAATACTGTCAGCAACCATTACATTCTGTTTGAAAAGACCCTCGTTGAGGTAGCCCTTTCCTATGAACATGTCATTCTTACTTATTACATCTTTATCACTAACTAGGACACACTTAAACCCATTCTTAACGAGTAGTGCAACATAAACTAAATTCTTCCTAATAGTTCGGACATGCAAAACATTATTTAAAGTCAACACCTTGCCGGATGTCATTTTCAAGATTACTTTCCCAGTTCCTGCAATCCTTGTTGTTACTGTGTTTTCCATGAACAAATCTTCATCGTACTCAGCAGGAGTGTACATTTCAAAGGCTTCTTTCGCAGAGCAAATATGTCTAGTGGCACCTGAGTCGAGAAACCACTCCTTGGGATTTCCAACTAAGTTACACTCCAAGGTCATTGCACACAAGTCATCTGCATCTTCCATTTTCTCCATGATGTTTGCTTGACTTTTGCCTTTGCCTTTAAACTCTCCTATTTATTTTTGCACCACCTATGAGGGACAAATGCCTTTTCATTAAAGCATAAGAGGACTTTTCAAGTTCCCAACTCTTCAAGTTCTCAACTTTTAAAATTCCTCTATTTCCCTCTATTTCCCACTTCTAGCTACATACCCAACAAAAACTACTTCCAAAATGTGTTTGGAGATGTTATTGGGTTCGTTGTTTGTGCGATCTTTGTTTATTCTAGATACAAAAACTCGACATTCATAGACATCAAATTTGTGTGGGACTCTACTAGATGAGTCAAATTTTAATTAGGCCTTCTTGAAAACTACTCCTAGCTTACACTATATAAAGGGTAATATATCCCTTACGGAGGGATCTTGAAAATTTCATAAATTCATGAAATATTTACAAAGATATCAAGATGTGGGTGGACTCTTCTTGATAACCAAATACATTAAAAAAAGGTCCACAGAAACCTGTTTACATGGATATCAAATAAAATTCATTTAAGGTGCAAATTATCAGTTAGAAGAATCAAGAGATGGATATAATTGTACCCAAACTATTATTAATTAATAAAATATTCTTGTTTCATCATATTTATTTTGTGGTCGGAGTTTATTTTCCATAAATAAGATTTAGTGCAAACAAATTTTGTCTCGTTGAACCTAACAAATATTTATAATTTCTTTTGGGGTTTTATTTGTTCGATCGGAGTTGATTAATTGGTAAAATTCGTTAAAAATTGAAGAAAAAAATGAATATTCATTGATCAAATCATTCATTCCGTAGTTTGATAGATATTTTCTAGAAATTAATTAATCAGACGAGAATAAAGATAGATCAAGTGCCTTTGGGGTCATCTCTGACCTTCTAAGTAGTATTTATCTCCCCAAAGCTTGGAGATGCGCACACAAGAAGAGGCCTTATTTTTAAAAATGTATTAAGTATCTTTTTCAAAGCTAGAATCAACAAAGATCGCACCAATAAATGACCTAACAACATCCCCAACCACAATTGGGAAAGTAGTTTCACTCTCCCATCTAAACGTAGACACAATATCCAATTTCTCAAAAATCTCAACTGTATAACATATCTGCCTTTGCAGATCTGGCGAGGCATGAAGAATGTGCTCATGCAGGCTAGCCTTAACTGCAGATTGAGATATCATTCATAATTTACAAAAGTAGACCAAAAATAAGTAATTAGTCTTGTAACCAGCCTCAAATATTTGAAGTAGAGATATGTTGTAACAACGTAATCTAGCGTTACATCTCCAAGAAATTTCAAGTTCTAATAGCATCGTGGAGTCTCATGTAGCACGTAAGATCCATGAGTTTGCGTTTTAAAAAGCAGCAAAGGGTCGTGAAACTTGTAGTGTAGCAATGATTTTAAGTACCGTACATTGACTAGCTTCTTAGCATTCACGAGGAAGTGCCTTAAGATAGGTGCATCAATAAAATCAATGTCCATCCTGATCCATTTCATAAATGATAAAGCTGCTACGTTGCCCGTCCGAGCTGAGGTAGGAACCTGTTAGTGCCTCAACCACATCAGCAACTATCTTGTTTCTAATCTCCTATATTTTACCCTACAACACATTTCTACTGAAGGCATCAAGAAATTTTTGTCAAGTTGTAAACTTGAGGATTATCACTAGGAATTGTCCACACTTTGAGATAGAATGGTTCATTACGGATAAATCTTAGAATTTTATGAGCACATCCAAGCTTCAATAATGCAACATTGGAAATGATTTTATTTTTCTTAATATTGAGAAGACCCTCATGATACTAATAGCATATCTGAGAAAAGAGTCGCCAAGCTTCTCAAATGATTCCAAAAGAAAATTTTGAAGACATTTCTTTGTTGTCATTACTTCCAAAATCTTAGCGGTTGGGATACAAAGTTTTACTTTGGGGTGATTCAAATGCGTTCTTTTAAAGTTTATTCGGCATAAATGCTTGCCCTATAAGGTCTAAAGGTTCTAGCACGGTAGATAGTTATTGTTGACCTCAGGAATCTTATGAATTCTAGGTATACACATATGGTAGGGAATCCCCAAACTCCACCGAACAGATTCACTGCTATATGTATATACCTTAGAATTCATAAGATTCTCCAGGTTAAGAATATTTTTCCAATAACTATCTGCCGTGCTAGAACCTTTAGACTTTATTGGGGAAGCATTCATACTGAATAAACATGAAAAAAATGATTTTGAATAATTCCAAACTAAAACTTTGTATCCCAACTGGTAAGATTTAGGAAGGAATGACAACAAAGAAATGCCTCCAGAAGTTTCATTCGGAATCACGTGGGGAACTTGGAGACTCTTTTCTCAAATTGTCACGACCCAAATCGGGGACGCGACTGGCACCCACATTTACCCTCCTATGTGAGCGAACCAACCCATCTAAATCTTAACATTTCAATATAATATCAACAGAAATAATGCAGAAGACTTAAACTCATAATAAACAACTCAACTATTATTAATATTCCCAAAATCTGGAAGTCATCATCACAAGAACATCTATCTCAAATTTCTAAACTAAAACTGTCTAAGAACAAAATACTAAAAAGCTAGTCCATGCCGGAAGTTCAAGGCATCAAGACTTGAAGAAAGAGACCCAGTCCAAGCTAGACGCATTAGCTCACCCTGAATTTCCGATGGAGTGAAGACTGGCTTGATCTACTGCTGAGTCGAAGTTGACGGAACGTTTGCTGCATAACACAAATAACAAGAGGAAAACATAAAAGTAGGGGGTCAGTACAACCACACGTACTGAGTAGATATCATCGGTTAACTCAAAATAGGCGATAATACATATCAAGTAATATTATAAATCAACTATAAACTCAACATGTAGCAACAACAAGTATTATAATCGTCAATAAATACCATCAAGTTCATCCATGAGGACTCAAGCCTCAATACCATACTCATTTGGGAATTAAGTTCATTATGTTGAGTATATTAACATCTTTCAAGATTCATTATCTTTCTTCCTCTTGTGTCGGTACGTGACACTCCGATCCCCTACCACTATGTGTCGGAACGTGACACTCCGATCCCCTATATGTGTCGGAACGTGACACTCCGATCCCCTATATGTGTCGGAACGTGACACTCCGATCCCCTATATGTGTCGGTACGTGACACTCCGATCCCCTATATCTACGTGTCGGTTCGTGACACCCGTCCCACTAATACTATGTGTCGGAACGTGACACTCCGATCCACTAATACTATGTGTCGGAACGTGACACTCCGATCCACTAATCTCATTCTATCCGTTCATCAAGCCTTCTCTATACCAAGGCATCGTCAATCCCATTACTTTAATTCATCAAGCCTTCTTTTATACCAAGGCATCATCATTAATAAGTAGATTAAAGTTTCTTTCAAGATTTGGGATTCAATGGTTTTCATCATGCTTGTTTTATCAAAATCACATAATCATATTCATGCAAGCATACAATTAAGCATATAGACAGGTTTACAATACCACTAATACATATCATTCACTATGAAGAGTTCACTACGAATATCGTAAAATAAACCATAACCTACCTCCACCAAAGAATTGAATCAACAAGCTATCTTCTCAAAATCCTTGCTATCCTCTTCGTTTCTCTCTTTCTCTATCGTTCGTTTTCTCCTCTCTTTCTTCTTTTCTTTTGTTTGTTTTATTCAAACCCTCCTTCTTTTTACCCTAATTAAAAGTATAATTAAGTGTAAAGGAGGACAATAAAACCCACTAATTAACTTAAGGTTACCCCTTTTAACCCCCAAGTAATTAGACCTATTAATATTAACCCTCAATCTTTATAATTAAGGAAAGAAAGTCCCAAACGACCCCTAAAACGTGTAGAGGAATCCTATTTTGCCTGGGACTGCGCAACCTGTGACGGGCCGTCGTTCCTGCGACGGTCCGTCACGGTGGTCGTCGCAGCTCCCTCGAGCTCAAGTGGCCTGTGACGGCCCGTCACAGCCGTGACGGTCCGTCCTGTTCCTCCGTCATGACGGTCAGAAACTCGTTTCTTGCACCAAATTCTCAAAAGTTGAAGTGTTTTGCAACGGAACTCACGACGGTTCGTTGTGGATGTGACGGCACGTCCTGCAGGTCCGTCACAATTTACAGAGAGTCGATTTTCAGTACCCAATTTCAAAATTCTAAGTGCCATGGGACGACACCTCCTCGACGGGCCGTCTTGACCACGACGGTCCGTCGTTCCATCCGTCGTCCCAGCCAGTTTTTCCAGAATTAAAATCTGTTGCTCAAAACGAACCCACAGGTCGTTACAATAGATACCAATTTACCCATCGTTCGTCCCCGAACAATCAAAAGAAGAAAAACAATGGCGAAAAGGAGTACCTGAATCTGTAAACAGATGTGGGTATTTTTCTTTCATATCTGCCTCCTTCTCCCAAGTAGCTTCTTCAACCGGTCGATTCTTCCATTGAACTTTGATGGATGCAATCTCTCTCGACCTCAACTTGCGAACTTCTCTATCTAATATAGCAACCGGTTCCTCTTCATAAGTCAAGTTTTCATCCAACAAAACTGAATCCCACGGATAATGTAGTTTCCATCTCCGTGGTATCTCGTCAACATGGACACATGAAACACCGGATGCACTCCGGACAGCCCGGGGCAAGGCTAATTCATAAGCCACCTCCCCTATTCTCTAAGCACTTCAAATGGTCCAATATACCTTGGACTTAGCTTACCTCTTTTTCCAAACCGCATCACCCCTTTCATGGGTGAAACCTTCAACAAGACTTGTTCACCTTCCATGAACTCCAAGTCTCTAACCTTTCGGTCTGCATACTCCTTTTGTCTACTCTGAGCCGCCAAAAGCTTTTCTTGAATAGCTTTCACCTTCTCCATAGAATCTCTCAACAGATCAGTCCCCCAAGGTCTAACTTCAAATGCATCAAACCACCCAATGGGGACCTACACCTCCTCCCATACAATGCTTCAAATGGAGCCATATCAATACTGGAGTGATAGCTATTATTGTATGAAAACTCCGCCAAAGGTAAAAAGCTATCCCAATGGCCACCAAACTCTATCACACATGCACGAAGCATATCCTCCAGCACTTGAATCGTTCGCTCAGACTGACCATCGGTCTGAGGGTGAAATGCAGTGCTAAGGTCCAACCTAGTACCTAATTCAGCATGTAATGTCCTCCAAAACTTAGAAGTAAACTGCGTACCTCTATCTGATATGATTGAGAGTGGAACTCCATGCAACCGAACGATTTCTGAGATGTAGATTTGGCTAACTTCTCTGCATTGTAGGTCACCTTGACCGGAATGAAGTGAGCAGAACTTAGTTAACCTATCAACAATCACCCAAATAGAGTCATACTTACCCAATGTCTTTGGAAGACCAACCACGAAGTCCATCGCGATTCTCTCCACTTCCATTCAGGAATGGGCATTCTCTGAAGTGTTCCTCCGGGCCTCTGGTGTTCATACTTTACTTGTTGACAATTTGGACATTGGCCACAAACTCAACAATATCTCGCTTCATTCTACTCCACCAGAAGTGTTGCTTTAGGTCGCGGTACATCTTGGTTGCACCAGGATGTAGGATGTATAGAATATCCGGAACTATGAGCCTCTGTCAGAATAGTGGTGATCAAATCATCGATGCGGGGTACATATACCCTTCCCTTAATCCTCAAAACACCTTTCCCATCGATTATTGCTTCCTTAGCCTCTCCTTGCAACACTTATCCCGAATTCGCCTTAGTTTCTCATCATCAAACTGTTTTCCCTTGATCTGTCAAGGAAAGAAGATTTGCCTCTACACAAGCTAACAATCCTCCATTCTCATTTATTTCTAACCTCATAAGGTCATTAGCAAAAATTTGCTTTCTCTAGCCAATGGGCGTCTAGAAGCTTGCAAATGAGCTAGACTTCCCATACTTCCGGCCTTTCTACTCAAGGCATCTGCCACAACATTCGCCTTTCCCGGATGATACAAGATAGTGATGTCGTAGTCCTTCAGTAGTTCCATCCATCTCCTCTGTCTCAATTCAAATCTTTCTGAGTAAAGACATACTGTAGGCTACGATGGTCCGTATAGACCTCACACTTAACCCCATACAAGTAGTGTCTCCATTGCTTTAGTGCAAATACTACCGCGGCCAATTCCAAGTCATGAGTTGGGTAGTTACGTTCATGCACCTTTAATTGCCTCGAAGCATAAGCAATCACATTCTTCTCTTGCATTAGCACTGCACCCAACCCAGAATAGGATGCATCACAATAAACAATAAAGTTTTACCCTCTACCGGCAAGGTAAGGAATGCGGTGCGGTAGTCAACAAGGTTTGTAAGCTTCTGAAAGCTTTCCTCACATTCCTCCGACCATACAAATGGAACATTTGCTTAGTCAAGTTCGTCAATTGGGAAGCAATGGAAGAGAATCCCTTGACGAATCGGCGTAGTAGTAGTAGCTAGCTAACCCAACAAAACTCCGTATTTCTGACACATTAGTGGGTCTTACCCAATTTTCACTGTTTCAATCTTAGAAGGATCTACCATCACTCCTTCCTTAGAAACCACGTGCCCAAGAAGGACACTGAATCTAGCCAAAACTCACACTTGGAGAATTTCGCATAAAGCTTTTCTTTCTCAACAACTCTAACACCATTTTCAAATGCTCCTCATGTTCTTTCTTACTCTTCGAGTATATCAGTATATCATCAATAAACACAATCACAAAGAGGTCCAAGTATGGCTTGAAAATCCCGTTCATCAAGCTCATGAAGGCAGTAGGGGCATTCGTAAGACCAAAAGACATTACCACAAATTCATAATGCCCATACCTAGTTCGAAAAGCAGTCTTTGGCACGTCCGTTGCTCGTATTTTCAATTGGTGATAACCGGACCTCAAGTCAATTTTTGAGAAGACACAAGCACCTTGTAACTGATCGAACAAGTCATCAATGCGAGGAAGGGGTACTTGTTCTTAATAGTTACTTTGTTCAACTGTCGGTAATCTATGCACATTCGGAAACTCCCATCCTTCTTCTTCACAAACAAAACCGGAGCACCCCAAGGAGATGCATTGGTCTAATGAAGCCCTTGCTCAACAACTCTTGAAGTTGTGCCTTTAACTCTCTTAACTCGGCGGGAGCCATTCTATACGGGGGTATAGAAATGGGGCGAGTACCCGGTTCAGATCGATACAGAAGTCAATATCCCTATCTGGTGGCATACCAGGAAGATCTGCAGGGAACACATCCAAAAACTCACAGACTACCGAAACTGACTCAATCGAAGGTACTTGAGTGGTGTCATCCTTGAGATGTGCCAAGAAAGCTAAACACCCTTTACTCACCATTTTCTTAGCGCGAAGAAAGGAAATTATACGCACCGGATTGGAAGTGTAGTCACCCTCCCACACTAACGGATCTGCCCCAGGCTTGGCTAACGTCACAGTTTTAGCATTGCAATCCAAAATTGCAAAATTCGGAGAAAGCCAAGTCATACCCAGAATTACATCAAAGTCACCCATTTCTAAAATAACCAAATCTACATAAGTGTTGTCCCCACAAAAATTCACCAAACAAGACCTATACACTTTTTCGAATATCACAGACTCACCCACCGGAGTAGAAACACGAATAGGCATGTCAAGTAATTCACAATGTAAATTTAGACCGTTAGCAAATGAGGAAGATACATATGAAAACGTGGAGCCAGGGTCAAATAATACAGATGCCATGCAATCACAAACCAAGAGATTACCTGTGATAACAGCATCAGACGCCTCCGCTTCAGACCTCCCAGGGAAAGCATAACAAGGGCCCCATTATTTGTCTGTCCGTTGCCCCTACCATGTTGTGTAGTAGTGGCTTCGTTTGCCCATCACCTCTGCCGTTTTGGTGACCGCCATTACCTCGACCACCACGTCCTCCAGAAAAAACGACCTCTACCATGACCACCCCTACCTCTAGCTAGGGGGGCTCTGTAACTCTGTTTTGGACAATTCCTCCTAATATGTCCAATCTCCCCACATCCATAGCACTCTCTGGAATCGGGCATAGGTCTCTCGGAGTAGTGTTGACCGTTCTGAGGTGGACCCCCAACTACAGTCTGTAGTGAAGACTGTATTGGTCGAACTGAGTGACCTCCGGAGTTCTGTCCTCTAGAATAGGAACCATTAAACTCACCTCCCCTTCGAAATCTCTTTGATGTCGATGTCGTGGTGAAGTCATCTGGCTTCACTCCTTCCACCTCTATCACAAAGTCTACGACCTCTTGGAAATCCGCAATTCTGACCTCAACCCCTTCACAAAATGGTGGATCCGTTCTTGTGGACTGAAACAGAGTTGGGTGGGGTATCTGGATAGTGCGCGAAATTTAGCCTCGTATGCATTAACCGTCATTCTACCTTGCTCCAGACTCAAGAACTCATCCCTCTTTCTATCTCTCAAAGTCCTTGGGATATATTTCTCCATAAATAGGGTAGAGAATGATTCCCAAGTCATAGGTGGTGCCTCTGTTTGTTGACACTCAACATGTGAACGCCACCACATTTGGCGTTACCTTGGAACTGATAGCTCACGAACTCGACACCAAACCTCTCTACTATCCCCATCTTGTGTAGTAGCTCATGACAATCAACCAGAAAATCATAAGCATCCTCAGATTCTGCACCTTGAAGACTGGAGGTTTCAATTTCAAGAACTTACTAAAAAGTTCATGTTGATCGTTTGTCATAATAGGCCCAGTAGTCAGACGTGGAAATGTGCCTATTCCCAATGTTGCATCCATGCGGGGAGCCATAGTAGCCGCATGTCGTATCTCTGAAACGGAGGTGTTGGTGCAGAAACCACTGGAGGTGCTTGACCCTGATCAGACAACCGCTAAGATAAGCAAAGTACTTGGTTGATCATCTCTGTGGGTAGGTTGGGGTGGCATTTCCTCATTCTGCCCTTGTTCATTCCCCTTCCTCACCCTCTCTTATCACCTCTTCGGTCGGTGGAGGAGTCACCGCCCTAGTATCAGATGGGCTAGGGGCTCGTCCTCTCCCTCTAGAGGACGTCCTCCCACGACCTCTTCCACGGCCTCTTGCCGTTACCCTTCCTCGAGCCCACCCCAGTGGCTGGCTCAGTAGTTTCCTGTCTTTCGTTTGTCGCTGCTGGTGCGGTCGTTGCTCTAGTTCTAACCATCTGCGAAATAGAATGAAGATGGTCAGATACCAATTTGTATCACCTAGATACCATTGGACTCAAGTAGTAGCACGAAAGAAAGAATGAAAGAATGGAATTTCCTAAAGTCTTATAGCCTCTCAAGGAAAAGTAAAGGCGTCCCCCTACCGTTCTTAAGACTCTACTAGACCTGTTCTTGTGTGATGAGACCAACGAACCTAATGCTCTGATACCAAGTCTGTCACGACCCAAATCGGGGACGCGACTGGCACCCACATTTACCCTCCTATGTGAGCGAACCAACCATCTAATCTTAACATTTCAAATAATATCAACAGAAATAATGCGGAAGACTTAAACTCATAATAAACAAACTAAACTATTATTAATATTCCCAAAATCTGGAAGTCATCATCACATGAACATCTATCTCAAAATTCTAAACTAAAATCTGTCTAAGAACAAAATACTAAAAAGCTAGTCCATGCCGGAAGTTCAAGGCATCAAGACTGAAGAAAGAGACCCAGTCCAAGCTAGACGCATTAGCTCACCCTGAATTTCCAATGGAGTGAAACTGGCTTGATCTACTGCTGAGTCGAAGTTGACGGAACGTTTGCTGCATACACAAATAACAAGAGGAAAACATAAAAGTAGGGGGTCAGTACAACCACACGTACTGAGTAGATATCATCGGTTAACTCAAAAATAGGCGATAATACATATCAAGTAATATTATAAATCAACTATAAACTCAACATGTAGCAACAACAAGTATTATAATCGTCAATAAAATACCATCAAGTTCATCCATGAGGACTCAAGCCTCAATACCATACTCATTTGGGAATTAAGATCATTATGTTGAGTATATTAACATCTTTCAAGATTCATTATCTTTCTTCCTCTTGTGTCGGTACGTGACACTCCGATCCCCTACCACTATGTGTCGGAAGTGACACTCCGATCCCCTATATGTGTCGGAACGTGACACTCCGATCCCCTATATGTGTCGGAACGTGGACACTCCGATCCCCTATATGTGTCGGTACGTGACACTCCGATCCCCTATATCTACGTGTCGGTTCGTGACACCCGTCCCACTAATACTATGTGTCGGAACGTGACACTCCGATCCACTAATACTATGTGTCGGAACGTGACACTCCGATCCACTAATCTCATTCTATCCGTTCATCAAGCCTTCTCTATACCAAGGCATCGTCAATCCCATTACTTTAATTCATCAAGCCTTCTTTTATACCAAGGCATCATCATTAATAAGTAGATTAAAGTTTCTTTCAAGATTTGGGATTCAATGGTTTTCATCATGCTTGTTTTATCAAAATCATAATCATATTCATGCAAGCATACAATTAAGCATATAGACAGGTTACAATACCACTAATACATATCATTCACTATTAAGAGTTCACTACGAATATCGTAAATAAACCATACCTACCTCCACCGAAGAATTGAATCAACAAGCTATCTTCTCAAAATCCTTGCTATCCTCTTCGTTTCTCTCTCTCTCTACTCGTTCGTTTCTCTCCTCTCTTTCTGTTCTTTTCTTTTGTTTTGTTTTATTTCAAACCCTCCTTCTTTTACCCTAATTAAAAGTATAATTAAGTGTAAAGGAGGACAATAAAACCCCACTAATTAACTTAAGGTTAACCCCTTTTAACCCCCAAGTAATTAGACCTATTGATATTAACCCTCAATCTTTATAATTAAGGAAGAATAGTCCCAAACGACCCCTCAAACGTGTAGAGGAATCCTATTTTGCCTGGGACTGCGCAACCTGTGACGGGCCGTCGTTCCTGCGACGGTCCGTCACGGTGGTCGTCGCAGCTCCCTCGAGCTCAAGTGGTCTGTGACGGCCCGTCACAGCCGTGACGGTCCGTCCTGTTCCTCCGTCATGACGGTCAGAAACTCGTTTCTTGCACCTAATTCTCAAAAGTTGAAGTGTTTTGCAACGGAACTCACGACGGTTCGTCGTGATGTGACGTCACGTCCTGCAGTCCGTCACAATTTACAGAGAGTCGATTTTCAGTACCCAATTTCAAAATCTAAGTGCCATGGGACGACACCTCCTCGACGGGCCGTCGTGACCACGACGGTCCGTCGTTCCATCCGTCGTCCCAGCCAGTTTTTCCAGAATTAAAATCTGTTGCTCAAAACGAACCCACAGGTCGTTACACAAATGTGATTTTAGTATACAACTATTTAAGAATTATGAAAGTCAGCACGAGGGTTTACTCAGAATTATGAAAATAAAATCATTTTGAATGTTACACTTTGCAACTTTGGCTGCGCTCGTAAAATATGAAATTTATGCCTAATAAACCATTTGATCTTCTAACGTGAATCATTCCTGATGATAATTCTCAAGTTGTTCGACTATGAATTCCCCTTGCCTTCAATAAAAATGTATAGTAGGCTAAGGCAAACGATTAGAAATAGTAAGAAGTAGTTAATGTGGTTGAGGAACTAAAAGGTGCCTACCTCAGCTCGTTTGTGGAAGTTGTGACTTAACCATTTATGAATTGGATTGGGTTGCACATTGATTTTGTTGATTCTGAGAAGCTAGTTAATGTCTGGTACTTTGAAACCTTGCTACTTACAACTTCCATGATCCTTCATGGCTTGTTGAAACTCTTACTCACGGATCATATTCCACAATGATATCAACGCTAGGAATTCTAGGAGATGCAGTGCTAGATTATGTTGGTGCAACACATATCTATTTCAAATATTTGAACTGACTCCATGACTAATTAATGATTTGAAGTAAGCTTCTGTAAACAAAGAATAATATGCTCAATCTGCACTTAAGGATAGCATGCACAAGCACCCTCTTCATGACTCGCGAAATCTGCAAAGACAGATACGTAGTACTATTGAGGATTTTTGAGAAATTTGATCATGTGTCCACGTTCGGGTGGAAATATGAAACGTGCTTGGAGATGTTGTTGGGTCCTCTGTTGGTGCGATACCTTAATACCTTTCCTGGAACCGTTGATTACACCTTAAAAAATAAACTCCAACCAATAAGAGAGTTAAGTGAACTATGTGCCCAGAAAGGTTATTTAAAAAAGTAATCAGTTTCTTCACGAGACAGAGACTCGACATTTGTAGACATCAAAATTGTGTGGGACTCTACCAGATGAGTCCAACTTCATTTAGAATTCTAGAAGACTAATCCTAACTCACACTATATAAAGAGTACTTGTAACGACCTGTTTAGTCGTTTTGAGCAGCAGATTTTATTTCTGGAGAAACTGGCTGAGTCGACGGAACCCACGACGGACCGTCATGGGCACGACGGACCATCGAGGGGGTCCCGTTTCAAAACACTTAGAAATTAGAAATTTGGGTACTGAAATCGACTCTCTGAACTTCGTGACGGAATGGCAGGACGGACCGTCACAGGCGTGACGGGCCGTCACAGATTCTTTAGTGGAAATTGAGTCTCTGAACTCTGTGACAAACCTACAGGACGGACCGTTGCAGGCACGACGGGCCGTCACAGGTTGCGTAATCCCAGTCTGGGTCGGATTTCAGTTTAAGTTTTAAAGGGGCGTTTTGGACTATTCCTGCTATAATTATAAATTTCGTGGGTTAATATTAATAACTCAATTACTAGGGGGTTAAAAGAGATAACCTTGAGTAAATTAGTGGGTTAATTCCTCATCTTTTATACTTAATTATATGCTAATTAGGGTAAAAGAAAGAGGGTTTGAATAAGAAAAAATAGAAAGAACAAAGAGAGGGAAAGAGAAACGATCGAGAGAGGAGGAACGAAGAGGAAAAAAACACAAAGCTTTGGGAAATTGCTTGCTTGATCACGAATCTTCGGTGGAGGTAGGTTATGGTTTTGATACTATTCTTATAGTAAACTCTTAATAGCGAATGATATGTATTGGTAGTATTGTAAGCCCTTCTATATGCTTAATTGTATGCTTGCATGAATGTGAATTATATAATTGTGATAAAATAAGCATGATGAAGCTATTGAATCCTAAATCTTGAAAGAGATCCTAATCTACCTTGTTAATGGTGATGCCTTGGTATAAAGAAGGCTTGATGAACTAAAGTAATAAGATTGATGATGCCTTGGTATAAAGAAGGCTAGATGAACTAAAGTAATAAGATTGATGATGTCTTGGTACAAGAGAAGGCTTGATGAATTGATAGAATGAGATTAGTGGATCGGAGTGTCACGTTCCGACACATAGTATTAAGGGATCCGGTGTCACGAACAGACACGTAGAATTAGGGGATTGGAGTGTCACGTTCCGACACATACTATTAGGAGATCGGGTGTCACGAACTGACACGTCGAATTAGGGGATCGGAGTGTCACGTTCCGACACATAGTATTAGGGGATCGGGTGTCACGAACCGACACGTAGAATTAGGGGATCGGAGTGTCACGTTCTGACACATAGTAGTAGGGGATCGGAGTGTCACGTACCGACACAAGAGAAATAAGGGGAGCGGAGTGTCACGTACCGACACTAGAGGAATAAAGATAATGAATCTTGTAAGATGTTAATATACTCAATCTAATGAACCTAATTCCCAAATGAGTATGGTATTGAGGCTTGAGTCCTCATGGATGAACTTGGTGGTACTTATTGATGATTATAGTACTTGTTGTTGCTACATGTTGAGTATTGTAGTTGATTTATGATATTAACTGATATATGCTGGTTTCTATTTTGAGTTGGCCGATGATACCTACTCAGTACTTGTGGTTTGTACTGACCCCTACTTGTATGTTTCTTTCTTTGTAATTTGTGGAGTGCAGCAAACGTGCCGTCGTCTTCAACTCAACCGTAACTCTAGTCAGTCTTCATTACACCGGATTTCAGGGTGAGCTAATGCTTCTAGCTTGGACTGGATCTTCTTCTTCAAGTCTTGATGCCTTGAACTTCCGGCATGGACTAGCTTTTTATTTATTTAGCTTCTTAGAATACTCTTAGTTTTAGTAATTGAGAATAGATGTTCTTGTGATGATGACTTCCAGATTTTGGGGATAATAATAGTTATTGAATTGATTTTTATTAATGAGTTTAAGTCTTCTGCATTGTATTTTGTTAATTATGTTTGAAATGTTGGGGTTAGATTGGTTGTTTCGCTCACATGGTAGGATAAGTGTGGGTGCCACTCGCGGCTCGGTTTTGGGTCGTGACAGTACTATATCCCTTAGAGAGGGATCTGGAAAATTTCATAAATTCATGGAACATTTACAAAGAGATCAAGATGTGGGAAGACTCTTTGTGACCATAAATACTTCATGAAAGTCCACAAATCCTCTTTACATAAGATCAACTAAAATCCATTTTAGGTGAAAATTATCCTACAAAAGAATCAAGAAATGGACAAATTGTACTCAAACTGTTAACTAGTAAAATATTGTTCTTTCTTCATATTTATTTCTCAATTGGAGTTTATTTTTAATACATAGAATTTGTTTCAAAGAAATTGTCTCCTAGAACCCTAACTAAAATTTATAATTTATTTGGGGTTTTATAAGTTTGATCCGAGTTGAAGAATTGGTCAGAATCCATTCAACATTGTAGAAAGAACTGAATGTTCATTGATCAAATCCTTCAATGAATAGTCAAATAGATCATTTGACGAAATTAATTAACCAGAAGAGAGTAAAGATAGATCAAGTGTCTTTAGGGTCATCTCATACCTTCTAAGTAGTATTTTATCGCCAAATAAATAGATATACACACAAGATTTACTGAAGTTTAACTTTAAATTGTTTCTTGTGAGTTGTCATGAGATGTTACAAAATGTGGAGTTGGTGGAGTCCGAAAGAGTGGATTACACTACTTTTCACATGTGGGGCCTATCTAGGAAGTGGTGACAGTTGATACCTGAACGACATGTTCATTTCCTGTAACTTCAGTTTAAGAACTTGACTTAAGATGGTATTTAAGATCGATTTTTGGAAAGATTTCATTCCTGGTCTCACCATGCTTTGGTGATTTTACCAGATGAGACTAAGAATTTTTCAATTCTTGAGAAGTTTGACTTATTTTATCTGTTGAAGTAGCTTATCAAACAACCTTGTCTTGGAGCTTTTTTTCAAAGAGCAGTCAAGGTGTTATGGAGCTTATGCGCCGCATGGAATTTAGGGATTTGGAAGACAAGAAGTCTTGCACTTGATGTTATTTTAGTAGTACCTCATCTGGAGGGGGATCCTTAAGGAGGGGTATTCATCCTCGGTTCAGTATATATGTTCATGCAGTTATGTAAGTGTCTGAGGGAGGTAATATTGGACAAAGTTTCTACAGCTTGGGTCAAGACTTATCAGGGTTGCTATTAAAGGTTTTTCAGGTTACGTTGACCATTCAATGTATTTGGATTTTTGTTAGTACATGGTGGTTCCTAGTCCTACTATGAGTGTGGTGAGTCAGGAAAAATCAATAGATATTCCTCAAGACATGGAGCAGGAGGCCGACATCAATAATGTTTTGTAACATTGTTGATTCATTTATGTTTTTATAAAATAAATTTTGGAAAGTTATTTCTTTAAAACTGATTAAATTATTCAAATTCAACTTGGAAAAAATGAATAATTTCATAGCAAAACGCTAATATTATAAAAAAATGTTATTTAAAGAAAGTGAATATAATTTATATACCATGACTTTTATGAGTAAATTATAATTTATATTATTTGTGAAACGCATATTTCTTTTTTACCTCATTCGCCATAAATGGTCTTGATTCATTCAATTCATATTTGATCAAATTAAGTTTTTAATGAATCTAACAGCTACTCATTAATGCAAGGTAAGAAAAAATTGGATCATAATTTACCAAGTGATTTAGATCCTCTAAAATAACACTCAAAACTTTTCTTTAAAAATGGAGATAGTTGAAGAAGATATGGTGTTGGCATGTTCAGCGCGACGTCATGGATTAGAAAATCAGAAATGATAGCTGCAAAATTCTCACATTGCATTACCAATTGACGTTGATGTATTCTCAAATTTTCGTAAGTAGAATGGTAGGTTTAAGTATGAAAATTTAAAAGGGCGTTGTAAGTGTCTAGATCAGCCAAATTTAACTAATGAAGAAGATGATAAGAGTGCATTCATAAAGTTGTGACATATTAACTTACATAGACTTATAGAGATTATTTGACAAACTAAGGGATACTCCATCTTTTTCATAAATCTCTCTTTATTTCATTTAAATATTTTTTACTTATGATGTTTGAAGAATTATGAGTTTTCACTAATGTTTTGTTTGATCCACATTTATGATGGTTTTTAAAAAATCAAAATTATCTACGAGATACAAAATATATTCACAGATGTATTTCTTGAGTTAATACTATAGTTGAGTTAATTCTAACTATGTTAATTAAGTCTAATGCAAAGATATGACAACAATACGTTTCAAAAGAGAATACATATCCGTTCCAATAAACAAACAAGAGGTTTCTATAAAAGTGAAGTAATGGTTTTTAATGCCATTAATCTTGACAATTCGTTTCTTAAAATGAAAAAGAAAAATTAACTCTTCTATTTGAAACTCCTCTTGAAATATCTATATAAGAATGACATTTGTAAGCATAAAAAATACAACAGCAACCATAAAGAAATAGAAAAAACAATTCCCCTCCTTTCATCATATTCTTTGGATATTTTTGGGCATTTGGTTTTGGGCAACCTCCAAACTCTTAGCCACGAGTGCACGTGTATGAGAGAAACTGTGGAACCTTTTGGAGCAACCGGCAATAACGAGTTGCATCGGAGTCAAGCCGAAATCCCTTTCGAAGCAGCAGTATTTGTGATAAGTTCTTTACTACTTTATAATTCTAATCTAATATCAATATTGTAGTATTTTTCCTAACAATTTGAAAGCGATTTTCCTAACATATAATATTGATAAGGCTATTTCATTAAACAAAACTTTTAATGATTTGTCAAAACATGAGCCTTTGATTGGAAATGATTTTAAACGATGGTCAGAAAAACTTTTAATATTCTTTGAACATTTAGAAGTTGATTATGTTTTATTTAAATAACCTACTATAAACGGTTCTAACACTAATACTGATCCTAGCAATGTTATAACTGTTGACGATGCTGTTAAAAAGAAGTTTGAAAAGGATAACAAAATTGTTAGAGGAAATTTGCTAAATCATATGGCTAATCCTTTGTTTGATTTATTTTAAACTATAAATATGCCAAAGAAATATGGGATGGTTTGGAAAAGAAATATGATGTTGATAATGCAGGAAAGAAAAAATATGTTGTGTGTCAGTGGATTAAATTCCAAATCGTTGATAATAAGCCAATAATGGAACAAGTTCATGAATATGAGAACTTGACTGGTGATGTTCTCAACGAGGACATGAAGATATGTGGGATATTTCAGGCTAATGTTCTTCTTGAAAAATTTCCACCATCTTGGAGTGATTATAGAAATCAATTAAAACATAAGAAAAATAATTTAACCCTTCGAGAACTTATCAGTCACATGAGGACTGAAGAGGCGAACCATCTCAAAGATAAGATGGAAGAATTTTCTCTTAATTCTTCTAAAGCTAATCTTGTTGAATCTTGTGGTACTGTTGTGAAAGACAGGTTAAAAGGCAAATAGAAGAAAGTCTCAAAAAAGGAACTTATGAAGAAGAAAAATCAATTCAACAAGCCGGAGAGTCAAATTTAAAAATTTAAGGGCTCTTGTTTTGTTTGTGGAAAAGTTGGTCACAGAGATGCCATATGCTATCAAAAAAAGAGCAAGACTCAAAGAAGGAAGGACAAAGTGATGTCCAAGCCACTCTTGCGGAAGGTAATGAAGTGATTGTTGTTGTAGTTGTTGAGGCGAATCTGCTGGCAAATAAAATTGGCTAGGTGCTAGACACAGGCACCTCAAGGCATTTCAGTGCTAATAAAGAGTTATTACATGACTTTGAGGAGTCTACTGATAGAGAGTGTGTATATATGGGTAACTCCACTACTGCTGTAGTAATGGATAAAGGAAAAGTTTTGCTTAAATTAACTTCTTGAAAGACATTATCCTTGAATAATGTTTTGTATGTTCCCTCCATCCGTAGAAACTTAGTTTCTGGAGCACTTCTCAACAAAGTAGGCCTTGAACTTGTGTTTGAAGCTGATAAAATAATTATTTCTCGCGGAGGACAATTTGTTGGGAAGGGATATCTTAGTGGAGGATTATTTGCATCAAACATTGTTCAAGAGTTTGTCAGTAATGCAAGCATTTCAAATTCTGCTTATATTTTTGAGTCTATTAATTTGTGGCATCGTAGACTAGGTCATGTTAATATTGCTTCTATTAAAATGCTTAGAAAAATGGAATTAATTCCTATGATAAAAACTGATGTTTTTTCTAAATGTCATATCTGTGTAGAAGCAAAGCATGCCAAGAAACCTTTCAAATTTGTTATTAGTAGAAAGACTGAATAACTTGAACTAATACATTCAGGTTTAGCAGAGGTGGAAAAAGGTATTACATTTCTTTTGTTGATAAATTTTCTAGATACACTAAGGTATACCTTCTTAAGTATAAAGATGAAGCTGAAATCCTGTTTTGAAATTTAAATCAGAAATGGAAAATCAATTAGACAGGAAAATCAAGAAGTTAAGATCTGATAGGGGTGGTGAATATAGTACTAAAACTCTAAAATATTTTTGTGAGAAAAATGGTATTGTAGATGAAGTTAGTGCTCCATATACTCCCCAACAATAAGGTTTAGCCGAACGGAAAAATAGAACTTTAAAGAAATGATGAACTCTATGCTTTTAAGCTCTGGTCTATCCAACAATATATGGGTAGAAGCAGTCTTGTATGCATGTTATATTCTTAATAGAGTCCCACATAAGAAGTTAGACAAGACCTCATATGAGTTGTAGAAAGGGTTTTCTCTTAACTTAAAATTTCTGAAAGTGTGTGGGTGTTTTACTAATGTTTGTCTACCTGATTTTAAACGAGTGAATGTTTGTTCTAAGAATTCTGATAATATCTTTATTGTTTATGCTCAAAATAGTGCTGCATATAGATTTATGTCTCTAAATGATCATTCTATTCGTGAATCTAGAGATGCGGAATTTTCTGAGTATATTTTTCCTTTGAAAAACAATGTGTTGAGTGATGCGCAAAATAATGCTTCTATGTCTATGTCTATTAATTCGCATGTTGTACCTTCTTCTAGAGTTATTTCTAATGAGCATGAAAATGAACTTAGAAGGAGTAAGAGTCGTAGAATTGAGAGAAGTTTTGTCCTGATTTTATCAATAATTTCTTAACTAATACAAAGATATAACAACAATACGTTTCAAAAGAGAAAACATATCCGTTCCAATAAACAAACAATAGGTTTCTATAAAAGTGAAATTATGGCCTTTAATGCCATTAATCTTGACAATCTGGTTTTTAATATGAAAAAGAAAAATTAACTCTTCTATTTCAAACTCCTCCTCTTGAAATATCTACATAAAAATGACAATTTGTGAGCATAAAAAATAAAACATCAACCATAAAGGAAAAGAAAAAATAATTTCCCTCCTTTCATCATATTCTTTGAATATTTTTGGGCATTTGGTTTTGCGCAACCTCCAAACTCTTAGCCAGGAGTGCACGTGTTTGAGAGTAACTATGAAACATTGGGGAGCGACTGGCTATAATGATTTGCATCGGAGTCAAGTCGAAAGCGCTTTCAAGGTAGTGAATTGCCACTACACAATATTTGTGATAAGTTGTTTACTACTTTATAATTCCAATCTAATATCAATATTGTAGGATTTTTCCTAACAGTATAATCTTTTCTAAACCTTAAGTGTTGGAGGACAAATAAAGTATCACAAACTGGTACAATCTGCACTAAATTTTATTTTATTTTCAATTAAAATGTTTTTGATTTCATTAAATCAATACAAAAAAATAATCCCACTATCACTAGACATAAAAACTCCATTGTTAATATATATAGGGAAAAATTCTCAAATAATACTATTAGCTATACACATTTTAATAAAGAATTTCCTAGCTAATTCATGTTTTTATTATAAAAATCACTAATTGATTGTTAGATTTGATAATCGGCTCCAAATAATTCTTCAATAGTTGTTTCTTCTTTCCTTGTCCAAATCTATGTTGCATATTTATTTTCTTGGTACACTAAAATAAATCTCAAAAGGAAAAAATAAATTCAGACAAGTCAAATTGCGTAAATATTCCAAGAGAAAGAACATTATATTATTATTGGTGTCTTTCCAAACTAGAAATTCTTCTTTATTTTAAAAAATAAAATAAAATCAAATTAGGGTTAGAGAAAGAGAAAATGCAGGAGGGATTACAAAGTAGGAGTCGAACCCTCACTAATAAATTTAAACTTCTTCTAGTCAATCAACATAACTACTAAGATTCTCCAACTAGCAATTCTTTGTTTGTAAATATCATTATTTCTCAATGAGTCTGTAAGATTATTTACTATCTCTCTTCAAATGCATAAATTATTCTTCATTTCTATCGAGTATTTATAATTTTAATTAATAGTAATATGAGGGTGAAATTTATATATATATATATATATATATATATATATATATATATATATATATATATATATATATATATATATATATATATATATATATATATATATATATATACTAGGCCAATTACCGTGCTTCGCATGGGATTGAACGATTTTATTAGGCTTACATATTATCATTAGGCAATATTTTATTTTTGATACATAATTGGCAAAACCATTTTATCTTAAGTCAAAGCGTTTCTCTGAACTCTGAAAGTGCTATTTTTTTTAAAAAAAATCATCATACAAAAATTATGAGTCATAAATAAATTTTAAGTATTAGTAAGAAGTCGAAGAAATTCTCCCTCGAAATAGTTGGTAAGATGTAATGAAAAATTATAAATTCTAAGAAGTCATAAAGAACAACATTAATATTTAAAAGCAACACTCCCAAGTAAAGTGAAATATCACGTCCATACAAGATCATAATTAATTAAATTCAAATGGACGAACTTGGGCTCCTTTTTTATGAACCTCAATCAATCTCTTCTTTATTATTGCATGCATATCAAGTGTATCGTAAAAATGACCCTAAAATTGTTATTATCATAAATATTTTTTGGCAATGTCTCAAAATAGTCATTACTATTTTTAAGGTTTCATATCACCGGCCCCAACTTATTTGAATTAAAATATAGTTATTTTTATAGTTATATTATGTAGTTACAAAAAATTAATCCAATTATAAACCAAGTAGTAGGTGACATCTGAATGTTCTCCATTGGATATACTAAGCAAAATTTTTGACACATAACATATTAAAATATCACAACATAATTTTTGAGCACGTGAACACACAATTATCGAAGAACAATAATAAAGACGACCTCACTTTTCTAACAATCAAGAAAATAAATGCATGTGCTTAATATATATATCAAAAAGATAGTCTTTCGGGTAGTATTCAAGTTTACAGTTTACAAATTTAATTGAAAGAAGTCAGAAAAAGTTATTACTTCTTAATCAAAAATTTAAAATATTTATCAAAAGAATGAGTTATAACTCCAAAAATGATCTTTAATTATAATTAATAGCTTAATTATCATTAAATATGTATTTTCAAATGCAATTGGTACTCAATATAAATGTCCCTAAAGTCTATAACAACATTAAATTTAATGACAATTAATTAATATCGTTAAAGGTTGTAGCACTTTTTGTGAATGTGCATACTTATTGCCAGTAAAAAATATTTTTATTGTAGTGTATTCTTGACATTTGTTAATTTCACGAAAACTTGATATCTTATTATGGTGAAAAAAAAAGAAAAAAAAAAGAAGTTGGACAAATTAGTTAACTTGCGATAAAAGATGTGGACAAATTTTCTCTATACAAATATTCTAGCAATAATGCAATGACATACAAAATGTTTGTATCTAAGAAAAAACAATCAAAATAATATACTAATTGTGGCAAGCAAGAGAGCAATCATTTTTGTTGTTTTAACAAACTTCATCGTTTGTTCCGTATTAGTTATCAAATATTTATTGTTGTGTGCTATCAAATATAGCACAACCCACAAACAATTTTCTCAAAAGTACATGAAGAAACTCTGTAAAAGAAGAAAAAAGAGAAGATAAATTTTCAATCTTTCTCATTGAAATTTTTAAGATAATTAAAAAAAGTCACCAAAATAGAAAAAAAGGAGTTGCAATCAAAACATGAACCACTATGATTTTTGTACTAAAAAATTCAGCTTCACGAAATAGGAGGAATGAAACTTTGACAAATAAAATACTTTATACGAAGCATAATAAATGTATTTGAATTCAAAAAAAAAACATACAAATAATAATGAAAGAAATAAAAGATTTGTTTACATAAGAACCAAATGTATGAATTAAACCATCAATCATTTCAACAGTGTTATGAGTTGTACACTAAGAGGTCAAAAAATCATAACGTCGCATTGCAATTGAAACCAATTTGCTTTGTTTATATGAGCTGATTCTTTAACATATTTAAAAAAAGGTCACCAAAATAGGAAAATAAATTACCATAGTTAGATGAAAAACTATGACTTATAATAAAGATTAAGCTGAAAACTTTCAAGAATGAAACAAACTTCATAAAAACTCAATTAATGTATTTAAATTTGACTACCCTATAGTGGGAAAACACCCCTACAAATTACAGTGGCAAAAAATTCCTCTATTTATATAGACAAAATAGGGTAGTGTAAACAAATGTTTATTGTGTCTTTTCAGAAAGAACACAACTCTTTGGAAAACTTACAACCCCTCAGAAAGGTCACTACCTTTCATAAAAGTCATGATTTTTCATAAAATTCGCAATTTCATAAAAGTCACAACTCTTCAAAAAAGTTACAATTTTTCAAAGTCACAACTTTTCATAAAAATCGTAACTTTTTATAAAAGTCACAACTTTTAATGAAGGTCAGAACTTTTCATGTAAAGGGAAGGCTAGTTTTGAAAATAGATAAATTTAAAAGGAAATTCTTGTTTCTGGTGGCGCCACATAGGCGGGCCTAAGGCTTTTTTATATATATGTGTGTGTGTGTGTGTGTATATATATATATACACATATATATAAGCATTATTTAATTAAAAATTGACAGCAAAAAGGTAATATCGGTATTGATATCTTTATTCATGCTATGTTTATATAGGAAAAGGTTTTTGAATTTTTTGAAACAATAAGTTGAACAAAGAATAAAGTTAAATGAAGAAAAAGTGATTATAATTGTTACGACAAAATGGAGAATATTTATCAAGATTTTATAAAATCTTTGATGTGATGAGATCTCACAAGAATTGTTGTCTTTTAGAATCTGAACTTCCCAAGACAGTTTAATACATTGCTAATCTACATGTTACAGTTTCTTATACTTATATTTCTACTTTATTATAAACTAAAACTTTGACAATTAAATAGAATACTTAATTTCTTCTATTTCATGTGACACTCTTTCCTCTTTAATCTACTATGAAAAAAAAGTATTTTCTTAATTGAAACATGATGAACTTTGAACTTCATATCTTTTTTATCTTTGAAGGCATGCTTATTTTGACTCTACATGAAAAAAAATTTCTAAAACTTGTGGTCTTAAATACGTTGTAATATTTGTGTGACTATATAACTTCTCAATTATGACTTGATTATTTTCAAATACATACATATGTCATATATTTTTTAACGGATTGATGATAAAATGGTGTTACATAAAATCGAAAAGGAGTATATGACATGTTAAATACCACAAGTCATTATTTTTCTTTTAAACTCATTGTGAGGTCTAATTTGTAGTGTAAGGATCATAAAATATGGGTTAAATACTCTATATTAGTGCTAATATTTATATATGTATATTTATGAAAGATCTAGATTGTACTAAACAAATTAAGCAACATATGGATTTACAGATTATTCAAAACAAGTTAGCACAAGATGTCTTTTCGAACATCAAAATTGCCAATTTCATTAAAGAACTCTTTTTGATTTTCAACAACGTCATTGTTTATCACCCATATGAAGCTTTTCCAAATTCTATTGCGCTTGAACTAAAAGCCATTATAGAGAGGGGAATGGGTAAACAGCCCTAATTAATCGAAAAATTGTGTGTTGATAAGATGCATCATGCAATACAATATTGGCCAGACAAAAATTGTCAAAAAAGGGTATATAATGCACAGAACAAAGCTCAAGAAGGTGAGTCATCAATGAGGAGGAGTACGAGAGTGAGAAATAAGGTTTGTGGGGTCAAGAACGATAAAAATAATGATTGCAAAGGGAAAGAAAGATGAATGACAAAAAAAATACTTTGGAAACAATGAGTGAAGCTTACTAGAAGGTGGTCGAATTTATAGAAGATTTTTTGGGGTAATAAATTTCTTTTGTTTTGTAGTTCTGGTAAGATTTCGTAATTTATTATCAATGTAGATCAGAGACTATAATTAATCTCCTAACCCTTGTCATGTGCCTTTTTAATATCAAGATTTATGTTTAATTTTGAACAAAAAAAGGTCACAAAATTGAATTAACATAATTCAGTTGATAATGTGAACAATTGTTTGATACATGATCTGCATCAACCTCCTTTTTTCCTAGGAAAAACTAATATTCAATTTTTTTTAGTACATTTGATCATTTTAATAATAGTTATTATTTAATTTTCTCCTACCATATCATTCTCTATTGCCCACTCTTTCTAGTAGAACGTTGGAAGTAATTTTCTTTAATTTAGTGACTGAAATGATCAGTCAAGACCATAGCTTCTCACTAAAGCATCATTATTTCACTCATTGTTTTATCTTTTTATGATTTTTAATTTATGTAATATCTAGGACATTTATCTACCCAATTTATTGTTATCACTTGTATTAAGGTTAGTCAAAATTGCACAAATAGAAAGAAGATGAAATTGACAGAATGTACTTATAATAAGAGTCCATTGAAATTACTGTGTCTCCTTAAGAAATTTAATCTCCTCACTG
Source organism: Solanum peruvianum (assembly GCA_027705065.1). Classification (NCBI taxonomy): domain Eukaryota; kingdom Viridiplantae; phylum Streptophyta; class Magnoliopsida; order Solanales; family Solanaceae; genus Solanum; species Solanum peruvianum. Next base: position 10,029,732 of record JAKWJD010001755.1, read on the forward strand.
TACCCGAGGATACATATAATTTCTCCCAAGATAAAATAGATTTATCCTGAATAGATTTATCATGTTAAAGAAGTAGTGATACCTCAAACGTCCATAACTTCAGCGAACGTAAGAACAGTAACAAGCCACATAGACTCAGTTGATTGACACTTTGTTTATGAGAGAAAATATATGCAAAAAAGAAAAATTTCCAATTTTTGAAAAAATAAAAATTGACTTCCTTTTATAGCCATGTTCAGCAAGAAACGTGTTTGTTCACACAAAATTTTTGCCTAGAAAGTTGTGTCTTCTGGAAAAAATAACAACTTTAAGGAAAGATGTGTCTTTTGAGAAAATTAACGACTTTTTGGAAATCAGACTGTTATGACCGTTGCACGCAAATTTCAAATAAATTCTATTGCGTCAAAATTAATTCTGTTATTTAACTCATTCTGAATTAATTTATAATAGAAAAGAAATTGATTAACAGGTCACATGATTTGTCAAATCCAAATTCAAATTCGAAGACGAAACGAAGGTCGACCGTGCACCGATGGCGCGAGGGGAACCTTCTTCTCAGACCTTTATGAAGTAAAGGAAGTGTTTCCTAATATAAGGACAACAATTTCCTTTCTTCTACTGATATGAGATAAATGACTTTTCATTTGCACTTTGCAAATAACTTTTCATTTTCCCTCCAAAATTGGTTCCTCATTTCATTTTTCTCTTCTCATTTCCTGTTCACACTTTGCTAAAACCCAACATTTACTGCCTCTGTAATCTTCTTTTCATCATTGGAAGGAAGAATTTCTCCCTTATAAATACTGATGGTCTTACTTTGTTAGCAGAACGTTGAGAATAATTATCTTTTGTTTAGAAAATGAATGTGGTCAACCATGACCATAACTTCTCATTGAAACTTCATTATTTTATACTTTATGTTTCGTAATTCGTGTAGCATTTAAGCCATTTATCTACCTAATTAACTATCCCGTATTCTTCCTATTCATTGCAAGTAAATAAGGACAGTCTAACTTTGTTAGGAGAACGTTGGGAGTAATTGTCGTTGGTTTAGGGACTGAATGTGGTCAACCATATTGGCCATAAATCCCATTGAAATTCCATTATTTCAATCATTATTCTAACTGTTTATGTCTTCAAACTCATGTAATTAACCTCTAGGCTATTTATCTACCCAATTTACTACTTCGTAATCTTCTTATTCATTGCAAGAAAAAATTTCTCCTCTATAAATAGTGATGGTCTTACTTTGTTAGCACAATGTTGAGAGTAATTGCATTTTATTTAGTGGTTGAACATGGACAGTAATATTGGCCACAACTTCTCATTGAAACTCTATTATTTCACTCATTATTCTATCTTTTTATGGCTTGTCACTGATATAACATCTACTTAATTTTTCGACCCAATTTACTATCTCATTATCTTCCTATTCATTGTAAGGAAGAATTTCTCTACTACAAATAGTGATGATCTTTTTTTTTTTTGTATTAGAAAATATATAGTGCATAAAAGTTAGTTAAAAAAAAGTTCTTAGTACAAAGTTCTGGATTCAACTCTTGTTCAGTAATTATTTAGTTCTACTTTATGATTCAGGTATGTTGTCTGGAGGGGACAAATTAAGAAGATTATTGCTAGATATATAAAAAGAGTTCTTTTCATGAGCTTAAATCTCCTTAAAGAAAGAAATTATATATCCATGTCTCTACCTGAAGATAATTTATTTTGAATTGTAATTTTAAAATTTCACCAACAAGAACTAATTTTATTCCTACAATTTTTATTTTATTTTTTAACAAAGACTATATTATCTAATCACTTGAAGAATATCTACATGTAAACCTAAATTTGTTTTCTATATTGCTATTTTTTGGTCATATTTTTTTTTCTTACAACCATGTTCCGAAATTTTATTTTGAATTGTGGGTCTATTAGAAAAAAATATTATTATCACACAAAGATAGGAATAAAATATGTGTACATCTTAGTCTTACCCTCCTCAAATTCACTTGTGGGATTATACTAAATGTTCACTATTAGAATAACCGACATCAAAAGGGGTTTGGATAAATGCATCTTTTGAATTATGCATCTTTTTATTCCGCAAAGGGGTAAGATTTGTGTACATCCTACCTCTTAGACTCAACTGTACAATAATATGTTTTTACTACTAAAAGATGATATTGAGCAAGACTTCATTAGCATAAGTGATGTTTGAAAAATTGATCATAAATCTTGACAAATTGCCTTACAAAAAGTTAGGTGATCGTCAAAATTTTGTCCACAAAAATATGGACGTATCGCCAGTTTGCCACTATATTTTCTGCAACAACAATAATATCATATTGATTGATTTGTCTCTCGATACATTTGACATATTTCTGAAGGAAGTGGAATTGATACACTACTTACTAGTATTGTTGAGCTCCGTCGAGTTATACTTTGTAGTTTTAGAAAAATCAAATCATGCTTTTGCTATTAAACTAAAACTATGCTCTTGACAACTCAATGATATATTAATGTGTGAGTAGAACTTTTCCAGCCATTTCAATGAAATATCTTTTATTTACTAATCATAAATAATTTGGTTCTACTAGTTGAAATCTCTCTTTTTGAAAAGGGTTGAAGACGTTGAAGTTTGGCATTTTAGCTAAGCAACTTTGTGATGAATTAACCAATTATGGGATAATGAGTGATGAACTTGTAGAAATGGTAGCTTTGGGAAAGGAAAGTTGTGAAGAACTCTATAATAATAATCTGAAATGTTTTTATCCATTAATTTTTTCTTAAATTTATTTTCTTAAATGCTCTTTCTTGAACTTTTGAGTGAAGACTCCTGTCTATCGATTATAACTTAAATGAACTCATAACCATCATTTCTATATTCAACAGTGCTAATCTAGGAATTCTCATTCTTTATCCTCAATCAATTGAAAGTTTTTATTTCTCTAGTTATCCCAATATGTTATCCGTAAATTTACGAGGAAGCATCTTACCTATATTTCTATGCACTTTTCAATATTTATGGTTAAAAATGACATTTTGATATCACTTTGACCATACAAAATAGTAAATTATTTGAAACTCATCTCCATTACAGACTCACTCTCTTCACTTGCAATATAATGTTCTTACTTAAATAGTCTTGCCTATAGAAAGTAAGATATGTCAATATTGAAGATGAATGTGTAGGTAAGGTAAGAATTCACCATATTACCTTTAGGTAATGAGGAAAGAATATGTGGACCATTTTTATCGAGATGATAATATTGTGCCCTCCTTATTTGATGCACATAATTTATTTTCGTAGCTACAAAATAGGTGAAAAGTATAATCGATTAGTAGGAGACCTGACATCGATCTATCATCCTCATGTACTTTTACTTGTTCGCACATTCTTCATGCAAGGCGATTCAAATTAAAGAAAAGGATTTCTACCTTCAAGCCTGTGGCATAAGTACTTGAACATGAGACGGGCTTCAATGTTTACCAAATTCCTCTATGGAGTAAATAATCCTTGGTCATTGTGCATGAAGCTCATTGAGACAATCAACAAATTCAATTCATATTATTCTCAAATTTTTGGAGGAGCTAGAAAACTCTTCAGATTACTTCATCCTTGGTGATCAGTACATTTCCCATACTATCATTATCTATAGTAGATAGAAAATCGATTAATTATATTCTCGAACAATCCGAATGTTTGTAGTTCTGAAAGAGGGATGAAGATATTTACAAAATGAGGAACTCATGAAAATCATGACAATTCCATATATATTTTAGCCATTTTGATAATATTACAAGGTTTACATTTGTTTACCATATTTAGATATTTGCTATTTTACCCTTAAAAACCTTTTTTTTTTAAAAATAATCTTTGGTCGTATAGGCCATTTTATTAATTAACCAAAAATAAAAATAAAATTTAGGCCCAAGCCCAAAAAAAATAAAAAAATAATTTATTTCTAATTTGATTAGGGTAAAACCCACTTTCATTAACCCTACTATAAATGCTAATTGCAACTTACACTTGAGCTCATTTTCTTTCTTCTCACTGTGTTGCCTCCTTATTCACGGCTAAATGTTACTCAACTCATTTTTCTCTTGTGGGCTGTTCCAGCTCTCTAATCCAACGTTCTTGTCTCTCTTCTTCTCAAACAAGAAGTGTCAATCAACCAAGGTAATGTAACTCCTATCTTGTCCTTCTCTTTTTCATCACCGTTCTAAATCTTTGTTTTTTCTCCAGGTGAAAGAGCTTTTTTCAATGAAAACCTTATCTAGAATTTTGAAATTTTCTTTCGAGTTTAAAAATCGGCTATAAGAGAATGAAAGGAAACTCTTCAATTTCTTACGTAGAATATGTTACTCTATTCAAAATCACACATGTACTCATTACAAATTACTAATATATATTTAGTGATTTGAGATTAAAATGGAAATTTAAACAAGAGATTACTTCATTTCAAATAAGTAATAGATTAGACTTTTCTTGGTTTTAGATCAAGGGTGTTATTGTATCTAGCTTGGGTTAGTTTATCTACTATTATAAATAGTAGAAACTAGGGTTTATTTTATGGGTTGATTTTTGAATAAAAATTTGATGTTTATACTTCTTTGTGAGTTTGGGGAAACCCTCATATCTGTTTAATTGAACCTTCCTGATAAGTCTTCACTTGTATGAGTTCAATTTCTTTTTACCCTTTAGAGTTTATTCTAGTAATCAAATATCTTTTAGTTGCTAGATCATCATTTTTTCTTTTTCTGAATCACTCTGTCTTTCTTTCTACTTCTTGATAGTATATTTTGTTTGATTGATTGTAGTTCGCTTTATTGTTTTTGCATCTAGGATTACATCAATTGGTATCTCTCCCTCTGCCTTTCTATCTCTAAACTATAATTCTTGCTTGCTTGATTGTGGTACTAGGCAAGTCTATCCTTCAAGGCATAAACAAATTAAAACACAAAGATTGTTTTGTCACCGCTGGAAATTGTACTTGATGCATCATGGTTCTCAACTTACTTCCTTGACGACCAGGTAATGTTTTGATTTTATGCTAAAAAAATTATATTTCTGATGCAAAAGGAATTTTCCTTTAGTGAACAATACAATGTATTGTCTTTTTATTATGTTCCATGAACCTACTACTCTAGGTAGGTATTAGTGAATTTTGGTGCACCTCTAATATCTAAAGTTCCATATGTCTTCATAATCCAATTTTTCGGCCATGTAATGGATGTATATATGTCATCTATACCTCCATTCCTCCTTGCCCTAATCCACAAATTCAAGAGAATTGACCCCAACTAGCTTAGAATTGACACGTAGTTGTTGCTTATAACAATATTTTTTTGACAAATGCCTTTATCACAACTTCCACATAATGCCTCATAATGTAATTTTATACTAGTATGATCAATATACGGCTAGCTTTGATATTAACTTAAATTTTCCTTAGTTTGGTATTGAATTACTTAGCATTGGTTATTTAGTGGGTGTGCAAGAGTTATTATTGTCCAAATAGCTAGTGCAAAGAGTCACTTGTCTTGCACCTCAATGATCCATAGCTTATGTAAAAATATAGGATATAAAAGAAAATTAGTAATCTTTTTTTCTATACTAAAGTATTTGGGCGATCTCTTAAATGCTGACACATTTAATACTAGAATTTTGGTATTTTTAATGAGTATGATTTGTGTACGTTGACCGCAATGATATTGAAACCCAATTAAAATTTTCCTAAGCTACAAAGTGTGTTGAGCTCGTTCGGGAGGATGTTCCCACTAACTGTGACTTTCCGAATTGTCACACTTTTCTCGTGGATGTAATTCATCTCATAGAGTTCCACCAAATTTCAGTGTCTATAAATGCCCCCTACTTCAAGGCTTGTCAGCGTGTAGACTCGATAAACTCGAATACGAGACTTGAAGTACCCTTAAAAATAGAGTTTGAGTCTTTGCGGTTAGTGGATTCAGATTTGCATTTGATTTGTGAGAGAGAAGATGAAGGGTAAATTGGGTCACACTGTGTGTGCCAATTTATTTTCAATTTTTTTCCCAAATACAAAAAATATATTGCAATCAAATAGTAGTAAAAAGAATAAGTTTATTCATAAAGATTGTGAGTACAACTATGTTTATTACTTGTTTCCTCTCTCTTAAGATTTCTCCGTGATTCAAGGGTTGTTAGTATCACTCAAACTAAGGATTATGTGGATCTCCTTAGGACTTATTTGAACTCCATGAAATGATTTTATGGATCTTGTTAAAAAATTTGGTTGCCAAGAAGAGTGCACCCACATCATCATCATCACTCTACGAATATTTCATGAATATATGAAATTTTAGAAATGCCTATTCCATGAAATATATTACACTATATATAAGTAGTCTCTAAGAAACTCAAATAAAATGGGACTCATCTTATAGATTCCCACATAATTTTGATATCTCAAATGTCGAATTCTTAAATAAATTGGACTCATCTTGTCCCGCGAAATATTTTTGGTAGTTCACTTAAATGTCTTGTTGGATAGAGTTCTATTGTTTGAATTACTATTCCAAAAGAGGTCTTATGCTTATAAATATAGTATCTAATAGAAGCCAATATCAACAAAGACCTCACTCTAGCAAGGTACTCAATAACACCTCCAAGCACATTTGGGAAAGTAGTTTCACTCTCCCATACAAATGTGGACACGACATCCAATTTCTCAAATTCCTCGACAGTACAACATATCTTATTTTGCAGATCTAGCGTGAGGCATAAACAATGTTCTCAAGCATACTAGCCTTAATTTCAGATTGAGCAGAGCATTCATTATTTACAAAAGTAGACCGCAAATAAGTAATTAGTCTTGGAATCAGTCTTGAATATTTGAAATAGAGATGTGTTGTAACAACATAATCTAGCACTACATCTACGAGACATTCCAAGTGCTAATAGCAACGTGGAATCTCAGGTAGAATGTAAGATCCGTGAGTTAGCGCTTTAATAATAAGTGAAGGGTCGTGAAACTTGTAATGTAGCAGTGATTTCGAAGTGTCGTACATTGACTAGCTTCTTAGCATTCACGATGAAGTGCCTTTGCATAGGTGCATCAATAAAATTAATGTCCATCCCAACCCATCTCATTAATGATAAACCTGCTACTTTGTCCGCCGAGCTGAGGTAGGCACCTATTAGTGCCTTAACTCTTGTGGGGAAGCAATAACTTTATCATTTATGAAATTGATTTGATTGCACATTGATTTGGTTGATGCACCTATGCCGTGTGAATGCTAAGAAGATAGTTAATATCTTGTACTTTGAACTCCTGCTACTTACAAGTTCCATGATCCTTCACTGCCTGTTGAATCTCTAACTCAAGAATCATACATGCTACCTGAGATTTTACGATGATATCAACACTAGGAATTCTCGGAGATACAGTGCTAGATTACGTTGTTACAACACATTTTTATTTCAAATATTTGAACTGACTCCATGACTAATTATTGATTTGAGGTTTGCTTCTATAAACAACGACTGATATGCTCAATCCGCAGTTAATACTGGCATCCACAAACACTTTTTTAATGCCTCTCTAAATATACAAAGACAGATGTACTGTTGAGAATTTGAGAATTTGGATCTTCTGTCCACGTTTGAATGGGAAGCGGAAACTACTTTTCAAAGGTGCTTGGAGATGTTGTTGGTGCGACCTTTGTTGATTCTAGCTTCGACAAAGATACTTAATACATTTCTTAACATAAGACCTCTTGTATAATCGTTGGTTACACCTCAAACAAAAAATCTCCGACCAATAAGAGAGTTATGTGAACTATGTGCCCAGAAATGTTATTAAAAAAAGAAATCAGTTTCTTCATGAGACAGAGACTCGACATTTGTAGACATTCAAATTGTGTGGGACTCTACCAGATGAGTCCAACTTCAGTTAGAATTCTTGAAGATTAATCATAGCTTACACTATATAAAGGGTACTATATTCCTTAGAGAGGGATCTCAAAAATTTCATAAATTCATGGAACAATTACAAAAAGATCAAGATGTGGGCACACTATTCGTGACAACAAAATACTTCATGAGAGTCCACAAAATCCTCTTTACATGGAGATTAAATAAAATTCATTTTAGATGCAAATTATCCACTATAAGAATCAAGAAAGGGACAAAATTGAACTAAAAAAAAACTGTTAATTAATAAAATATTATTGTTTCTTTATACATAAAATTTATTGCAAATCAATTGTCTCCTAGAACCCTAAATAAAATATATATTTTATTTTGGGGTTTAATAAGTTGGATCTGAGTTGAAGAATTGGTCAGAATCCATTCAACGTTGTAAATTTTTTTTTAATATTTCTTACTAATTACTAAACTATTTTTATAATATGACTATTCGGTTCACTATTTAGATTCAAGAAAGTCAAAAGCAAGAGTCTATTGTAAGTCGTAATTTTACACAATAATTATATCGAAAAATTATTTTCACAGCTCAAATTCGTGATTAATGCGAGTCCACAAGACCTGATTGACAACCTTTGTATTGCCATTTGCCATTCTGTAGCCATTTCTCTTAGGATTCAAATTCTCCCGATAAAAAGGATCTAAAAAAGTTTATGTTTTTCTGAATAAATCAGAAAAATTTAATGATGGAAAATGGGTTTACTGCAGAAGGTCTGTCGAAGATCGGAGGTATTGCTATTGTATCGCCGCTTCATTCCTTCATTCAAACTCATTGGTTGCCATTTTCCATTGTGGGTCGTGCTCAAAAATGGACTCTTTCAAGAACCCTTTTCGTCAGGTAGTACTCTCCTCCTCTCTTTTAATGGTATAATGATTGTTTGGAGTACAGATCTTTGCAGAAAATGAGCTGAAAATTCGTAATGGGTGTTTGATCATGTGATTGATATTGTGTTTTTTGTTGATGGAAGTGATTTATTTACCAATTAGCATGCCTCCTTTGATTAATTTGCTAGTAAGGAAGAAAAAATTGGGAAATTTTGAGAAATGGGTGAATTTCGATTACGTGGTAGGAATCGAGTTCCGTGTTGTGAGCTGAGGGTCTATTGGAAACACCTTGTTAGGGGTAACGTTGCATACACACAATCCTCTTTAGACCCTCTTAGACTCAACTGTACATTAATATTTTTTTACTACTAAAATATGATATTGAGCAAGACTTCATTAGCATTAGTGATGGTGATGTTCAAAAAATTTATCATAAATCTTGACAAATTGCCTTACAAAAAGTTAAGGTGATCGTCAAAATTTTGTCCACAAAAATATGGATGTATCGCCAGTTCGCCACAATATTTTAAGCATCAACGAAAATATCGTATTGATTGATTTTTCTCTCGATATATTTGACATATTTCTGAAGGAAGTGGAATTGATACACTCCCTACTAGTATTGTTGAGCTCCGTCCAATTATACTTTGTAGTTTTACAAAAATCAAATCATTCTTTTGCAATTAAACTAAAACTATGATCTTGACAACTCAATGATATAATAATGTGTATGTAAAACTTTTTTAGCCCATTTCAATGGAATGTTTTTCTTTACTAATCATGAATAGCTTGGATCTACGGGTTGAAATCTCTCTTTTCAAAAGGGTCGAACACGGTGAAGTTTGGCATTTTAGCTAAGAAGCTTTGTGATGAATTAACCAGTTATGGAATAACGAGTGATGAACTTGTAAAAGTGGTAGCTATGAGAAAGAAAGTCGTGAAGGACACTAGGATAGCAATTTGGAATGCTAGTTTATCTATTAATATTTTCTTAAATTCATTTTAAAGTTTAGTTAACATTTCTTTTTCTTGACATTTTCGGTAAGATTGTAACTTAAAGAACTCTTAATTACCATTCCTATATTCCATTATGCTAATCTAGGAATTCTTCATTTTTGATCCCATTCTTTGTCATTAATTAATTGAAATGTTTTTATCTTTTGAGTTATCCCAATACGTTGTTCGTATATTTATGAGGAAGATCTCAATTGTATTTCTTTGCTCTTTTCGATATTTATTGTACAAAGATATTGTGAAACTTCTATGACCATACAAAATAGTAAATTCTTTGAAATTTACTTCATCTCTATTAAAGACTCATTGTCCTTAACTTGCAAAACAATTTTCTTACTTAAACAGTCATTCTTATAGAAAGTAAGATATGCCAATACTGAAAATGGAAATATAGTTAAGGTAAGAATTCTTCATATTCACTTTAGCTAATGACGAAAGAGAATGTAGACCATTTTCTCGAGATGATAATTTTGTGTACTCCTAATTTGATGCGCGTATTTCCTTTTTGTAGCTAAAAGAAGGTTGAAGGTATAGTCGATAAGTTGGAGACCTGGCATTGAACCATCGTCCACATCTACTTTTACTTGTTTGCACATTCTTAAGTTTGTGACATAAGTACTTTGAACAGGAGTAGGGTTTCAATGAATACCATATTCCTCTACTATATAAGTCTAATTGTTAGGGGGGCATAATTTCTTTAGATTTTCTTGATTACGGTGCATTAGAGTTTTATATATAAAGAGTAAATTATCATTGGTCATTGTGCATACTGGGAGTTCATTGAGAGAATCAACAAATTTGATTCATATTGTTCTCAAAATTTTGGAGGAGCTAGAAAACTCTTCAGGAATTACTTCATCTTTGGTGATCAATAAATTTCTTATCATTATATACTATAGATGAAATTTTAATTTCTTATATTCCTAGACCATCTGCATGTTAGTAGTTGTTAAGGGGGATGAAGGTATTTTCTATATGAGAAACTCAAGAAAATCTTGGCAATTTCATATTTTAACTATTTTAAAAATATTACGTTATTGACATTTCTTTACCATATTTGATATTTTTATACTTCCTAAATTACCCTGAAAACCCTTTTTTAAATATTTTTTTTGGGGCCATATAGACCATTTAATTAAATATCAAAAAATGAAAATAAAGTTTTGGGCAAGCCCAACCTAATCTGATTAGGGTAAAGCCCACTTCTATTAACCCTAACTATAAAATCTATTCTTACTGTGTTGCCTCCTTGCTCGCGGCTGAATATTACTCTTCTCGATTCTTGTGGGTTGTACCAACTCTCTATTCCAACGTTCTCATATCTCTTCTTCTCATACAAGATGTGTCTGTCAACCAAGGTAACAACTCCTATCTTTTCCCTTCCTTTATTCATTACTGATGAAGTCGATTCGAAGTAATTTGGATATCTTAGAAGATTAATTAAATAAGCATGGAAGGTTTAAAATACACTAAAATGAAAATTAAGCAAGAGGTGACTATATTTTAAATAATTAATAGGCTAGCCTTTTCTTCGTTTTAGCTCAAGGTTATTATTGTAACTAGCTTAGCTTGGTTTATCTACTACTAGTTTCCGAAAGGTGCGTTGCACGTTTGTCCCCTACAAATATTATAAAGTTTAATTATTATATAGAATGTTGAAATTAGAAATATTAATTTTACCAATTTATATTTTATTAATTAAATAAAATTCATAATAATCGAATAGTACATTGACTATAAATTAAGAAATATGGAAAAATAATTATATTAATATAGCATCTAATAATATGAATATATCTATATGACTTATCCTTAATAATCTCTCACTACGCTCTATATTAGTAAATACACAAATATGTAGCTACTTAAAGAAACTATATTAGTAAGGAAAGATAAAAGTAAATGAATATTATAAAAGTACATTTTGAAACGAATCTAAATGTCATAAATTAGTAATTTCAGCACTAATAAAAATAGACTTATAACATTCATAATTTCAAAGAAGATTATATTAAAGAAGTAAAAATCAATAAAGAATACAAAAAAATTAAACAAATATGAATAAATACAACATTCATATCCTTCTGACGATTTTTATTGTAACAATATATATACTAAAAAGAAATACACAAGGAGTAGAGTTTTTTTCTCCTGCAACAAAAAAAAAATCTAAAATAGTAAAGATAAAATTTATGATACAAAATATCATTCAAATGAGGATCAACAAATATTAATATTTCAAAAAAAAAAAGTACCTGAAAATTTGCATAATGATTCACATCAACACGAGGCAAGTGGTAAAGAAAAATTATTTTTTCATGATACATATATATAGCTAAAGATTCATTGGATAAGATGAAAAGGTGAAGAGTTGTTTAAGTTAATTTTCAGAAGTTAAGTGATCATAGACATGGGGTAGAGGAAAGGTGACTGTTTTGTTGGGAAAGACAAGGCACTGCCAAGAATGCCTGACAGGATAACAGCGGAAGAATACCCAAGTCTATACTTTCCCTTTTCGATTTGAACCAAGAGAAGACAAACAACCACAAGCAATATGATAGTAAGGCAGCAAGTAATTCAACCAAACAAATATAACAAGACAATAATAAATCTATCACACAAGACACCAAGATTTACGTGGAAAACCCTTCGATGTGAAGAGTAAAAAACCACGGGACCAAAAGCTCCACTATAATCACCAAGAGTTACAATATTGTTCTCCAAAATTGACCACAAAACAAGTGTCAAACAATGAGCAACAACAAAATAAGATTGAACCAAATCTAGAGAATTAAAGGAACAAAATCACCAATTTCGCAGCTACTGTTCACGACAGCAAAACTGAAGCTGCAGGACACCAAATCCAACTCTGTCAGTTCCTAATCAAAGATTGAGATGAAGACAATATGCTGTCCAAAAATCAGCTCAATCGGACAAGAAACGAAGCGGGAATCGCAATTTGAAGATGGCTATGAAGGCTGAATTTGGACTGCGAAAATCTCTCTTTTCTCCACGTTTTGGCTGCTGAAAAAACTCTCTTGTGTGTCTGAAAATAAGACCTAAAATAGGCTTATATTTGCCTCATAAGAATGGGCTTATGGGCAAAAATGGGTTGGTCCAAATTGGGCTTTTATTTATCCACATAGGAAGGGAAAAAGACCCATAACCCAACAATTCTCCCCCTCACGACTATGTGGAGGAGACCGCCATCCCGGCGACCATGCAACAATCTTCAAACTTCCCTCTTGGCAAAGCTTTAGTCATCATATCGGAACCATTGTCATTTGTATGAATCTTTTCAAGCTCAAGCAACTTAGAATCCAACACATCTCGAATCCAATGGTATCTCACATCAATGTGTTTAGACCGACCATGGAACGTAGAATTCTTGCCAAGATGTATAGCACTTTGACTGTCACAATAAAGCACATACCTCTCTTGAGCACAACCAAGTTCCCCCAAGAATCTCTTCATCCAAAGCAATTCTTTACAAGCTTCAACGACAGCAATAAGTTCAGCTTCTGTAGTAGATAGAGCAACACATTTTTGCAACCTAGATTGCCAAGACACAGCTCCCCCTGCAAAAGTAACCAAGTACCCTGAAGTAGACTTGCGAGTATCAACATCACCAGCCATGTCTGAATCAGTATAACCACAAAGAATAGGCTTCCCTGTACCAAAAGACAAACTCAGACTAGAAGTGCCACAAAGATATCTCATAACCCACTTCACAGCATTCCAATGTTCTCTTCCCGGATTAGAAAGAAAACGGCTAACAACTCCAACAGCGTGAGCAATATCCGGTCTTGTACAAACCATCGCATACATCAAACTACCAACAGCTGAAGCATAAGGAACTTTCTTCATATCTTCCTTCTCATCATCACTAGAAGGACACTGTTTCGTGCTCAATTTGAAGTGCATAGCTAAAGGTGTACTGACAACCTTAGCTTTGTCCATGCTGAATCTGCGAAGTACTTTCTGAATGTACTTCTCTTGTGATAATACCAATTTCTTGGCCTTTCTATCACGGACAATCTGCATGCCAAGAATCTGCCTTGCTGGTCCTAAGTCTTTCATAGCAAAAGACTTACTCAACTCTTGCTTCAACTTCTGAATCCTGCAAGTATTATGACCAACAACAAGCATGTCATCAACATAAAGCAACACAATAATAAAGTCACCATCAGAGAACTTTTGCACAAAAACACAATGGTCTGAAGAAGTCTTCTTGAAGTCCTGCTGACTCATAAAAGAACCAAACTTCCTGTACCACTGCCTGGGAGCTTGTTTCAAACCATACAAGCTCTTCTTCAATTTGCAAACATAATTCTCTTTACCCTTGACTTCAAAACCTTCCGGTTGCTCCATATAAATTTCTTCATCTAAGTCACCATGGAGGAAAGCAGTTTTAACATCCATTTGCTCAACCTCTAAATCTAGACTTGCAGCCAAGCCTAGAACCACACGAATGGATGACATCTTCACAACTGGAGAGAATATCTCATCAAAATCAACTCCCCTTTTCTGATTAAATCCCTTGACAACTAATCTAGCTTTGTACCGTGGAACTGGATTACCATCTTCATGTTTCACCCGAAAAACCCACCTGTTTTTCAAAGCTTTTCTGTCTTTAGGTAACTTAACCAAATCAAAGGTATGATTATCATGCAAAGATTTAATCTCATCTTCCATAGCATCAAACCACCTTTCTTTTTCTTCACTTTCCATGGCCTCATCAAGACTCTCAGGTTCTCCCCCATCAGTCAAGAGTACATACTCATTGGGAGAATAACGAGATGAAGGAATTCTCTCTCTACTAGATCGTCTGAGAGAACTCTCTGGAGCATCTATAATTGGTTGTTGGACAACCACATCATCTTGCACTGGAGCATCAACAACATCATGCCGGTCATTCTGAACATGATCACCATCTTCATTATCAACTTGATTTTCATCATTATGAAGATTTTCTTCCGGTGCAATAGTCAAAGGAACTGGATCAACATCAACTAAGCTCTCACTAGTCTGAAAATCAGCCTTGTCAGCTTTGTCAAAATCTTCAATTGTTTGGTCTTCAAAGAACACAACATCACGGCTTCTAACAAGTTTCTTCTCAACAGGATCATAGAAACGATAGCCAAATTCATCTTGACCATAACCAATGAAGATACACTGCCTAGTTTTAACATCCAACTTTGACCTTTCATCCTTAGGAACATGTACAAAGGATTTACACCCAAAGACTCTAAGATGATTATAAGAAACATTCTTACCAGTCCAAACTCTGTCAGGGACATCACCATCTAAAGCAACAGCAGGAGATAAATTGATAACATAAGCAGCAGTATTAAGTGCTTCTGCCCAAAAGGAATCTGACAGCTTAGCATCTGAAAGCATACATCTAACCCTCTCAACTAGAGTTCTGTTCATCCTCTCTGCTAAACCATTTAACTGAGGAGTCTTTGGAGGAGTTTTCTGATGCCTAATACCCTGCTCTCTGCAATATCTATCAAAAAGACCAATATACTCACCACCATTATCTGAGCGGATGCATTTCAATGTCTTACCTGTTTGTCTTTCAACCAAGGCCTGAAAACCCTTGAACACATCAAGTACTTGATCCTTGGACTTCAAAGGAAATACCCAGAGTTTGCGAGAATGATCATCAATAAAAGTCACAAAGTAAAGTGCACCACCGTGAGATCTTACCTTAAAAGGACCACACAAATCAGAATGTACCAACTCCAGCAAATCAAGCTTTCTTGAAGGCGGATGACTTTGAAAATAAACTCTTTTCTGTTTACCGGCTAAGCAATGAACACATTTCTTCAACTTTGCTTGTTTCACTCCAGAAAGCAAATTTTTCTTAGCCAAACTATCAATCCCCTTCTCGCTCATATGACTCAGCCTTCTATGCCATAACTCTGATGAAGTATCATTCTCCACCAAATTTACTGAGTCTCTGGATATGGAGCCCTGAAATACATACAAGTTAGACAACTTGTCACCACGGGCCACAACCATCAAACCTCTAGTAAGCTTCCACTGGCCAACACCAAGTGTATTAACATAACCCTCATCATCAAGATATCCCACAGAAATCAAATTCAAGCGAACATCTGGAGCATGCTTGACATTATTGAGAACTAGTTTGGAACCATTGTTACTTTCCAAACAAACTGTCCCAATGCCAATAACTTCAACTTCATGATTATTGCCCATTTTCAACGTTCCAAAATTACCTGGAGTATAAGAAGAAAATAATTCCTTCTTTGGCGTGACATGAGAAGTAGCACCAGAATCCACAAACCAGCTAGACTCATCACGAACAAGATTAATGGCATTTTCATCACAAGAAACAAGAAGATCATTATTAGCAACAACAGCAACACGATTTTCATTATCGCCTTCTCTCTTTTGTTGTCTCATATCTCTCTTGTGCTTGTAACAATATTTCATGATATGCCCATTCTTGTGGCAATAGTCACATGTAGTATTCTTGTATTTAGACTTTGACTTGCTTCTACTTTTACCTCTATCATTCTGACCTCTGGACTTGTTTCTCCCCCTATCTTCAGTAACCAAAACATCGGAGTGTGAAGCTGAAGAAGATGAGGCTTGAGATCTTCTTCTCATTTCTTCATTCAAGACGCCACTCTTAGTATATTCCATGGTTACAACACCACTGGGAGCAGAATTAGTCAAAGAAACTCGAAGAGTTTCCCAAGAGTCTGGCAGAGTATTAAGAAGCCAAAGTCCCTGTATCTCATCATCAAACTTTACACCCATTCCGGACAGCTGGTCAAGAACACCCTGAAAATCATTAATATGATCAGAAATAGGAGTGCCCTCTTTATACCTGATATTCATTAATTGTTTCAATAGGAACAACTTGTTGTTGCCAGTCTTCGAAGCATAAAGTGTCTCGAGCTTGTCCCACAAACTTTTGGCATGTGTCTCATTCACAATATGATTTCTAACATTATCTTCAACCCATTGTCTAATATAGCCACAAACCTGCAGATGCTCAAATTCCCATTCTTCATCATTCAAAGACTGAGGCTTATTAGAAGCAAACACAGGTAAATGCATCTTCTTGACAAATAGAAGATCTTTCATCTTGCCTTTCCAAATATGATAGTTACTACCAGTTAAGCACACCATTTTGCTCATATTTGCCTCCATCATTCAAAACGACAATCAACAATAACCAATGCTCTGATACCACTTTGTTAGGAAAGACAAGGCACTGCCAAGAATGCCTGACAGGATAACAGCGGAAGAATACCCAAGTCTATACTTTCCCTTTTCGATTTGAACCAAGAGAAGACAAACAACCACAAGCAATATGATAGTAAGGCAGCAAGTAATTCAACCAAACAAATATAACAAGACAATAATAAATCTATCACACAAGACACCAAGATTTACGTGGAAAACCCTTCGATGTGAAGAGTAAAAAACCACGGGACCAAAAGCTCCACTATAATCACCAAGAGTTACAATATTGTTCTCCAAAATTGACCACAAAACAAGTGCCAAACAATGAGCAACAACAAAATAAGATTGAACCAAATCTAGAGAATTAAAGGAACAAAATCACCAATTTCGCAGCTACTGTTCACGACAGCAAAACTGAAGCTGCAGGCCACCAAATCCAACTCTGTCAGTTCCTAATCAAAGATTGAGATGAAGACAATATGCTGTCCAAAAATCAGCTCAATCGGACAAGAAACGAAGCGGGAATCGCAATTTGAAGATGGCTATGAAGGCTGAATTTGGACTGCGAAAATCTCTCTTTTCTCCACGTTTTGGCTGCTGAAAAAACTCTCTTGTGTGTCTGAAAATAAGACCTAAAATAGGCTTATATTTGCCTCATAAGAATGGGCTTATGGGCAAAAATGGGTTGGTCCAAATTGGGCTTTTATTTATCCACATAGGAAGGGAAAAAGACCCATAACTCAACATGTTTTTACTAATAATTTAATACATTTAACTATACTAACTAAAGAGAGGGGATAACAAATTTAATCACATTAATTATAGAGAAAGAAATAGATAATATTTATTTTTTTTAAAAAAATAATTCCTAACAATTTCCTATGAAATAATTTCTAACAATTTTATATAAAATATTATTGTCTTTCAAAGTTTGACCTTACACCTTCTTATTTAAAGTATTTAGTATAATATAATATAATTATTACTTAGTATGAAAATAAATAGAATTTAAACCATGGTGTCTAGATGCATGTATTTAAATATGTTTCTTTAATATTAAATTAATTATATATTAATATTTAATTTAATTTTGGGATAAAATAAGGCCAAAATGGTAATTCAACTTTTAAGTTAGGAGCTTCCCACTTATAATAATACTATTTTTCGGAACGTGCGTTGCATGTTTATTCCATACAGTTATTATATAGAAAATATTGAATTTAAAAATATTAGTTTTACCAATTTATATTTTATTCATTAAATAAAATTCATAATAATCGAATATTTCATTGACTATCAAGCAAGAAATATGGAAAAATAATAATATTACCATAGCATCTAATAATATGAATATATTTATATGATTTATCCTTAATAATCTCTCAATACGCTCCATATACTAAGTACACAGATATGTATCTACTTAAAGTAACTATATCAGTAAGGAAAGGATGAAATAAAAAAATATTATAAAAGTACTTTTAAAAATGAATATAAAAGTCATAAATTAGTAATTTCAGCACTAATAAAAATATACATAACATTCATAATTTCATAGTAGATTAAATTAAAGAAGTATAAATCGGTAAAGAATACAACAAAAATAAACAGATAAGAACAAATAGGACATTCATACTCTTCTTAAGACTATATTTACAACCATATATATCGTAAAAAGAAATACATAAGGAGTAAAGTTCTTGATGATACCTCTCTCGTAACAAAGAAAAAACATCTAAGATGATAAAGATAAAACTATGATACAAAATATCATTCTAATTAGGATCAAACAAATATTAATATTGAAAACAAAAAAAGTACATGAAAATTTCCTAATGATTCACATCAACAAGAGGTAAGTGATAAAGAAAAAAATACTTTTTCATGATACATATATATAGCTAAAAATTTATATGGTAAGATGAAAAGGTGAAGAGTTATTTAAGATAAATATTAGAAGTTAGTGATCTTAGACATGGGTGAGAGGAAAGGTTGATTGTTTTTACTAATAATTCAATACATTTAATTATACTAATTATAGAGAAAGGACAACAAGTTTAATCCATTTAACCACACTAATTAAAGAGAAAGAATAGAGATTTTTTTATATTTTTTTTTAAAAAAGTAATTCCTAACAATTTTCTATGAAATAATTTCTAATAATTTTCTATGAAATATTTTGTTTTTTCAAAGTTTTACTTTACACCTTATTATTTTAGTATTTAGTATAATATAATATAATTTTGTCTAAGGGGTGTCATAATCTAAAGAAATTAAATCGTGTAAAAGCCAAGGAGTGTCAATATGTAATATATATATATATATATATATGTTATGATCGAATTCACGCACACACACTAGATGAATGAAGAACACAAGAACTTTCAAGAGAAAGAGATGAGAGATCTAGAGAGAGAAAGAGAAAACCCAATATTTTGTGGTAACACCTCGTGAGTAAATTTCCACGGCGGTGAGGTATATTTATATTAATAAATCAGATTATTTTTGGTTACAGAGAATAAATAGGAAAGCCTAAAATAGAGAATAAATAGGAAAGCCTAAAATTAATCAGGCTCCACTACCTAACAATTCTCCCACTTGGAGACTGACTCAGTCATCCAAAATATACATTCTCAAAAAAAATCTCTTCATCATCAACACCTTTACCGCACCGCAACATCTATAGCAACAACTACAGAAGACCAACCGAGGTTTTACATAACCTCAGTTTCCCAACATCAACACATTTCATCAACATTTCTGCCGGGTTCTTTGCACCCTCTATCTTCTCAAAGCACATATCACCATCCTCCACTGCCCTGCGAGTGAAATGGTATCGCCTTCTGATGTGCTTTGTCTTCAAATGATAGACTGGATTTTTCACCAACTGTATGACACTCTCGCTATCTGAGTAAAGAATTTTCTCGCTCTGCTTCTTGCCCAATTCCTTAAGATAATTTGCCAGCCATATCATCTCTTTCCCTGCTTCAGCTATTGCCACATACTCAGCTTCAGTAGATTAAAGAGAAACACACTTCTGAAGCCTAGACATCCAACTCAATACTGTTCCACCTATGGTATAAATGTACCTGGATGTACTCTTGTTCGAGTGAACATCCCCACCAAGATCAGCATCCACAAAACCCTATAGAGTCACCTTGCCTTTGCAAAAAAAAGTGAAGTACTAGATGTACCTCTCAGATATCTCAGAAGCCACATCACAGCTTCCCAATGCTCTTTCCCAGGGTTCGCCATGTACCTGCTAACAACTCCCACTGCATGTTCTATATAAGGTCTAGTGCAGACCATAGCATACATCAAATTACCAACTGCTGAAGCATATGGAACAAGTGCCATGTGATCACGCTCCTCGATAGTCTTGAGTGACTGCTCCTTTGACAATTTAAAGTGCTTTGCCAATGGAGTAGTCCTAGGTTTAGCATCATTAAATCTGAATCTGCTAAGCACCTTCTCAATGACAACTCCTGAGATAGATTTAAAGTGCCATCAGATCTATCCTGACAAATCGTCATCCCCAAAATCTGTTTTGCTGGACCCAAATATTTCATCTCAAATGCTGCAGACAACCTTGTCTTCAGATTGTTAATCTCCCTCATACTAGATCCTGCAATCAACATATAATCCACATACAAGAGTAGAAAGACATATGAATCAGTGTATTTCTTGAAGTAACAACAAGGATCCTTTTCAGCTTTGCAGAATTCACTCTTGGTCATGAAGGAGTCAAACTTCTTGTACCATTGCCTTGGTGCTTACTTTAGTCCATACAAGCTCCTGGTGAGCTTGCACACCATGTGTTCCTTGCTTGGAACCACAAATCCTTCCGATTGCTGCATATTGAACTCTTTGTCCAGATCTCCATGTAAAAACACTGTTTTTACATCCATTTGCTCTAGATGCAAATTCTCCGATGCAACAACACTCAACAGAATTCGAATAGAGGTTAATTTCACAACATGAGAGAATATTTTAGCATAATCAATACCTTTCCTTTGTGAATATCCTTTAACCAGTAAACGAGACTTGAAACTTCTTTTGCCATCTGGTTCAGTCTTTATTCTGAACACCCACTTGTTAACCAAAGCTCTCTTCCCTGCAGGTAGCTCAGTCAACACCCATGTATCGTTCTTCTCTAGTGACCTCATCTCATCGTCCATGGCTTGCTCCCACTTGATCGAATCCTCCACCTGTAGGGCCTCATCAAAAGACTCTAGTTCCCCCTCATCAGTCAGCAATAGATAGTGTAATGAATGTGAATACCTATCTGGTGCACTGATGGATCTGGATGATCTCCTTTACACGTGCTCAGGTGTAACTTGCTCCACTTCAGATTCTTCAGTAGGAGTTGGTTGAGTATCTGTTTCGACATCTCTGGGGTTACTCTTCTCTAACTTAACCTCAACTCCCACTTGCTTTGTAATCTCTAGAACCTTCTGCTCTCTGTCCTTGTACAGGACAAACTCATCAAATGTCACGTCACAATGTCTCAGGATCTTTCTGTTCTTTTCATCCCAAAACCTGTAACCAAACAAATCGGAACCATAGCTTATGAAGTAACACTTCACAACCTTGGCATCAAGCTTGTCTCTCTTTTTTGGATCAACATGAACATAAGCAGTGCAACAAAAAGTCCTCAAGTGTGAGTACTTGAGTTCTTTTCCTGTCCACACCTCCTCTGGGATCTTGAACCCTAAAGGAACTGATGGTCCCCTATTGATCAAGTATGCATCTGTGCTCACAGCATCCGCTCAAAGTGTTTTGGGCAGCCCACAATGTATCCTTATACTCCTTGCACGCTCATTCAATGTTCTGTTCATCCTCTCAGCAATTCCATTCTGCCTTGCCTTACCAGGAACTGTTCTCATCAATCTGTTTCCCTTAGCTGCACAGAATGCCTTGAACTCTGATTTGTCATACTCTCCTCCATTGTCAGACCTTAGGCATTTGACTTTCAAACCGGTCTGATTCTCAACTTCAGCTTTCCACTTCTTGAAAGTTGCAAACACATCTGACTTATGCTTCAAGAAGTAAACCCATACCTTCCTGCTGAAATCATCAATGAAGGTAACATAGAATCTGGATCCTCGAAGTGATGATACTGGAGATGGTCCCCAAACATCTGTATGGACCATTTCCAACTGCACTTTCTTGGATCTCTAGGAATATTTGTGAAGATTACTTTTTTATGTTTGCCCATAACACAGCTCTCGCAAAGACCCACATCAACAGACTTCAGACCCTCTAATGCTCCTTTTATAACCAACATCTTCATTCCTTTAGTACTCATGTATCCACGTATGTTGTGCTACAGACATGAACCGGAAGCACCTTCAGCAACAGCAGCCATGTTTATACACATTACAGTGGTGTACAAGGTTCCAGATTTGGTGCCACGAGCTACTACCATAGCATCTTCACGATCTTCCATGAACCTTTTCCAAACTCTGCTGCATATCCCGTGCTATCCAACTGACCAATAGAGATCAAATTTTTCTTGATCCCAAGAATATATATAACATCCTCCAATGTCCATTGGTTTCTAGAGGTTGTCTTTATGCAAACATCCCCCTTTCCTTCAATATCTAAGTCTTTATAGTCAGCAAGATATACTTTTCAAAAATTTCAAGATTTGAAACTTTTGAACAACTCCTTCCTTGGAGACGAATGGAAAGATGCACCAAAATCCAAAATCCATGATACAACCGGGCTCTTCACACTAAGGATTAAGAGTATCCCCGATGTCCTCTGCTGAATTTACAGAATCATTGTTATCTCCAAATTTCTGATTTTGTTTCTTCTTTGGCTTTGTACAGTTCGTCCGAAAGTGCCCTTTTTCTCCACTGTTCCAACAAGTCACGTTTAATCTGTTCAGGGATTTTCCTCGATTCTTTGATTTTGATCGACCATGTTGATTTTGGGCTTTCGTCTTACTTCTCCCACTTCGATCAACGCTGAGAGCACTGCCCGATGAATCTTCCACTTCTCGTTTGCGAATTCTTTCGCTAAGAACAATATCACGGATTTCATCAAACTTCAGCTTCTCAGATCCACGGGAACTGCTAATCGCAGCAGCAAGAGTATCCCAATACTTAGGCAGAGATGACATCAAAATCAACGCCTTAATTTTATCTTCGAAATTAATATCCACAGAATTGAATTGACTCACAATCATATTGAACTCGTTTATATGATCAAAAACAGATCCATTCTCAGACATCTGTAAATTGAACAATTTACGCATCAAATATACCTTGTTCATAGCCGATGATTTTTCATACATGTTTGACAGTGCCTTCAACAGACCAGACGCAGTCTTCTCCTTCACGATGTTGAATGCCACGTTTCTTGACAAAGTCAATCGGATCAACCCTAGAGCCCTGCGATCCTTGAGTTTCCACTTCTCCTCCGTCATAGATTCCGGCTTCACCCCGGTCAATGGTTCGTGAAGATCTTTCTGGTACAGATAATTTTTAATCTGCATCTTCCAGAAACTGAAATCGGATCCATCAAACTGCTCGATTCCAAGCTTCGAACTATCCATCTTCAGTGATCATGTTGAATCTCCTTAGATCTGATACCAGTTGTTAGGATCTAATTCACGCACACACACTACATGAATGAAGAACACAAGAACTTTCAAGAGAAAGAGATATCTAGAGAGAGAAAGAGAAAACCCAATATTTCTTAGTAACACCCCGTGAGTAAACTTCCACGGCGGTGAGGTATATTTATATTAATAAATCAGAGTATATTTGGTTACAGAGAATAAATAGAGAATAAATAGGAAAGCCTAAAATAGAGAATAAATAGAAAAGCCTTAAATAGAGAATAAATAGGAAAGCCTAAAATTAATCAGGCTCCACTACCTAACAATATATACATAAAAAATATTTTTATTCTAGCTACATAATGTAATTTTCCGACAAAGGGGTGTCGGTCGATACCCCTTCACTACATGTGGCTCCGCCACTGATTATTACTTAGTATTTAAATAATTAGAATTTGAATTGTTGTGTCTAGATGCATGTATTTAAATTTGATTATTTAATTTTAAATTAATTGTATATTAATACTTAATTTAGTTTAGGAATAAATAAGGGCAAAATGGTAATTCAATTTTTAAGTTAGAAGCTTCCCAAGATGAAGCATTACAAACCATTAAAAAAAAGAACCGTAACAACAATAAAATAATGTGATAACCAAAGCGGGGTTCAAGGAAATGATCATGACGTTAAACTACAGAATTACATCTACTTATTAGTTAATTAAGTTCTCTCTTCCTATCTTTAACTATATACTCTCTAGGGACGTGCGTCGTACGTTTATTCCAAAATATTTCATATAAATTCTGTATTGCAAATGACATTTTTTATCCCCTTTGAATCTATGGGATAATCTTTCTATATATATATATATATATATATATATATATATATATATATATATATATATATATATATATATATATATATATATATATATATATAGTTGACTAAAAGTGTATGAACTAAAAATTAAAAAAACTATTGCACATATTTAATATTTAAATGAGGATACTAAAATACCACATGCTAGGCTAATGTATACAAAACAACAAACCATGGTAAATTTTCAATAATAAAAACAACACAGCATTATATAATTTGTACAATAACAACAAATAAGAAATTAACATAAAAATTAAAGTAAGCAGATAAAAGGAGACGGGAGAAGAGTGCATAGATATTTTTTTTATTTTTTTATAATTGATTTAAGTGCATATCTATATTTTTATGATACTATTTATATGAGATTACTCCATTTTAGATATTTACATAATGAAAAATTAGTGATAATAAAAGTTATGTGTATTATTATGATGATTTGCTATTTATTATTGAATAATTAATTAATTTAATAATTTAGGGAAAATACCCAAGTACCCCCTCAACCTATGCCCGAAATCCCAGAGACACACTTATACTATACTAAGGTCCTATTACCCCCCTGAACTTATTTTATATGTAATTTTCTACCCCTTTTTAGCCTACGTGGCACTAGTTCAAAAAAAAAAGTCAACCATCGTTGGGCCCACAAGATAGTGCCACGTAAGCTAAAAAGGGGTAAAAAATTATTAATAAAATAAGTTCAGGGGGGTAATAGGACCTTAGTATAGTATAAGTGTGTCTCTGAGATTTCGGGCATAGGTTGAGGGGGTACTTGGGCATTATCCCAATAATTTACAACATTTAAATGTGATAGAGTAAATACCTAAGGACAAAATATGTTTAAAACAAATTTAAAATATTAAATGTGTAATGGAATGTCATTATAACTAATTATTAAGAAATTCATAGCAACTATCATTATGAAAAATCATTACTATTAGTACGTGAAAGATGTAAGGTTTTTAGATTTTTTTCATTTAGTTTTCTTGCTAATCAGAAATTTAATAATGAGTATTGAATTGTAAGTCTATCTACATATAGGAGTGTTAATTATAATAATAAGAAGAGTCAAAATTCATGAATACCAAAATAAATATTTAATAGAAAACCAATTTTAAATTATTTGTAAATAAGAAATTAATAGTTAAAGGGATATTTTTATTTTGACTTAGATTCTTCTTCGTTTTAGTTTATCTAATTTCTAGACATGTTTCTCATGCTAATTAATAAACTTCCTAAAATGAAGTATATTATACTCTACTTAAATATGTATATATGGAGAAATTGAACAATCATTCAGTTGAAAAGTAGATTCAAATGCAACATATATTTGTAATGTAATATTATTCATCTGTCATGTAATAGAATGAGATACATGCTTAGAAGTTTTTCTATTTTTTCATGAAGACACAACTTTTAAGTATGATACTAATAATGTTTTAAAATAAATACCTATACTAAATTAGAAGTGAGAGGCCACAAAGCATCCAAAATTGACATTAAATGAAACCAATAAAGTTTAATTTTAAATCAGACTGATGAAATATATACATACTTATGAATTTGGTTCAGTAGCTACTCCCAAAGTGATATTTTTTGTAGCAAACTAAAAATATAAGGTGTGAAATAAATAAAATAAAAAAATATTATCTATACACATTATTTTGTAAACACAAGCCATATTTAAGCAGCAAACAGAAACTGAACTTATTTGGTGGCAAAAAAATAGTATTACCATATGCTGGACAAAATTCAACAAATAAGAGGCCGATAGTAATAGTAGTTCTTCTGTAGTCTAATAGAAGAGGAGTAAAAATAAAATGATAAATAGGGAAAAATAATATTACCTTATGCTGGACAAAATTCAACAAATAAGAGGGCGATAGTAATAGTAGTTTTTTTGTAGTCTAACAGAAGAGGAGTAAGAATAAAATGATAAAGAAATTTTATAGGGTGATAACTTTATAAACTGCAAAGAATATGAAAAGGGTATAGAATGTTTAACTGATTGAAGTTTAAAAGACAAAAGATATAAATGTTGTAATATGAAAAGTTTGATACATTAGTTAAAAGATCATGACAGAGTGGTTATTTTTAATATGATTAGGGATATTTTTGTAATTCAACTTTCAACTATGGAGCTTCATTCTTTTAGTATAATATAATTATAAATAGCAGAAACTAGGATTTGTCTTAGGGGTTGGTTTTTGAATGCATATTTAATGTTTAGGCCACTTTGTGAATTTGGGAAACCCTTACATCTGTTCAATTTAACCCTCTTGATTATTTGGGTAAGTCTTCACTTTTATGAATCAAATTTCTTTCACCTTTAGATTATGCTCTACTAATTAACTGTGTTTTAGTTGATAGACCATCCTTTCTTCTAAATCTCCCTGTCTTTCTTTCTATTTCTTAATAGTATATTTTGTTTCCTTTATTGTTCATGCACCTACAATTATATCAAGTATCTCTCCCTCTTCCTTTCTATTTCTTAATAGTATATTTGTTTGCTTGACTTTTGCATTTGACTTTAAACTCTCCTATTTTTTTTCCACCACTGATGAGGGACAAATGCCTTTTCATTAAAGCATAAGAGGACTTTTCAAGTTCTCAACTTTTCAAATTTCTCTATTTCCCATCTTCTGGCTACATACCCAACATAAACTACTTCCAAAATGTGTTTGGAGATTTTATTTGGTTCGTTGTTTGTGCGATCTTTGTTGATTCTAGATCCAAAAACTCGACATTCATAGACATCAAATTTGTGTGGGACTCTACTAGATGAGTCAAATTTCAATTAGGCCTTCTTAAAAACTACTCCTAGCTTACACTATCTAAGGGTAATATATCCCTTAGAGAGGGATCTTGATAATTTCATAAATTCATGAAATATTTACAAAGATATCAAGATGTGGGTGGACTCTTCTTGATAACCAAATACTTACAAAAAAGATCCATAGAAACCTATTTACATGTATATCAAATAAAATTCATTTAAGGTGCAAATTATCAGTTAGAAGAATTAAGAGATGGATATAATTTTACCCAAAATATTATTAATTAATAAAATATTCTTGTTTTATCATATTTAATTTGTGGTCAGAGTTTATTTTCCATAAATAAGATTTAGTGCAAACAAATTGTCTCCTTGAACCTAACAAATATTTATAATTTCTTTTGGGGTTTGATTAGTTTGATCAGAGTTGATTAATTGGTAAAATTCGTTAGATATTCAAGAAAAAAAATGAATATTCATTGATAAAATCATTCATTCTGTAGTCTGATAGATCTTTTATAGAAATTAATTAAACAGACGGGAATAAAGATAGTCAAGTGACTTTGGGGTCATCTCTTACCTTCTATTTAGTATTAATCTTTCCAAAGCTTGGAGATGCACACACAAGAAGAGGCCTTTTGTTTAAAAATGTATTAAGTATCTTTTTCAAAGATAGAATCAACAAAGATCGCACCAATAAAGTACGTAACAACATCCCCAACCACAATTGAATAAGTAGTTTCACTCTCCCATCCAAACGTAGACACAATATCCAATTTCTAAAAATTCCAACTGTATAACATATCTGCCTTTGCAGATCTGGCGAGGCATGAAGAATGTGCTCATGCAGGCTAGCCTTAACTGCAGATTGAGTATATCATTCATTATTTACAAAAGTAGACCACAAATAAGTAATAAGTCTTATAATCAGCCTCGAATATTAGAAGTAGAGATATGTTGTAGCAACATAATCTAGCATTACATCTCCAAGAAATTTCAAGTGCTAATAGCATCGTGGAATCTCATGTAGCACGTAAGATCTGTGAGTTAGCGTTTTAACAAGCAGCGAAGGGTCGTAAAAATTGTAGTGTAGTAGTGATTTCTAAGTACCGTACATTGACTAGATTCTTAGCATTCACGATGAAGTGCCTTAAGATAGGTGCATCAATAAAATCAATTTCCATCCCAATCCATTTCATAAATGATAAAGCTGCTACGTTGCCCGTCCGAGCTGAGGTAGGCACCTATTAGTGCCTCAACCACATCAGTTACTATCTTGTTTCTAATCTCCTATACTTTACCCTACAACACATTTCTACTGAAGGCATCAAGAAATGTTTGTCAAGTTGTAAACTTGAGGATTATCACTAGGAATTGTCCATACTTTGAGATAGAATGGTTCACTACGGATAAATCTCAGAATTTTACGAGCACATCCAAGCTTGAACAATGCAACATTAGAAATGATTTTATTTTTCTTAATGTTGAGAAGACCCTCATTATAATTTTCATAAGTCTTACACGATTGTATACTAGTAGCATATCTGAGAAAAGAGTCGCCAAGCTTCTCAAGTGATTCCAAATGAAAATTCTAGAGACACTTCTTTGTTGTCATTACTTCCAAAATCTTAGCGGTTGAGATACAAAGTTTTACTTTGTGGTGATTCAAAAGCATTCTTTTAAAGTTTATTCGCATGGATGCTTACCCTATAAGGTCTAAAGGTTCTAGCATGGTAGATAGTAATTTTTGACCTCAAGAATCTTATGAATTCTAGGTATACACATATGGTAGTGAATCCTCAAACTCCGCCGAGCAGATTCACTGCTATATGTATATACCTTAGAATTCATAAGATTCTCGAGGTCAAGAATATTTTGCCAATAACTATCTGCCGTGCTATAACCTTTAGACTTTATTGGGGAAGCATTCATGCTGAATAAACTTGAAAAGAATGCTTTCGAATCATTCCAAACTAAAACTTTGTATCCCAACTGGTAAGATTTTGAAAGGAATGACAACAAAGAAATGCCTCTAGAAGTTTTATTCGGAATCACTTGGGAAACTTGGAGACTCTTTTCTCAAATGTGATGTCAGTATACAACAATTTAAGAATTATGAAAGTCAGCACGAGGGTTTACTCAATATTAAGAAAATAAAATCATTTCCAATGTTACACTTTGCAACTTTGGATGCGCTCGTAAAATATGAAATTTATGCATAACGAACCATTTGATATTCTAACGAGAATCATTCCTGATGATAATTCTAAAGTTCTTCAACTAAGAGGTCCCTTTGCCTTTAATAAAAATGTATAGTAGGCTAAGGCAAACGATTAGAAATAGTAAGAAGTAGCTACCTCATCTCGTGTGGGGAATTAGAGACTTTACGATTTATTAATTGGATTGGGTTGCACATTGATTTTGTTGATTCTGAGAAGCTAGTTAATGTCTGATAATTTGAAACCTTGATACTTACAAGTTCCATGATCCTTCATGGCTTGTTGAATCTCTTACTCATGGATCATATTCCACAATGATATCAACGCTAGGATATCTAGGAGATGTAGTGCTAGATATGTTGGTGCAACACATATCTATTTCAAATATTTAAACTCACTCCATGACTAATTAATTATTTGAGGTAAGCTTCTATAAATACTAAATAATATGCTCAATCTGCACTTAAGGCTGGCATGCACAAGCACCTTCTTCATGCCGCGCGAAATCTACAAAGACAAATATGTTGTACTATTGAGGATTTTTAAGAAATTGGATCATGTGTCCACGTTCGGATGGGAATATGAAACGTGGAGATGTTGTTGGGTCCTCTATTGGTGCGATACCTTAAGACCTCTCGTGGAACCGATGATTACACATCAAACAATAAACTCCAACCAATAAGAGAGTTAAGTGAGCTATGTTCTCAGAAAGGTTATTTAAAAAAGAAATCAGTTTCTTCATGAGACAGAGACTCGACATTTGTAGACATCAAAATTGTGTGGGACTCTACCAGATGAGTCCAACTTCATTTACAATTCTTGAAGACTAATCCGAATTCTTGAAGACCAATCCTAACTCACACTATATAAAGGATACTATATCCCATAGAGAGGGATCTCGAAAATTTCATAAATTCATGGAACATTTATAAAGAGATCAAGATGTGGGCGGACTCTTTGTGACCACAAATACTTCATGAATGTCCAAAAATCCTCTTTACATAAGATCAAATAAAATCCATTTTAGGTGCAAATTATCCTACAGAAGAATCAAGAAATGGACAAATTGTACTCAAACTGTTAATTAGTAAAGTATTATTCTTTCTTCATATTTATTTCTTAGTTGGAGTTTATTTTCAATACATAAAATTTGTTTCAAAGAAATTGTCTCCTAGAATCCTAACTAAAATTGATAATTTATTTGGGGTTTTATTAGTTTGATCCGAGTTGAAGAATTGGTCAGAATCCATTCAACATTGTAGAAAGAGCTGAATGTTCATTCATCAAATCCTTCAATGAATAGTCAAATAGATCGTTTGACAAAATTAATTAACCAGAAGAGAGTAAAGATAGATCAACTGTCTTTAGGGTCATATCATACCTTCTAAGTAGTATTTATCGCCAAATAGATAGATATGCACACGCATGATTTATTGAAGTTAAACTTTAAATTGTTTCTTGTGAGTTGTCATGAGATGTTACAAAATGTGGAGTTGGTGGAGTCCGACAGAGTGGATTACACTACTTTTCACATGTGGGGCCTATCTAGGAAGTGGTGGAAGTCGATACTAGAACGACATGTTCATTCCCTGTAACTTCAGTTTAAGAACTTGACTTAAGATGGTATTTCATATCGATTCTTTGAAAGATTTCATGCCTTGTCTCACAATGATTTGGTGATTTTACCAGATGAGACTAAGAATTTTTCAATTCATGAGAAGTTTGACTTATTATATCCGTTGAAGCAGCTTATCAAACAACCTTGTCTGGAGCTTCTTTTCAAAGAGCAGTCAAGGTGGTCGTGGAGCTTATGCGCCGCATTGAATTTAGGGATTTGGCAGACAAGAAGTCTTGCACTTGTTGTTATTTTAGTAGTACCTCATCTGGAGGGGTATTAATCCTCGGTTCAGTATTCATGTTAATCCAGTTATGTAAGTGTCTGAGGGAGGTAATGTTGGACAAAGTTTTTACAACTTGGGTCAAGGCTTATCAGGGTTGCTATTAAAGGTTTTTCAGGTTACGGTGACCATTCAATGTATTTGGATTTTTGTTAGTACATAGTTGTTCTTAGTCCTACTATGAGTGTGGTGAGTCAGGAAAAATCAATAGATATTCCTCCAGACATGGAGCAGGAGGACGACATCAATAATGTTTCAATAATCTTTTGTAACGTTGTTGATTCATTTCTGTTTTTATAAAATAAAGTTTGGGAAGTTCTTTCTATAAAACTGAGTAAAATATTCAAATTCAACTTGGAAAAAATGAATAATTTCATAGGAAAACACTAATATTATAAAAAGAAATGTTATTTAAAGAAAGTGAATAGAATTTATATACCATGACTTTTATGAGAAATAACTATGAACAAGAAAACACATATGTCTTTTTACCTCATTCGCCTTAAATGGTCTTGATTCATTCAATTCATATTTGATCAAATTAATTTTGTTATGAATCTAACAATTACTCATTAATGTAAGGTAAGAAAAAAATTGGATCATAATTTACCAAGTGATTTAGATCCTCTAAAATAACACTCAAAAACTTTCTTTAAAAATGGAGATAGTTGAAGAAGATATGGTGTTGGCATGTTCAGCGCCACGTCATGGATTAGAAAATCAGAAATGATAGTTGCAAAATTCTCACATTGCATTACCAATTGACGTTGATGTACTCTCAAATTTTCGTAAGTAGAATGTTAGGTTTAAGTATGAAAATTTAAAAGGGCGTTGTAAGTGTCTAGATCAGACAAATTTTACTGATGAAGAAGATGATGAGAGTGTATTCATAAAGATGTGACATCTAAACTTACAAAGACTTATAGAGATTATTGGACAAACTAAGGGATACTCCATCTTTTTTCATAAATCTCTCTTTATTTCTTTTTAAATATATTTTACTTATGATGTTTGAAGAATTATGAGTTGTCACTAATGTTTTGTTTGATCCACATTTATGATGGTTTTTACAAAATCAAAATTATCTACGAGATACAAAATATATTCAAAGATGTATTTGTTGAGTTAATGCTATAGTTGAGTTAATTCTAACTATGTTAATTAAGTCTAATGCAAAGATATAACAACATACGTTTCAAAGGAGAATACATATCCGTTCCAATAAACAAACAAGAGTTTTCTGTAAAAGTGAAGTAATGGTTTTTAATGCCATTAATCTTGACAATGAGTTTCTTAAAATGAAAAATAAAAATTATCTGTTCTATTTGAAACTCCTCTTGAAATATCTATATAATAATGACATTTTTTAAGTATTAAAAATACAACAGAAACCATAAAGAAAAAGAAAAAAGAATTCCCCTCCTTTCATCATATTCTTTGGATATTTTTGGGCATTTGGTTATGGGCAACCTCCAAACTCTTAGCCACGATTGCATGTGTTTGAGAGCAACTGTGGAACCTTTGGGAGCAACCGGCTATAATGAGTTGCATTAGAGTCAAGCCGAAATCACTTTCGCAACAACAATATTTGTGATAAGTTCTTTACTACTTTATAATTCCAATCTAATATCAATATTGTAGTATTTTTCCTAACAATTTGAAAGCGATTTTCCTAACATATAATATTGATAAATGACTATTTCTTTAAACTAAACTTTTAATGATTTGTCAAAACATGAGCCTTTGGATAGAAATAATTTAAACGATGGTCACAAAAACTTTTAATATTATTTGAACAATTAGAGGTTGATTATGTTTTATTTAAAGAACCTTCTATGAATGGTTCTAACACTAATATTGATCCTAGCAATGTTATAACTGCTGACGATGTTGTTAAAAAGAAGTTTGAAAAGGATAACAAAATTGTTAGAGCAAAATTGCTAAATCATATGGCTAATCCATTGTTTGATTTATTTTTAAACTATAAATATGCCAAAGAAATATGGGATAGTTTGGAAAAGAAATATGATGTTGATTATGCAGGAAAGAAAAAATATGTTGTCTGTCAATGGATTAAATTCCAAATGGTTGATAATAAGCCAATAATGGAACAAGTTCACGAATATGAGAACTTGACTGGTGATGTTCTCAACGAGGACATGAAGATATGTGAGATATTTCAGGCTAATGTCCTTCTTGAAAAACTTCCACCATCTTGGAGTGATTATATAAATCAATTAAGACATAAGAAAAAGAATTTAACCCTTCGAGAACTTATCAGTCACATGAGGACTGAAGAGGCGAACCATCTCAAAGATAAGATGGAAGAACATTCTCTTAATTCTTCTAAAGCTAATCTTGTTGAATCTTCAGGTACTGTTGTGAAAGACAGGTTTAAAGGCAAACAGAAGAAAGTCTCAACAAAGAAGTTTATGAAGAAGAAAAATCAATTCAACAAGCCGGAGAGTCAAATTCAAAAATTTAAGGGCTCTTGTTTTGTTTGTAGAAAAGTTGGTCACAAAGCTGCCAGATGCTATCAATGAAAAAGGAAAGACTCAAAGATGGAAGGACAAAAAGATGCACAAGCCAATATTGTTGAAGGTAATGAAGTGATAGTTGTTGTAGTCGTTGAGGAAAATCTGCTGGCAAATAAAATTGTCTGGGTGCTAGACACAGGCGCCTCAAGGAATTTCTGTGCCAATAAAGAGTTATTACATGACTTTAAGGAGTCTACTGATAGAGAGTGTGTATGTATGGGTATCTCCACTACTGATGTTGTAATGGGTAAAGGAAAAGTTTTGCTTAAATTAACTTCTGGAAAGACATTATACTTGAACAATGTTTTGTTTGTTCCCTTCCTCCGTAGAAACTTAGTTTCTGGAGCACTTCTCAACAAAGTAGGCCTAAACTTGTGTTTGAAGCTGATAAAATAATTATTTCTCGCGGAGGTGACTTTGTTGGGAAGGGATATCTTAGTGGAGGATTATTTTTTTTAAACATTGTTCAAGAGATTGTCAATAATTATATTGTTGATTCTATTAATTTGGCATGGAGACTATGTCATGTTAATATTGCTTCTATTAAAATGCTCAGAATAATGGAATTAATTCCTATGATAAAAACTGATGATTTTTCTAAATTTCATATTTGTGTAGAAGCAAAGCATGCCAAGAAACCATTCAAAGCTGTTATTAGTAGAAAGACTGAATAACTTGAACTAATACATTCAGATTTAGCAGATTTCAAGAACACTGCTAGCAAAGGTGGAAAAAGGTATTACATTACTTTTGTTGATTACTTTTCTAGATACACTAAGGTATATCTTCTTAAGTCTAAAGATGAAGCTGAAACCATGTTTTGAAATTTAAATCAGAAGTGGAAAATCAATTAGATAGGAAAATCAAGAAGTTTAGATCTGATAGGGGTGGTGAATATAGTACTAAAACTCTAGAAGATTTTTTTGAGAAAAATGGTATTATACATGAAGTTAGTGCTCTATATACTCCCCAACAAAATGGTTTAGCCACACGGAAATATAAAACCCTTAAAGAAATGATGAACTCTATGCTTTTGAGATCTGGTCTATCTAACAATATGTGGGGAGAAGCAGTCTTGTATGCATGTTATATTCTTAATAGAGTCCTGCACAATAAGTTAGACAAGACCTCATATGAGTTGTAGAAAGGGTTTGCTCCTAACATGAAATTTCTGAAAGTGTGTGGGTGTTTGGCTAAGGTTGGTCTACCTGATTTTAAACGAGTAAATGTTGGTTCTAAGACTTCTGATAATATCTTTATTGTTTATGCTCAAAATAGTGTTGGTATATATTTATGTCTCTAAATGATCATTCTATTCGTGAATCTAGAGATGCGGAATTTTTTTGAGTATATTTTTCCTTTGAAAAACAATGTGCCGATTGATGCGCAAAATAATGCTACTTTGTCTGTGTCTATTAATTCGCATCTTGTACCTTCTTCTAGAATTATTTCTAATGAGCATAAAATGAACCTATAAGGAGTAAGAGTCTTTGAATTGAGACAAATTTTTGTCCTTATTTTATCACTACTTTCTTAACTGAAAATTTTGATATTAATATTTTAAATGACAAATTAGTGTTTATTTATTTAATAGAAGGATACTCGAAAACTTATGATAAAGCACTGATATAAATAGATGTTATATTTTTGAAAGAGACTATTAAAAGAGATTTACACTCCATAGTTTCTAATCACACTTGGGGCTTGTATGGTTTACCTGAAGGTTGTAAGGCCATAAGTAGCAAGCGGATATTTAAGAAGAAATTGAGACATGATTGTACAATTGATAAATATAAAGCTAGACTTGTGATTAGGAGTTTTAACCAAAAGAAAGGTGTTGATTACTTTGATAATTATTCTCCTGTGACTAAAACAGCGACCATTAGAACTCTTATTGCTTTGGCCACTATTCACGACTTAGTGGTACATCAAATGAATGTGAAAACGTCATTCCTAAATGGTGATTTAAAGGAAGAGATCTATATGACTGAACCTGAGGGTTTTGTGGTTCCAGGACAAGAGGATAAAGTATGCAAAATGAGAAAGTCCTTGTATGGACTAAAACAACCACTTAACCAATGGTATGAAGAATTTAATATCACATTAGTGGAGAATGACTTTGTTGTAAATTCATCTGATACATGTGTTTATTCTAATATGATAGGTTCAGATTATGTCATTATATGTTTATATGTAGATGACATGTTAATCTTTGGTCCTAATGTGAATGTTATTAATGAGACTAAGAAGTTTTTGTCTTCTAAATTTGAAATGAAAGACCTTGGTGAAGCAATGTTATTTTGGGAGTTAAAATCAAAAGAACTCTTAATGGTTTGTCTTTGTGTCAGTCTCATTACAATGAAAAAATGTTGAAAAAGTTTGATTGTTTTGATATAGTTCCAGTGAGAACTCCTTATCATCCTAAAATACACTTGAAGAAGAATAAAGAATCTAGTGTTTCTCAAACTAAATATGCTAAAATAATCGGGAGTGTAATGTTTCTCATGAACTATACGCGTCCTAATATAGCTTATGTTGTTAGTAGATCGAGTAGATATACTCATAATCCTAGTAGTGAACACTGGAATGCTCTTCATCGGTTGCTACGGTTTTTGAGAGGTACTATGAATTGGTGTTTGCATTTTAACAAATTTTCTGCTGTTTTAGAAAGTTTTTGTGATGCAGACTGGGTAACTGATAATGATGAAGTTAGCTCCACCAGTGGCTATGTGTTTACTTTGGGTGCAGGCACTATTTCGTGGAAGTCTTCTAAACAGACTTGTATAGCACATTCTACCATGGAATCAGAATTCATTGCTCTCGAGTTGGCAGGGCAAGAAGCTGAATGGTTGAGAAATCTTTTGGCAAACATGCCTTTGTGGGGGAAGACAAGCTTCACAAGTTTCTCTTCACTGTGACTCACAAGCAGTAATTGGAACCGCCAAAAATAGTGTGCACGTTGAAAAAGAAAGACATATTCACATCAGACATGGTGCATTTAAACAGTTGTTGAGGTTTAAATAATGGCCTTTAAT
This sequence comes from Solanum peruvianum, assembly GCA_027705065.1. Taxonomy (NCBI): domain Eukaryota; kingdom Viridiplantae; phylum Streptophyta; class Magnoliopsida; order Solanales; family Solanaceae; genus Solanum; species Solanum peruvianum. Next base: position 10,066,674 of record JAKWJD010001755.1, read on the forward strand.
GCCATTAATCTTGACAATAAGTTTCTTAATATGAAAAAAAATTAACTCTTCTATTTCAAACTACTCCTCTTGAAATATCTATTTAAAAATGACAATTTGTGAGCATAAAAAATACAACATCAACTATAAAGGAAAAAAAAATAATGTCCCTCCTTTCATCATATTCTTTGAATATTTTTGGTAATTTGGTTTTGCGCAACCTCCAAACTCTTAGCCAGGAGTGCACTTGTTTGAGAGTAACTATTAAAACTTGGGGAGCGACCGGCCATAATGATTTGCATCAGAGCCAAGTCGAGCAGTGACTTGCCACGACACAGTATTTGTGATAAGTTCTTTACTACTTTATAATTCCAATCTATTATCAATATTGTAGTATTTTTCCTAACAGTATTATTTTTTCTAAACATTAAGTGTTGAAGGACAAATAAAGTATCAGAAACTGGTACAATCTGCACTAAATTTTCTTTTATTTTCAAATAAAATGTTTTTGATTTCATTTTATCAATTCCAAAAAATAATCCCACTCTCACTAAACATCAAAACTCCATTGTTAAAATATATAGGGAAAATTTCTCAAATAATACTATGAGCTATATACATTTTAATAAAGAATTTCCTAGCTAATTCATGTTTTTACTATAAAAATCACTAATTGATTGTTAGATTTGATAATCGGCTCCAAATAATTCTTCAATATTTGTTTCTACTTTCATTGTCCAAATGTATGTTGCATATTTATTTTCTTGGTACAGTAAAATAAATCTCAAAAGGAAAAAATAAATTCTGACAAGTCAAACTGCGTAAATATTCCAAGAGAAAGAACATTATATTATTGTTGGTGTTTTTCCAAACTAGAAATTCTTCTTTATTTGAAAAAATATAATAAAATAAAATTAGGGTTAGAGAAAGAAAAAATGTAGGAGGGGTTACAAAGTAGGAGTCGAACCCTCACCAATAAATAGAAACTTCTGCTAGTCAATCAACATAACTATTAAGATTCTCCAACTAGCAATTCTTTGTATGTAATGATCATTATTTCTCAATGAGTCAGTAAGATTATTTACAATCTCTCTTCAAATGCATAAATTATTCTTCATTTCTATCGAGTGTTTATAATTTTCATTAATAGCAATATGAGGGTGAAATTATATATATATATATATATATATGCATTTTTTAATTAAAAATTGACAGTAAAAAGGTAATACCGGTATTGATATCTTTATTCATGCTATGTTTATGTAGGAAAAGGTTTTTGAATTTTTTCAAACAATAAGTTGAACAAAGAATAAAGTGAAATGAAGAAAAAGTGATTATAATTTTATGACAAAATGGAGAATATTTATAAAGATTTGATAAAATCTTTGATGTGATGAGATCTCACAAGCATTTTTGTCTTTTAGAATCTCGACTTTCCAAGACAGGTAAATACATTGCTAATCTACATGTTATAGTTTCTTATACTTGTATTTGTACTTTATTATAAACTAAAACTTTGACAATTAAATAGAATACTTCATTTCTTCTATTTCATGTGACACTCTTTCCTCTTTAATCTACTTTGAAAAAAAAAATTCTTAATTGAAACATGATGAATTTTGAACTTCACATCTGTTTATCTTTGAAGGCATGCTTATTTTGACTCTACATGGAACAAAAAAATTCTAAAACTTGTGGTCTTGAATACGTTGTAATATTTGTGTGACAATATAAATTCTCAATAATAGTAAAATAATAAAATTATGACTAGATTATTTTCAAATACATAAATATGTCATATATTTTTTAACTGATTGATGATAAAATGGTGTTACATAAAATCGAAAAGGAGTATATGACATGTTAAATACCACAAGTCATTATTTTTTTATTTTAAACTCATTGTGAGGTCTAATTTATAGTGTAAGGATCATAAAATATGGGTTAAATACTCTATATTAGTGCTAATATTTATATATATATATATATTTATGAGAGATCTATATTATACTAAACAAATTAAGAAACATATTGAATTACAAATTATTCAAAACAAGTTAGCACAAGATGTTTTTTCGAACTTCAAAATTGCCAATTTCATTAAAGAACTCTTATTGATTTTCAACAACGTCATTGTTTATTACCCATATGAAGCTCTACCAAATTCTATTGCGCTTGAACTCAAAGCCATTTTTGTGAGGGGAATGGGTAAAAAGCCCTAATTTATCGCAAAACTGTGTGTTGCTACGATGCATCATGCAACACAATGTTGGCCAGACAAAAATTGGAGAAAAAGGGTACATAATGCACATAACAAAGCTCAAGAAGGTGAGTCATCAATGAAGAGGAGTACGAGAGTGAGAAATAAGGTTTGTGGGGTCAAGAACGATCAAAATAATGATTGCAAAGGGAAATAAAGAAGAATGACCATAAAAATACTTTGGAAACCATGAGTAAAGCTTACTAGAAGGTGGTCGAATTTATAGAAGATTTTTTGGTGTGATAAATTTCTTTTGTTTTGTAGTTCTGGTAAGATTTCGTAATTTATTATCAATGTAGATCAGAGACTATAATTAATCTCCTAACCCTTGTCGTGTGCCTTTTTTAATATCAAGATTTTATGTTTAATTTTGAACAAAAAAAGGTCATATAATTGAATTAACATAATTCAGTTGATAATGTGAACAATTGTTTGATACAGGATATCCATCAACCTCCTTTTATTCTAGGAAAACTAATAATCAATATTTTTTTAGTACATTTGATCATTTCAATAATAGTTATTATTTAATTGTCTCCTACCATATCATTCTCTATTGCCCACTCTTTCTAGTAGAACGTTGGAAGTAATTGTGTTTAATTTAATGACTGAAATGATCAATCAAGACCATAGCTTCTCACTAAAACATCATTGTTTCACTCATTGTTTTATCTTTTTATGATTTGTAATTTTTATGTAATATCTAGGACATTTATCTACCCAATTTACTGTTATCACATGTATTAAGGTTAGTCAAAATTGCACAACCAAAAAGAAGATGAAATTGACAGAATGTACTTTTAATCCGAGTCCATTGATGCTATTGTGTCTCCTGAAGAAATTTAATCCCCTCACTATACCCGAGGATACAGATAATTTCTCCCAAGATAAAATTGATTTATCGTGTTAAAGAAGTAGTGGTACCTCAAACTTCCATAACTTCAGCGAACGTAAGAACAGTAACAAGCCACACAGACTCAGTTGATTGACACATTGTTTATGAGAGAAAATATATGCAAAGAAGAAAAATTTCCAATTTTTGAAAAAATGAAAAATGACTTCCTTTTAGAGCAATGTTCAGCAAGAAACGTGTTTGTTCACACAAGTATGTTTTGACCAATTTTTTCCCTGAAAGTTGTGTTTTTAGAATAAATAACAACTTTTAGGAAAGATGTGTCTTTTGAGAAAATTAACGACTTTTTGGAAATTAGACTGTTATCACCGTTGCACGCAAATTTCAAATAAATTTTGTTGCGGTCAAAACTAATTCTGTTATTTAACTCATTCTGAATTAATTTATAAGAGAAAAGAAATTGATTAACAGGTCACATGATTTGTCAAATCCAAATTCAAATTCGAAGCCGAAACAGAGGTCGACCGAGCACCAACGGCGCTAGGGGCACCTTCTTCTCAGACCTTTAAGAAGTAAAGGAAGTGTTTTCTAATATAAGGAAAACAATTTTCTTTCTTCTACCGATATAAGATAAATGACTTTTCATTTGCACTTTGCAAATAACTTTTCATTTTTCCTCCAAAATTAGATCCTCATTTCATATTTCTCCTCTCATTTGATGTTCACACTTTGCTAAAACCCAACATTTACTTCCCCTGTAATCTTCCTTTTCATCATTGGAAGGAATAATTTCTCCCTTATAAATAGTGATGGTCTTACTTTGTTAGCAGAACGTTGAGAATAATTATCTTTTGTGTACAAAATGAATGTGGTCAACCATGACCATAACTTCTCATTGAAACTTTATTATCTTATACTTTATGTTTTTTAATTCATGTAGAATTTAAGCCATTTATCTAACCAATTAACTATCCCGTATTCTTCCTATTCATTGCAAGTAAATAAGGACGATCTTACTTTGTTAGGAGAACGTTGGAAGTAATTGTCGTTTGTTTAGTGACTGGACGCGGTCAACCATATTGGGCATAACATCCCATTGAAAATCCATTATTTCAATCATTATTATATCTTTTTATGTCTTCAAACTCATGTAATTAACCTCTAGGTCATTTATCTACCCAATTTACTACTCCGTCTTCTTATTCATTGCATGAAAAAATTTCTCCCATATAAATAGTGATGGTCTTACTTTGTTAGCACAATGTTGAGAGTAATTGCATTTTATTTAGTGGTTGAACATGGACAGTAATATTTGCCACAAATTCTCATTGAAACTCTATTATTTAACTCACTATTCTATCTTTTTATGTCTTTTCACTCATGTAAAATCTACTTCGTTTTTCTACCCAATTTTCTACCTCATTATCTTCCTATTCATTGCAAGAAAGAATTTCTCTACTACAAATAGTGATGATCTTACTTTTTTTTTGTTGTATTAGAAAATATAGAATGCATAAAAATGAGTTAGAAAAAGTTCTTAGTATAGAGTTCTGGATTAAACTCTTGTTTAGTATTTATTTAGTTGTACTTTGAGATTCAGGTATGTTGTCTGGAGAGGACAAATTCAGAAGATTATTGCTAGATTTGTGAAAAGAGTTCTTGTCATGAGTTTAAATCTCCTTAAAGAAAGAAATATATATATATATCCATGTCTCTACCATAAGATAATTTATTTTAAATTGTAATTTTAAAATTTCACCAAAAAAACTAGTTGACTTTCCCATATAAATGTATATCATCCTACAATTTTTTATTTTATTTTTTAACAAAGACTATATTATCTTATCATTTGAAGAATATCTACGTGTAAACCAAAATTTGTTTTCTATATTGCTATTTTTTTGTCATATTTTTTTCTTACAACCATGTTCCGAATTTTTCTTTTGAATTGTGGGTCTATTAGAAAAAATATTATTATGACACAAAGATAGGAATAAAATATGTGTACATCTTAGTCTTAACCTCTTCAAATTCACTCGTGGGATTATACTAGATGTTCACTATTAGAAAAACTGACATCAAAAGGGGTTTGGATAAACGCATCTTTTGAATTGTGCATCTTTTTATTCCGTAAAGGGGTAAGATTTGTGTACATCCTACCTCTTAGACTCAATTGTACAATAATATGTTTTTACTACTAAAATATGATATTGAGCAAGACTTCATTAGCATAAGTGATGGTGATGTTTAAAAAATTGATCATAAATCTTGACAAATTGCCATACAAGAAGTTAAGGTGATCATCAAAAATTTGTCCACAAAAATATGGATGTATCGCCAGTTCGCCACCATATTTTCTGCAACAACGATAATATCGTATTGATTGATTTGTCTCTCTATACATTTGACATATTTCTGAAGGAAGTGAAGTTGATACACTTCCTACTAGTATTGTTGAGCTCCGTCCAGTTATACTTTGTAGTTATAGAAAAGTCAAATCATTCTTTTGCTATTAAACTAAAACTATGCTCTTGACAACTCAATGATATATTAATGTGTGAGTAGAACTTTTCCAGCCATTTAATTGGAATATCTTTTATTTACTAATCATAAATAATTTGGTTCTACGAGTTGAAATCTCTCTTTTTGAAAGGGTTGAACACGTTGAAGTTTTGCATTTTAGCTAACCAACTTTTTGATGAATTAACCAATTATGGGATAATGAGTGATGAACTTGTAGAAATGGTAGCTATGGGAAAAGAAAGTTGTGAAGAACTCTATAATAATATTCTGGAATGTTATTTATCCATTAAAATTTTCTTAAATGCTCTTTCTTGAACTTTTGAGTGAAGACTCCTGGCTATCGATTATAACATAAAAGAACTCTTAGCCGTCATTTCTATATTCAACAGTGCTAATCTAGGAATTCTCATTCTTTATCCTCAATCAACTGAAAGTTTTTATTTCTCTAGTTATCCCAATATGTTATCCGTAAATTTACGAGACAACATCTCAGCTATATTTTATGCACTTTTCAATATTTATGGTTAAAAATTATATTCTGAAATCACTTTGACAATACAAAATAGTAAATTATTTGAAATTTACTTCATCTCCTTTACAGACTCACTCCTCTTCACTTGAAATACAATTTTCTTACTTAAATAGTCTTGCCTATAGAAAGTAAGATACGTCAATATTGATGATGAAAGTGTAGGTAAGGTAAGAATTCACCATATTCCCTTTAGCTAATGAGGAAAGAATAAGTGGACCATTTTTATCGAGATGATAATATTGTTCCCTCCGTATTTGATGCACATAATTTATTTCCATAGCTACAAAATAGGTGAAAAGTATAATCGATAAGTAGGAGACCTGACATCGATCTATTATCCTCATGTACTTTTACTTGTTCGCGCATCCTTCATGCAAGGCGATTCAAATTAAAGGAAAGGATTTCTACCTATAAGCATGTGGCATAAGTACTTAAACAAGAGATGGGCTTCAATGTTTACCAAATTCGTCTGTGGAGTAAATAATCCTTGGTCATTATGCATGAAGTTCATTGAGACAATCAACAAATTCAATTCATATTGTTCTCAAATTTTTGGAGGAGCTAGAAAACTCTTCAGGATTACTTCATCCTAGGTGATCAGTACATTTCCCATACTATCATTATCTACAGTAGATAGAAATTTGATTAAGTATATTCTCGAACAATCCGAATGTTTGCAGTTGTGAAAGGGGGGTGAAGATATTTACAAAATGAGGAACTCACGAAAATCATGAAAATTCCATATATATTTTAGCCATTTTGATAATATTACAAGGTTTACATTTTTTTGCCATATTCAAATATTTGTTATTTTACCCTTAAAACCTTTTTTAAGAAAAAATTCTTTTGTCGTATAGGCCATTTTTTTCATTAACCAAAAATAAAAATAAAATTTAGGCCCAAGCCCAAAATAAAACAATCAAAATAATTTATTTCTAATATGATTAGGGTAAAACCCACTTTCATTAACCCTACCTATAAATTCTTATTGCAGCTTACACTTGAGCTCATTTTCTTTCTTCTCACTGTGTTGCCTCCTTGTTCACGGCTGAATGTTACTCAACTCATTTTTCTCTTGTGGGGTGTTCCAGCTCTCTAATCCAACGTTCTTGTCTCTTTTCTTCTCAAACAAGAAGTGTTAATCAACCAAGGTAATGTAACTCCTATCTTTTCCTTCTCTTTTTCATCACCATTCTTACTCTTTGTTGTTTTTCCAGGTGAAAGAGCTTTTTTCACTGAAAAACTTATCTAGAATTTTGAAATTTCCTTTCGAGTTTAAAAATCGGCTATAAGAGAATCAAAGGAAACTCTTCAATTTCTTACCTAGAAGATGCTACTCTATTCCAAATCAAACATGTACTCATTACACATTACTAATATATATTAAGTGATTTGAGATTAAAATGGAAATTTAAACTAGAGATTACTTCATTTCAAATAAGTAATGATTAGACTTTTCTTGGTATTAGATCAAGGGTGTTATTGTAGCTAGCTGGGGTAGTTTAACTACTATTATAAATAGTAGAAACTAGGGTTTATTTTAGGGGTTGATTTTTGAATGAAAATTTGATGTTTATACTTCTTTGTGAGTTTGGGGAAACCCTCATTTCTGTTCAATTGAACCTTCTTGATAAGTCTTCACTTGTATGAGTTCAATTTCTTTTTACCCTCAGAGTTTATTCTAGTAATCAAATAACTTTTAGTTGCTAGATCATCCTTTTTTCTTCTTAAGAATCTATCTGTCTTTCTTTCTACTTCATGATAGTATATTTTGTTTGATTGATTGTAGTTCTCTTTAATATTTTGCATCTAGGATTACATCAATTGGTAACTCTCCCTCTGCCTTTCTATTTCTAACCATAATTCTTGCTTGCTTGATTCTGGTACTAGGCAAGTCTATCCTTCAAGGCATAAACAAATTAAATCACCAAGCTTTTTTTGTTACCGCTGGAAATTGTACTTGATACCTCATGGTTCTCAACTCACTTCCTTGACGACCAGGTAATGTTTTGATTGTATACTAAAAACATTATATTTCCGATACAAAAGGAAATTTCTTCTAGTGAAAAATATATTGTATTGTCTTTTTATTATGTTCCATGAACCTACTATTCTAGGTAGGTATTAAGTGAAATTTGATGCACCTCTAATATCTGCATTTCTTTATGTCTTCATAATCCAATTATTAGGCCAAGTAATGGATGTATACATGTCATCAATACCTCCATTCCTTCTGGCCTTGATCCAAAAATTCAAGAGAATTGACCCCAACTAGCTTAGAATTTACACGTAGTTGTTGTTTATATCAAAATTTTTTTGACAAATGCATTTATCACAACTTCCACATAATGCCTCATAATGTAATTTTATACTAGTATGATCAATATACTGCTAGCTTTGATATTTACTTAAATTTTCCTTAGTTTGGTATTAGATTACTTACAATTGGTTATTTAGTGGGTTTGCAGGAGTTATTATTGTCCAAATATCTATTGCAAAGAGTCACTTGGCTTGCACCTTAATGATCCATAGCTTATGTAAAAATATAGGATATAAAAGAAAATTAGTAATCTTTTTTTCTATACTAAAGTATTTGGGCGATCTATTAAATGTTGAGACATTTAATACTAGAATTTTGGTACTTTGAATGAGTATGATTTGCGTAAATTGACCGCAATGATATTGAAACCCAATTTAAAATTTTCCTAAGCTACAATGTGTGTTGAGCTCGTTCGGGAGGATGTTCCCACTAACTGTGACTTTCCAAATTGTCACACTTTTCTTGTGGATGTGATTAATCTCATAGAGTTCCACAAAATTTGGTGTCTATAAATGCCCCCTACTTCAAGGCTTGTCAGCGTGTAGACTCGATAAACTCGAATACGAGACTTGAAGTACCCTTAAAAATAGAGTTTCAGTCTTTGCGGTTACTGGATTCAGATTTGCTTTTATTTTTGAGAGAGAAGATGAAGGGTAAATTGGGTCACACTGGGTGTGTCAATTTATTTGCAAATTTTTTATCCCAAATATAAAAAACATATTGCAATCAAATAGTAATAAAAAGAATAATTTTATTCTAAAGATTGTGAGTACAAATATGTTTATTACTTGTTTCCTCTCTCTTAAGATTTCTCCGTGATTAAAGGGTTGTGAGTGTGACTCAAACTAAGGATTATGTGGACCTCCTTAGGATTTATTTGAACTCCATGAAATGATTTTATGGATCTTGTTAAAAAATTTGGTTGCCAAGAAGAGTGCACCCACATCATCATCACTTTACGAATATTTCATGAATATATGAAATTTTAGAAATGCCTATTCCAGGAAATATATCACACTATATATAAGTAGTCTCTAAGAACCTTAAATAAAATGGGACTCATCTTGGAGAGTCCCACATAATTTTGATATCTCAACTGTCGAATTCTTAAATAAATTGCATTCATCTTGTCCCGTGAAATTTTTTTGGTAGTGCACTTAACTGTGTTGTTTGATAGAGTTCTATTGTTTGATTGACTATTCCAGAAGAGGTCTTATGCTTATAAATGTAGTATCTAATAGAAGTCAATATCAACAAAGATCTCACTCTACCAAGTACTAAATAACACCTCCAAGCACATTTGGTAATCCCAACCAAATGTGGATACGAGATCCAATTTCTCAAATTCCTCGACAGTACAACATATCTGTCTTTGCAGATCTAGCGCGAGGCATGATCAATGTGCTCAAGCATACTAGCCTTAACTTCAGATTGAGCAGAGCATTCATTATTTACAAAAATAGACCGCAAATAAATAATTAGTCTTAGAATTAGTCTTGAATATTTGAATAGAGATGTGTTGTAACAACAAAATTTAGCACTAAATCTCCATGATATTCCAAAGTCTAATAGCATCGTGGAATCTCAGGTAGAATGTAAGATCCGTGAGTTAGCGCTTTAATAAGGAGTTAAGGGTCGTGAAACTTGTAATGTAGCAGTGATTTCCAAGTGTCGTACATTGACTAGCTTCATATCATTCACGATGAAGTTCCTTTGTGTAGGTGCATCAATAAAATAAACGTCCATCCCAATCCATCTCATTAATGATAAACCTGCTACTTTGTCCGCCCGAGCTGAGGTGGGCACCTATTAGTGCCTCAACTCCTGTGGGGAAGTAGCAACTTTATCATTTATGAAATGGTTTGGATTGCACATTTATTTTTTTGATGCACCTATGTCGTGTGAATGCTAAGAAGATAGTTAATGTCTGGTACTTTGAATTCCTGCTACTTACGAATTCCATGATCCTTCACTGCTTGTTGAAGCTCTAACTCAAGGATTATACAAGCTACCTGAGATTTCACGATGATATCAACACTAGGAATTCTTGGAGATACAGTGCTAGATTACGTTGTTACAAGACATTTTTATTTCAAATATTTGAACTGACACTAATTATTGATTTGAGGTTTGCTTCTATAAACCATGACTTATATGCTCAATCTGCATTTAAGACCGGCATGCATAGACACTTTTTTAATGCCTCTCATAATCTGCAGACAAATGTATTGTTGAGAATTTGAGAATTTTGATCTTCTGTCAACGTTCGAATGGGAAGTTGAAACTACTTTTCAAAGGTGCTTGGAGATGTTTTTGGTGCGACCTTTGTTGATTCTAGCTTCGAAAAAGATATTTAATACATTTCTTAACATAAGACCTCTTGTAAAACCGTTGGTTACACCTCAAACAATGAAACTCCGACCAATAAGAGAGTTAAGTGAACTATGTGCCCAAAAGGTTATTAAAAAAAGAAATCAAATTCTTCATGAGACAGAGACTCGACATTTGTAGACATTCAAATTGTGTGGGACTCTACCAGATGAGTCCAACTTCAATTACAATTCTTGAAGATTAATCCTAGATCACACTATATAAAGGTACTATATTCCTTAGAGAGGTATCTCAAAAATTTCATAAATTCATGGAACATTTACAAAAAGATCAAGATGTGGGCGGACTTTTTGTGAAAACAAAATACTTCATGAAAGTACACAAAATCCTCTTTACATGGAGATTAAATAAAATTCATTTTAGATGCAAATTATCCAACATAAGAATCAAGAAAGGGACAAAATTGAACTTAAAAAAAAATTGTTAATTAACAAAATATTATTGTTTCCTTATACATAAATTTATTGCAAATCAACTGTGTCCTAGAACCCTAAATAAAACTTATATTTTATTTTAGGGTTTAATAAGTTGGATCCGAGTTGAAGAATTGGTCATTATCCATTCAACGTTGTAAAATGATTGAATATTTATTGATCAAATTCTTCACTCAATAGTCAAATAGATCGTTTGATGAAATTAATTAACCAGACGAGAGTAAAGATAGATAGAGTGTCTTTGGGGTCTATCTCATACCTTCTAAATAGTATTTATCTCCAAAAAGTTTGGAGATACACAAAATTTGATGAAGTTTAACTTAATATAATGATATTGACCTCAATTAGTATAATTAACATTGTTCATTGATATAAGATGTCACAATAAATATGTCACATTTCATTTAATTATGAGAACTATCCATGTGGATGGAGCTGATCCATCTTGTGGATATAACAATGGTGTGTTGCTTCTATATATGTGCTTGTTTCCCAACTTTAGTATTATTATCTTCGAAAAATTAAGATAGTTTGGACATGCAAAGAGAAGATGTGTAGATGACGTATCGATGAGGAGGTGAGAGAGGTTGGCTCTATAGGGTGCAAGGAAAGACAGAGGTAGACAGAAGAAGTATTGGAGAGAGATGATAAAACAGAATTTAATGCAACTTCAAATTACCGAGGACATGACTTTATATAGAAAACCATGGAGGATACATATTAGGATATCAGGTTAATAGGTGGTGTATGGATATCTTGCTTACAATGGTTGGTGTTTATCATTATATATATACCATTGTTTATTCTTGTTTTAAATAATCTATCCCAATAAGTTGTTCATTGATTTATCGTATTACAATATTGTTGTCTCTGCACCCTACCGATAGATTTTGCATCGTTTTCGTGTTACTTACTTTTTTTTTATTTTTACTTGAGCCAAGAGTCATTCAGAAATAATCTTTTACCTTTACGAGATAATGGCAAGATGTCTGTATATTCAATTCTTGTGATACTCCATTTTTGATATCTCACTAATTACTAAACTATTTTTATAATATGATAATTTGGTTCACTATTTGGATTCAATAAATTCAAAAGCAAGAGTCTATTGTAAGTCATAATTTTACTCAATAATTATATCAAAAATTATTTTTACAGCTCAAATTCGTGATTAATCCGAGTCTACAAGACCTGATTGACAACCTTTGTATTGCCATTTGCCACTCTGTAGCCCTTCTTCTCTTAGGATTCAAATTCTCCAAGTAAAAAGGATCTAAAAATGTTGATATTTTTCTGAATAAATCAGCAAAATTTAAGGATGGAAAATGGGTTTACTGCAGAAGATCTGTCGAAGATAGGAGGAATTGCTACCGGTATCACTGCTTCATTCCCTCATTCCAACTCATTGGTTGCCATTTTCCATTGTGGGTCATGCTCAAAAATGGACTCTTTCAAGAACCCTTTTCGTCAGTTAGTACTCTCCTCCTCTCTTTTAATTGTATAATATTTGTTTGGAGTATAGATCTTTGCAGAAAATGAGCTTAAAATTCGTAATGGATGTTTTATTATGTGATTGAGATTGAGTTTTTTGTTGATGGAAGTGATTTATTTACCAATTAGCATGCCCCCTTTGATTAATCTGCTAGTAAGGAAGAAGAAATTGGGAAATTTTGAGAAATGGGTGAATTTCGATTATGTGGTAGGAATCGAGTGTTGTGTTGTGAGCTGAAGGTCTATTGGAAACGCCTTGCTAGGGGTAACGTTGCGTACACACAATCCTCTTAGACCCTCTTAGACTCAACTGTACATTAATATGTTTTTACTACTAAAATATGATATTGAGCAAGAATTCATTAGCATAAGTGATGGTGATGTTCAAAAAATTGATCATAAATCTTGACAAAGTGCCTTACAAAAAGTTAAGGTGATAGTCAAAATTTTGTCCACAAAAATATGGATGTATCGCCAGTTCGCCACAATATCTTCAGCATCAACGAAAATATCATATTGATTGATTTGTCTCTCGATATATTTGACATATTTCTGAAGGAAGTGGAATTGATACACTCCCTACTAGTATTGTTGAGCTCCGTCCAGTTATACTCTGTAATTTCCAAAAATCAAATCATTCTTTTGCTATTAAACTAAAACTATGATCTTCACAACTCAATGATATAATAATGTGTATGTAAAACTTTTCCAGCCCATTTCAATGGAATGTTTTTCTTTACTAATCATGAATAGCTTGGTTCTACGGGTTGAAATCTCTCTTTTCAAAAGGGTCGAACACGGTGAAGTTTGGCATTTTAGCTAAGCAGCTTTGTTATGAATTAACCAGTTATGGAATAACCAGTGATGAACTTGTAGAAGTGGTATTTATGAGAAACAAAGTCGTGAAGTACACTAGGATAGCAATTTGGAATGCTAGTTTATCTATTAATATTTTCTTAAATTCATTTTAAAGGTTAGTTAACATTTTTTTTCTTGACATTTTCAGTAAGTTTGTAACTTAAAGAACTCTTAATTACCATTCCTATATTTCATTATGCTAATCTAGAAATTCTTCTTTTTTGCTCCCATTCTTTGTCTTCAATTAATTGAAATGTTTTTATCTTTTGAGTTATCCCAATACGTTGTTCGTATATTTATGAAAAAGATCTCAACTATATTTCTTTGCACTTTTCAATATTTATTGTTATAACGATATAGTGAAATTACTATGACCATACAAAATGGTAAATTATTTGAAATTTACTTCCTCTCCATTAAAGACTCATTGTCCTTAACTTGCAATACAATTTTCTTACTTAAACAGTTTTGCTTATAGAAAGTAAGATACACCAATACTGAAGATGGAAATATAGTTTAGGTATGAATTCTTCATATTCTCTTTAGCTAATGATGAAAGAGAATGTGGACCATTTTCTCGAGATGATAATTTTGTGCCCTCCTAATTTGATGCGCGTATTTCCTTTTTGTAGCTAAAAGAAGGTTGAAGGTATAGTCGATAAGTTGGAGACCTGGCATCGAAGTATCGTCCACATCTACTTTTACTTGTTTGCACATTCTTAAGTTTGTGACATAAGTACTTGAAAATGAGAAGGGTTTCAATGAATACCATATTCCTCTACTATATAAATCTAATGGTTAGGGGGACATAATTTCTTTATATTTTCTTGATTACGGTGTATTAGAGTTTTATATCTAAATAGTAAATCATCGTTGGTAATTGTGCATACTGGGAGTTCATTGAGAGAATCAACAAATTCGATTCATATTATCCTCAAATTTTCGGAGGAGCTAGAAAACTCTTCAGGAATTACTTCATCTTTGATGATCAATAAATTTCTTATCATTATATACTATAGATGAAATTTTAATTTCTTATATTCCTAAACCAACTGCATGTTAGTAGTTGTTAAGGGGGATGAAGGTATTTTCTATATGATAAACTCACGAAAATCTTGGCAATTTTATATTTTAACTATTTTGAAAATATTACGTTATTGACATTTCTTTACCATATTTGATATTTTTATACTTCTTAAATTACCCCGAAAACCCTTTTTAAAGATTTTTTTGGGGCCATATAGACCATTTAATTAATTATCAAAAAGTGAAAATAAAGTTTTGGCCCAAGCCCAACCTAATCTTATTAGGGTAAAGCCCACTTTTATTAACCCTAACTATAAAATCTATTCTTACTGTGTTGCCTCCTTGCTCGCGGCTGAATATTACTCTTCTCGATTCTTGTGGGTTGTACCAACTCTCTATTCCAACGTTCTCATATCTTTTCTTCTCATAAAAGATGTGTCCGTCAACCAAGGTAAGAACTCCTATCTTTTCCCTTCTTTTATTCATTACTGATGAAGTCGATTTGAAGTAATTTGGATATCTTAGAAGATTAATAAAACAAGCATGGAAGGTTTAAATACATTAAAATTAAAATTAAGCAAGAGGTGACTACATTTTAAATAATTAATAGGCTAGCCTTTTCTTCGTTTTAGCTCAAGGTTATTATGGTAACTAGCTTAGGTTTGTTTATCTACTATTATTTATAGTAGAAACTAGGATTTGTCTTAGGGGTTGGTTTTTGAATGCACATTTAATATTTAGGCTACTTTGTGAATTTGGGAAACCCTTACATCTGTTAAATTTAACCCTCTTGATTATTTGGGTAAGTCTTCACTTCTATGAATTAAATTTCTTTCACCTTTAGATTTTACTCTAGTAATTAATTGCGTTTTAGTTGATAGATCATCCTTTTTTCTTCTAAATCTGCATGTCTTTCTTTCTATTTCTTAATAGTATATTTTGTTTCGTTTATTGTTCTTGCACCTACAATTACATCAAGTATCTCTCCCTCTTCCTTTCTATTTCTAAATCATATATCTTGCTTGCTTGATCGTGTTACAAGGTAAGTCTATCCTTCAAGGCATAAATAGAAGAAATCACCTAGATTTTTTCCACTGGTGAAAATTGTACTTGATACCTCATGGTTCTCAACTCACTTCCTTGTTGACCAGATAATGCTTTGATTGTATGCTAAAAAGTATATTTCTGATGCAGAAGGAATTTTTCCTCTAGTGAACAATATATTGAATGACCTTTTTATTATTTTCTATGAACCCTACTATTCTAGGTAGGTATTGAGTACATTTTGGTGCACCTCCAATATATGAAGTTCTTTGTGATTTCATATTCAAATTATTAGGTTATCATAGTGCGAGGATTGGAAGTATAACTTATACATATCACCTATATATCCATTCCTTCTCGCCCTGATCCAAAAAACCAAAGACCCCAACTAGCTTAACATTGACACGTAATTGTTGTTTATATCAATTTTTGTTTGACAAATGCCTTTACCAAAACACATCCTTTTATACTACTATGATCAATATACTGTTAGCACTGATATTAACTTAAATTTTGCTTACTCTAATATTGGATTACTTAGCTTTGGGTGTTATAGGGATGTTCAGGATTTTTTATTGTCCATATACCTAATGGAAAGTGGCATTTGGCTTGGACCTTAGTGATCCATAGCTTATGTTAACATATAGGAAATACGAAGAAACTTGTTAGCATTGTCTGTTGCAGGAGTTATTATTGCCTAGATTCTAATGCAAAGTGTGATTAGCTTGGAACGCAATGATCCATAGTGTCATGTCCCACCACTTGCTTGATCAAATTCGGCATCAGGTTAAGGGAGAAAATCTAGATTTGTGAAGATCTTAGTAAAATACTCTAGAACTTCCTAGATATATTCAAGAAGGCTTTAGAATTACCTAAAACTTTTAGAGAATTCTATAATAGGACTGAAGTGTAAATATTGTAGGGAATTTTAAAGTACATAATATTTACACTTAGACCTTTAGGAGGTAATATAAATAAAGGGCCTCTCATTGAAAAAAAGTTCCAACCAAGTTTAAAACATTCGACAAAGTAGTACAAAGCCTTTTTTGAAAGCTTTTCAAGTTTCTCTAAATCTTTTTCTTGCATTCTCTTAGCGGTCTTAGATTCAACAGTCGTACTTGAGCTTACAAGACCGTGAAATATTGTGTGAAAGTTGTCAAGTGTTGCATGAAACATTAGTTAGACTCTAAGTCTCTGCAAATGTGGTATCATATCAAAGGTTTGCAGTAAGAGAATGACCAATGAAGGAGATGTAAACGTTTCTAGTACCACAACAATCAGGATGAATGGTGGAAGTAAGATTTGTAAGGGAAATAAGCACCACAAGAGTAGTAAGGAAATGTTGTTCGACCCTAGACCAAGTAAGGCACTAACATGTCACCCACATTTGATCATTGAAGCAAGTGACGATGAGTATGGTGATGATGCTATTGACGCCACCATCAGAGAGGAATGGGTCACAAGGGTTCAAATGGAGAGGTATACCATAGCGATATTAGGCTGGCATTTGGATGAGGTTGATGAAAAGTTCAATACTCTAAGGAAATTCAACCTTAGAAAACAAAAATATCCGCAAGGAGTTGGAGGGACGCCAGCATGCCGAGTTGGAGATGAAGGAGGCCAGCACTTTCTTGGAGTGTCGGCTCATTGATGCGCTAAGTATGATTGCAGCTATGAGAGTCGAGAATAAAGCACTCAATAAGGGCGTGTAAGCTGAAGGATCGACATCATCCGGCCGAGATAGGGAAGCTAAGGTCGAGGCTCCCAAGTCACATATGTTCAAAGGCATCCGTGACGCCTGGCACTTGGAGAATTACATCAAGTGTAGTCAGGTAAAGAGTGACAAAAACAAGATCAACATTGTCGTGTTGTATCTTTAAGGCTTGTCAGAGTGTAAACCTTATAAACTCAAAGATGATACTTGAAGTACCTATAGAATGGAGTTTCAATTTTTGATGTTTGTGGCTTAATATTTGCATTTTATTTGAAAGAGAGGTGATGCCGAGTAAATTAGGTCACACTAGGCATGCAAGTTATTTTCACAATTTCTTTCCAAATAGAAAAAATATTAATGCAGTCACTGAATAAATAAAAAAGAATGAGTTTATTCATAAAAAATGTGAGTACATATATGTTTATCCCTTGATTCCCCTCTCTTAAGATTAATCCACGATTCAAAGGCTATTAGTGTCACCAAAACTAGGATGATGTGGACCTTCTTAGGATTTATTTGATATTTGTGAAAGGATTTTACCGATCTTGTTAAAGTATTTGGTTGTCAAGAAGAGTGCGCCCATATCTTGATCACTTCATGAATATATGAAATTTTAGAGATGCATATTGAAAGAAATATATGAACTTTATACAAGTGTCATATGAGTGTGAGCTAGAGTTTAGGGTAAGTAGTCTCCAAAAACCCTAAATGAAATAGGATTCATCTTGTAGAGTCCCACAAAAATTTGATGTCTCAAATGTCATGTTTTTGTCCCATGAATTTTCTTGGGACGCGTAGTTCACTTAATAGTCTTGCTGGATAGAGTTTTATTGGTTGAGGTCTAATAAACTATTCCATAAGAGGTCTTATGCTTAGAAATGTGGTATCTTTGTCGAAGCCAATTTAACAAAGATCTCTCTCTAGCAAGGGACTCAAAATAATCACCAAGCACCTTCAGAAAAGTAGTTCCACACTCCCATCTAAACGTGGACACAAGATCTAATTTCTCAAAATCCTTAAAAGTACAACATAGGCTTTATAGATCTAGCGAGGAATGAAGAATGTGCTCATGCAGGCTAGCCTTAGATGCCGATTGAGCATAACATTCATTATTTACAAAAGTAGACCGCAAATACGTAACTAGTCTTTGAATCAGTCTCGAATATTTGAAATAGAGATGTGTTGTAACAACATAATATAGCACTGCATCTCCAAGAAATTCCAAGTGCTAATAGCATCTTGGTATCTCAGGTAGCATGTAAGATCCGTGAGTTAGACCTTGAACACACAACGAAGAGTCACAAAACTTGTAAAGTAGCAGTGATTTCCTAGTACCGTATATTGACTAGCTTCTAAACATTCACGAGAAAATTCCTTAGAATAGGTGAATCAATAAAATCAATGTCCATCTTGATCCATTTCAATAAATTATAAAGTTGCTATTTCCGCGCCTGAGCTGAGGTAGATACCTATTAGCGACTCACCATATTAGCTACTATCTTACTTATAATCTCCTACTTTACCGATTATATATTTCTACCAAAAGCAAACTCTTTGAAAAATTTTTGAACTTGAGAATTATCCCTAGGAATAAACCCCATTTTAAGGTTTAATGGCTCATTACGGATAAATCTCAGAATTTTACGAGCACATCCAAGCTTGAACAATGCAACACTGAAAATTATTTTGTTTTTCTTAATGAGGAAAGACCCTCATGATGATTTTCATAAGTCTTAAACAACTGTTTACTGATAGCATATTTGAGAAAAGAGTCTCCAAGTTACCTAAGTTTTTTCAAATGAAACTTCTGTATGCATTTCTTTGTTGTCAACACTTTCAAAACCTTAGTAGTTGGGATAAAAATTTTTAGTTTACCCTATAAAGTCCAAAGGTTCTAGCAGACAGATAGTAATTGGAGAAAGATTCTTGACCTAGAGAATCTTATGAATCTAAGGTATGCACGTATGAGAGTGAATCTGTTCGGATGGAATATAACAGATTCACTTCCATACGTGTATACCTTAGAATTCATAATATTCTCAAGGTTTGGAATCTCTCCTAATACCTATCTGTCGTGCTACAACCTTATGATTTTATATGGGAAGCAGTCATGGAGAATAAACTTGAACTGCACGCAAAAACTTTGTATCCCAATTGCTAAGGTTTTCACCACCGATGAGGACAAATGCCTTTTCATTAAAAGCATAAGAGGACTTTTCAAATTTCCAACTCTTCAAGTTCTCAACATTTCAAATTCCTCTCTTTCCCTCTATTTCCCTTCAATTTTTGCTACATATCCAATAATCCACTACATTGATGGGAAATGGTTATAACATAGGAATGCACAGACAATTGTGTACTTTACAGGCAAGAATTAATTGCATCTGGATAAGTAAGTTTCCCCTTGGACTTTCCGTAGTGAACATATGTCGGATATACTCGGTCAATCGGTAGATGTGATATCTTTGAACCGTCGAGCTTTGGTGTATTACCTAGACAACCATATGTCACACAATTAACCCTTTACTGTTTATGGTTCTTACGGTTGTGTTGGTTTCATCCATGAACACCTCGTGGTTTCATGAGTGTATAGAGAATAGGCTTTTTACTACTGTTTAAAACACAATGAAAATTCAGATAGCCAATCAATTGAAGTATTAAGGTTTACATATCCTTAAATTTCTTTTTAAATTCATAAGTTTTTTGCTTAAAAAAACAATAGACTTTATGTGATATTTTAGAATTTAGAATTAACCTACTTCAAACTTATTATTATGTCAACTAAAACTTTGAGGATAAAAATCAAGATATTGTATATTATAACAAATGGAACATTTTATTAACTTGAAAGAACATTTATCTTGAAGAATAACAAGACAGAAGATACTTCACAATTGTTAGTGAGGAAATTAGTTAGTTGTTAAAAGTATTGGAAATATTTTCTAGATAAAAATTGTGGGTGGGTGAGGGAGGGAAGGGGTGTGAATTTTTTTTTTATTGTTTTTCCTTAAGAAATTGTTGGGCTGGGTGGAAGTGAGGGAGAGAAGGGAGAAAAGGACTAAAATTATCCCTTATCTTTGCCTTGAAGACTTAAAATGATTCTTATCCTTTTATATAGAAAAAGGTGCAGTTTTAATCTTCCAAACTTTTTTGTCAAGTTACACATTTAGATCAGCTCTATTTATCCATTCGTTAAAATGGTAAATATTAATTATTCAGATCACTAAATAAATAAATTTTAAGTGGTATAATTAATATTCCCCTAATATATTAGTTTTATTTATTAATTTATAAAACTAGTAAATTATAGAAAAGTTAGGATATGGTTATTAATGTATTGATTGTCAATTAACTCTTAACTTTTTTTTTATTAAAATAAACATCGAAACATAATGAATGACAATTTGACTAAAAATATATATTTTATCATTCTATATAAGTGTTGGTTTTTTCTGTCCGACATAAACCATGAAAAGCTGCCACGTGACTTCATTCTCTATAAGGGTACCTACGTAAATTAATAAAATAACAGGGTTATTTTTACTTTTTGTTTGTTTATTTTCGTTAGATGCTCTTTTCTATTTCTGCGCCATTTAATGATAGCACCAACTCACGCGTAAGCATCATTTTTAGGCAAAGTGAAACTCTTTTGTTGACAGCTATTTGCCACTTCCATTCACAGCCGCCACCTATTTGCTTGTTCCGTCATTTTGCTTACGCCTTGGCTTTCTACGTGGTTTTTTTTCGTCATAAATGAGATGCTTTCAACCTTTCTACCCAACTAAGCACAGTGAAAGGTAGGATATCATTCTTGTTTGCCGTAGGATAGCATTCTTGTTTGCATTCTTTCAGTTGCTCTGTAAGTTTCTTCTTTAGTTTCTGCACTGTAGGCTTTGTATAATCCTCACAATTTGCTTACTTTGAACGCTATGAGTATCATTCTATCACTTTAATATAGAAACTTCATCTTCTGGGAAAGTAAACTTTAGGGGACAAGTTGTACTCTTGGACCTCTTATTTTCCTCCGGTGCTTCAAGAATATTTTGTATTTACAGTCATGTAGCGGTATCTTGTTGAATCTATCCCATTTTTTAGTCAACTTTAGCTATTCAATTGATACAAACAATTGTTAAAAAAGAATAGTAATTGGAGTTGAAAATAAAAGATTTGGTGTTGGCAATTGGTAAGATTTGCAACTATTCTTGACTTTGCTATATTTACATATGTCATTAGTGACATAGGCATGGTTTTATCCTTTTATAAATACAGTATTCTTGCTCATTTGAAGAACACACCAAGTTAGAGAGAAAAACCGTTTTGAGAGCAAAGTGAGGTATTCCATAAACTATACAAGAAAATAGTTTGTGAAGAAAAATAGAGTGTGAGCGATATTTTAGTAAGATGAAAACCAAAAGAGTGTTGTTCCTTTCGAGTGTGTAGTAGTCACTTTGAGTATTGTATTCGTGACTACACAGTGTAAAATTTCTTACTAAAGTAATATAAATTGTTCCTCTTGGCCCGTGATTTTTTCCCTTATTCAGAAGGGTTTCCACATAAAATTCTTGGTGTTGTTATTTTTCCATTTTATTTACATTATTTTTACCATATATATTTTTGTTTTCGTTCGCGTTTTTCCAACATATACTCCATCTGATTCAAACCAAGCTCTTGAAGAAATCGCTTTACCCATATCATCTCCTTGCCGACTTCAGTAGCCGCAATATACTCAGCTTCAGTTGTAGATAGTGCAACACACTTCTGCAACTTTGACTGCCATGATATAGTTCCCCCTGAAAAAGTAAACAAATATCCAGTACTGGATTTTATGTTAGCAAGGGCACCTGCCATATCAGAATCTGTATAGCCTTTCAAGATTGGATTTGATGCTCCAAAACATAAGCATTCATTTGAGTTTCCTCTAAGATACTTGAGTATCCACTTCACAGCTTCCTAATGTTCTTATCCCGGATTTTCGAGAAATCTACTGACAACACCAACTGCGTGAGCAATATCAGGTCTACTGCACATCATTGCATACATTAGACTTCCGACGACGGAGGAATATGAAACTATGGCCATGTTCTCTTTTTCCTCCCAGCTGTAGGACACATCTTCTTGCTCAACTTCATATGACCAGCAAAAGGTATACTAACATGCTTAGAATTCTTCATATTGAAGCGCTCCAGTACGCATTCAATGTACTTCTTCTGGGACAAATAAATATTCATTTTATCTCTAAGACGAGTAATTCTCATATCCAAAATTTGTTTGGCATGACCCAAGTCTTTCATAGAAAAAGACTTATACAACTCTTTCTTCAGCTCGTCAATCTTGGAAGTATTCTTGTCCACAATCCACATATCATCCACATACAATAAAAGGATGATAAAATCATTGTCAGAAAATTTTTGTACAAATACGCAATGATCTGAAGAAGTCTTCTTATAGCCTTGCTCCCCCATAACAGATTCAAACTTTTTGTACCACTGTCTGGGAGCTTGTTTTAGGCCATATAGACTCTTTTTGAGTTTGCATACAAAATTTTCTTTACCATCTACTTTGAAGCCCTCAGGTTGTTTCATATAAATCTCTTCTTCTAGGACACCGTAAAGAAAAGTCGTCTTCACATCCATCTGCTCAATCTTTAAATTAAGACTAGCAGCCAAATATAGAACTGTGCGAATCGAGGGCATTTTCACAATAGGAGAAAATATTTTGTCAAATTCAATACCTTTTCTTTAATCGAATCCCTTAACAACCAATCTAGCTTTGTACCTGGGATTTAACTTGTGTTCTTCAACTTTAACTTTGAACACCCACTTGTTCTTCAAAGCTCTCATGCCCTTGGGCAATTTTACCAACGCATAAGTATGGTTCTCATGCAAAGACGTCATATAGTCTTGCATGACTATAATCCATTGATTTGTGTGCTCATGTTCCATGGTCTCCTCATAACATTCAGGATTTCCCCCGTCAGTGAGTAACACATACTCATTGGGTGAATAACGGGTGAAAGAAAATCACTGTCTTGTTGTCCTCCAAAGCGGAATATTTGATTCGACCTCAACTTCATGAGCAACAGGATCATCAATAACAATATCATTGTTATTATCAACATCAACATGTTGATTCGATACATGATTCTGGGCGTCACCATGATTATCAAACCCAACAACATCATGCACACTTGTGTGAGGAACTTCATCATGATGAACTATACAATCAAAACTTGAAGATTCTACCTTCTCCGCTTTGTCAATATCTTCAATTGTTTGATTCTCCATGATAATAATATCACGGCTTCTCACAAGTTTCTTTTCAACTGGATCATATAGTATGTAATCAAATTCATTTAGGCCATATCCAGTGAAGATGCATTGCCTTGTCTTGGCATCTAACTTTGACCTCTCATCCTTCGGCACATGTACAAAAACTTTGCAACCAAATACTCTCAAATGGTCATATGAAACATCATTTTCATACCAAATACTATTTGGTACATCACTTTGCAAAGCAACAGCAGGAGATAGATTAATAATGTGTGCAGCGGTCAATAAAGTCTCACCCCAAAATGAGTTTGGCAACTTTGCTTCAGAAAGCAAACATCTAACTCTTTCCATCAAGGTCCTGTTCATCCTCTCAGCCAAACCATTAAGCTGAGGAGTCTTGGGAGGAGTCTTCTGGTGTCTAATACCTTGATGGTTGTCGTATTCGTCAAATGGTCCACAATATTCACCAACACAACAAGTATTAAACTACATATAGTGTATATGTTTTGGCCTTCATAGAAACTTCAACGTATAAGGATCTGCAACATGAATGTAATATACTATGAAGCATGTTATATTGAAATTTGGTTTAATCATGTTGTGTATTTATATACATTCTTTATAATTATTTTTTATTTCGCAAAATGCCAGTGCCTTCCACGGCACCCTTATCTAGTAGTATTAATATATGTAGCTATTGTTTTAACAAAACAAAACAGGTAAATTATCTAGAATTTCAGAAAAAATAAGAGCTTATTATTACCGATTAAGCATAAAATAGTAATTTAATAATTATTATCAAATTATCAATTACTTGTCAAGAAAAATCAAAAATCATTATACAATTAATAATCACAAAAATAATTATAATAAAATTATGATCGAATTATAAATTCTTTTGACTCGTAGATCTTTTGAAAATAATATTTTTATCAGAGAAGATAGAGGTAAGATAAGAAAATAATCTTTCGAAAAAAATACTAATATCTGAGAAGGTAGAGCTGTAGAGGTAAAATGTGTACACACTCTACCCTTTCATTATTCATTTTGAAAGCTATTGTTTTTATGGAATTATAAATTTAGTAAACCATTATCAATAAGTCAATAATATTTTGTCAATTTGAGTTATTAATCTTGATAGTGTTTAATTTTAAATAACCCAACCAAAAGATTGGAGACTACCAATATAATTACAATATAAATAAATCTGCTACAATATAATATGGAGATTATAATAGTAAAGAAAAAAATCTGCCCACAATATAATCACTTCACTTCTTCCTATAGAAAAGAGAAACGTGTTCATATCAATTTAATGCAAGATATGAGCGACTTCCGTTAGTGACTAACGGAAAATATTTGATAGACTAAAATTGCACCACTTTTACAAAGCAGAAGAATTATTAGTGATCCGTGTGAAAGGATAACGATTTGAGTGTTAAAGCAAAGATAAAGGACAATTTTAATCTTTTTTTTAGAGAGATGGGTTGTGAAAATAATGTTAATTTTATTTTTTTAATTATTTTTCCTTCAAAAAGGATTTGGGGATAGGGTTACGGGGTAGGCTGTAGGTGAGTGGGCATAATTTTTTTTTTTAATTTATTTTAACTGCCCCGTACTGACAATAAACTTTCATCCCCTAAAAGAATTCTTCGCAATAGCTATTAAGAACATGGTTACTGGCAATTGAGTTCCGCATACGCATTGGAATTAAAAATGATACTACTGTTGTAATTTAAAACGAAATGCATTGCCCCGTTAGTTCAATGACAAATTTGGTATGCAATTTTTTTCTAATGGTGTATGGAACTTGAGAAAAATAACTTCAATGTATACATCATCTCCTTACATAGGAAGGGGGAAAAAAGTAGCTTTTGAAACTGTTAAGTTTTTGGTAGTTCCTTCAGTGTTTGCAAATGACTTGGTTTTGACAGACATTTTAGGAACTATTTATGGATGACTTTTACTGTTTTTTCAAAAGGATGAGAGTTAGTTCCGATTAAAATGTCCATCTGCAGTTGTGTTCATCATCCGAAACGTGTACCTCTATTGTTTTTAAAGTTTTCGTCATCTTCTTGTGCTTAGTTAGTAAGTGCTTCATCGTCACTAAATGTTTAGTTTATTATTCTTCAAAAGTGAACTTAATTTCTACATAACTATAAATGCCTTTGACGCAATGGTTCTTAGGAAACCCCTTAGTTTCTAATTTTCTCCAACTCTGTCTTGTGACATCCTAACACAAACATATAGTATCCATTAACTGATCGACAATTGAATCAAATTAGCTAAATAATAATTACGCTGGATTTGTAATAAAGTATTGATAAACGAAAACTAATGTTTTTATTCAAATACATCAAAAACTAGCTAGGAAAGTACAATCTTTCGTTTGCATCACCAACAACATATTAGAGTTGAATCCTGCAATTTTCAAAAAAGAAGTATTTTAAGTTAAAAAGCTTTAAAGGAAGAAAATTCACTAACAAAGATCAAACTGAGTTCCTGGAGGTGACGATCACTAATATCGTTTTCATTCTTGTAATGATTTTGTGTTCCAATTTAAAATCCATCCTTGAAAACCATGTTGGATATTGAGTTGATAACATTATGTATATTATGGACAATCCAATAAAAAGTCCACCACCGTAACCCATGAGAACCGCCTGCCAACTGATCATTAATGAATCTCCTCGTTCTTCTTGATCTAGCTCAACTTGAGTCGTCGTTTGTGCTACCTTATCAACACCACCATAATCATTTGACAGTGGAAATCCACATAACCGTCATTCCCTTTGTATTAACTGTTCTCAAATGTATCAAATTCTTTTTTTTGGGGATGCATCCAACAAGATGATTGTGAATGAGATTTAAGACTTCAAGTGATGTGAGGGATGCAAGTTGTTGTGGAATTTCTCCGCTGATTTTGTTGGATGAGTGATCCAATGATTCAAGTACATATAATTGGTGCAGGGATGCTGGTATGTGACCCTCCAAGCGATTATGAGTTAAGTTCAACGTACGAAGCCCAACTAGATCTCCAATAATGCTTGGGATATGACCTTCGTATCTATTCCTTGAGAGATCGATAATTATGTTTATAGTTAAAACTCGAGGAAGTTCAATATCTAGCCCCTTTGTTGTCACTATAAAGGAATCTGTGTAATAATGAGAACCTATATCAACTACATGCTCTCACGTTCCATTGTTCTCACCATTTATTTTCATAGCTTCAAAATTCTTGAAAAAGCTCACTGGTAAATCTCCAGTAAATCCATTGGATGAGAAATCTATGGCTCAAATTTGAGCAAACAAGTTGACAGTCCTCAAATCTTTTATAGGTACATAAACTTATTTGATCTCAAGTCTAAAATATGCAACTCCGGTAGGGATCCCAACCATTTAGGAAATGTGTCATTCAATTCATTGTTACCTAAATCAAGAACTTCCAAATATTTGCAATTGATTAAAGATTGCGGGACTTTTCCCTCTAGCTTATTCTCGTCAAATTTAATGACTCTAAGTTGGTTCCCTAAACTAAAAGTAATATTAATTGTCCCGCTAAGAATATTGTTGCTTAAATCCATAACGGGAAGTTCACTCATCTCACCCAAACATAGTGGGATTGTTCCCTCCAAATTATTGGAACACAAATCTAGCACTTGTAGTGTTTTCAAATTGCAGACCGTTGAAGTGATCTGTCCACTGAGATTATTTCATAAAAGGAGAAGAGATTGCAGCAACTGGTGGTCTATGAGTGAAATTGGAATAGGACCTTCCAACTGATTTTGTTTCAAAACAACTTCAAGTAATGTTTTAGACTTAAACTCGTGAAGTTTGAAATCCATTTGGATTTCGATCACTAGAAATTCTATCACTCAGTTATGTGTTGACTGTGGGAAAAAAATCTTGGCAGCAATTAATTTGGCAACCATAACTGTTGAAATTACTAGCCATAAATGTTAAAATTGGTAGCCACCAACATGATAATTGGTAGCCACATTTGTGGAAGTAGGTAGTCAAAGTTTGGTAGAGTTTGACAGCCAATTTTTGTGGAAATTGGCTACCACATTACGTCATTAATGATGTAATCAAGTGTTCAAAAAAACTCTATAAATAGACTAGTAATTGAACACTTGAAGACACACAAAAATAGAGAAGCAATAGAGAGTAGAGAAAGTAATATACAAAATACTTCTTAGTTTTGTTAGAAAATAGTGTGCAAGTAATAATATTATGAGTTGTAAGAAATAAAAGAGTGTTGAGTAGTAGTCTTTGACACTATCAAATTTTCATAAATATTATTGTATTACTTATTCGGGTATTATATTTACCCCATTTGAATATTTGGTGTCGTTGTTACTCTCTTTCTATTGCTATTTAGTTTGGATTATTTTGGGTGTGATTATCATTTTGTTCAACAACATGGTATCAGAGCCATGAAATAATAGTCCATTGTCCTTCCAATACCCCCGTCTCACAAGACAATATTATGAAAATGGTGTCTACGAATGAAATTCATTCTTGGCTCTCAAGATGTTTGGGATATTGTAGACAAAAGGTATACGAAAACCACAAATGAGGAAACTTTGTTAAAGACAAAAAATAACAGGCTCTCACTCTTATCCATCAATGTTGGGATGATGACATGTTTGAAAAGGTGGCTGATGCAACCACCTCGAATGAAGCGTGGGAAAATTACCAAATTCTATCCAAGAAGTTGATAAAGTAAAGAAGATAAAACTTCAAACTCTAAGGGCTGACTTTGATGTTTTTAAAATGAAAGAATCTGAATCCATTTGGAATTCTATTCAAGATTGATGGTTGTTGTAAATCAACTAAGAAGGTACGGGGAGGCATTGACACCCAATTTTGACATTCCTCAACATGAATTAATTAACAAACTTCTTAATTCCAAATGATTTAAAATGGTTAATTTCACAAATAATAATAATAGTAGTTTTATCAAAAAATATTATTTTTCATTTTTGATTTTTTTGACTCGCCACTTAATTTTTAAAGAAAAATCAAGTAAAAACTTCCATTTTGAAAAGACTTAACAGAAAAATCAGTTGAAAATATTGAAACCGGTTCGGGGATTCTTATTAACATCATATGAAGGTTTTGAAGAACCTAAGATGCTCCGCTTACTTACGACTATCTGACAACTAACTTAGTTTGGCTAAAACCGCTTATTCTTAATTTTTGAAATTACTTAGAAAGGAAAAGAGCTAAAATGTTAACTTCTTATCTAAATGAGTTATTTGCAAAATTATTGGTTTTATGCTGATATGGCCTTTAAGGCGTTCGCGGGGAATTTGGAGTTTTCTTAACCTAAGACTGATGACAATCAAGCAAATAATTAAAAGCACGCAAAGAGGGAGAGAGACTTGGGTCCAAATCCGGTTTTTCATTTCGCCTGGACTGGAATTTGGACCCACCTGTTTTGGGTTTTTGACCCATTTTCTTTTTGGGTTTTGATCCATTTTGTACCTGTCCTAAACTTAACAAATATTTACACAAAATAAATAAAGTAAAGTAAAGACGACAAGGTCTTATGCCCGAAAATATATACAATACGAAATGAGAAAACATGAAATAAAATGGGTCTTCAAATCTATCTTCTCCGACTATCTTCAATTTTTATACTCTGGGACCCGTCCGTCGATCTTCATGGACTGCTTGACTCGAAATAAAGATAGAAAACATTTGGGTTTTTATGGACCCCTCGATATGGGTGAGGATGGATTCGTGGTGAACCCCGCGGAGATTTTACATGTCAAACCTAAATAAAACACAGTAGCATGAGATGAGAAAGACTAATACATTTCTATAAAAATAATTGAACAAAATTATGGTGATCGAGAACTTAACGTAGCAAATTATGATAATCATTTGAGGATTAATCTAGTAACTTAGATGGCTTGGACATTTACTCTAGCTATTTACCATAATAAGAAAGGACGAAAATTGCCTTGATCCACATTCCCAGATTTTACTTTAAAATTAAGCTATCTTTTTATAAAAAAAAAATGAAAGGATTAATCTAGTAACTTAGATGACATGAACAACTACCATACTTTAGTCTCTGCCAGGCATGCCATATTCTTAGTTTTCAACCGGCAGAAAACTAAGCCTAAATCAATGTCATATTCTTGATAGAAAATGAACTCAAAACAGTCCAAAATACCGTAAAATCATTCGAACGAGATCAAGAATGTGGCCAAACAATTTCAGAATAAACCTTGTCATAATTTTTTTTAAAAAAAAACGCGTCCTCCATTATTAACAAAATAAGAAATCAGTGATGCTACTAACAAGCTTTAGTCATTTTCAACTTACATGTAAATTTTAACTCAAAATGTGATCT
Organism: Solanum peruvianum; assembly: GCA_027705065.1. NCBI lineage: Eukaryota > Viridiplantae > Streptophyta > Magnoliopsida > Solanales > Solanaceae > Solanum > Solanum peruvianum. The sequence goes on from JAKWJD010001755.1 coordinate 10,096,735, forward strand.
AACCAAACCATGAGGAAAGTAGACACAATATGAACCCATGAAGCATAAAAGCATATAAGATAGTAGTTAATCCATGCATTCGAATCAAATCAGTTGGGACGAGAAACTTGACGAAACCTTGACTAAACGCAAAATCATATAGGAGCACATGATGAAAACGAGCCTTACAATATCAAAATATTCAAATAATAAATAACCTTAGATTGAACAGGAAAGGTTCAACTCAAACAAGCTTAACTAGATCAATAACATAACAAAATATTCTTATTGGCATGATGAGTGACATTCACCTATATTAAGATGTTGCAAACTACAACTCCATTTCAGTTATGAAAATCAGCAAAATCAACCAAACAGGAAGATTACAAAAATCAAAATCAAAGACGAACACAAAAAGAACTTAGTGAGGGGGAAACCTTTGTTAGTGCAGTAAATTTGGAACCGAGCGAGCTGGAAGGATGATTCCACCACCACAAAGAAGGATGTCAACTGCCAACGAGTAACCTATGCGGCAACTCGAACTCGAACCAACTTAGAGGAAAAGGATGAGAAAGCTAGAAGAATAAGATTCTAACCAAACCCACTCTTCACTCCCTTTTTGGATGTATTTTGTATGCTTATGTATATTCTATCTGTAGCTCCCTCTAACTATATCTGTGGAAAACAAAGAAAACTTCCCTGCTTCTTGCTCAAAAGTTCGACCAAAAGCTCTTAAAGAAAAAATTTCCATTTTTTAAAAAAAAATCCCCTCGAAGAGTTTCTACTCCAAGGGATTAATATAGAAGAATTTAGGGTTCTGAGGTAGGGGGAAGGAATTTTCGGAAAAACCCAGGGCAAAATTGAAATTCTATGTCCCTTTTTGAAGGGAACAAAACGAATCACTACGCGCTTCACGCAGGGAAAAGAAAAAGTAAAATAAAAGGGCCGGGAATAAAATGCTGGGTTCCTTTGTAAAAAAAAGGTGGGTTGGGATGGCCCAAACTTGTTTTTAAGATACGCTGAGGATAAGCCAACGAATTTCGGATGAGATTGCGTTTAACTAAGCCCAAATCCGTTCCAAAGTTAGCTGAATCAGATTTGATCAACGAAACTCGTCAAGATTGAGACAAAACGAATTAATACGAATCAATCAATGAGCTTCATAACTTAGACAAAACAAAATAATTAAGTTAAATATAAATGTAAACAATTTGAGATATAAGCTTATACAATTAAAATAATCAATCAAACAAAATTTTTTTTTGAGCTGATTTTGGATATTCAACGCGTAATTATGTAAAACATGCATTAGTTAGCAAGTCATAAAAAGCAAAATTTCAATTAATATGACTTGCAGGCTATTTTTTGAAATTTACAGAACTAACTATTTTAAAATTGTTTGACTTTGAAGAAACTCGAGGATTTATCTTGACTGGAGGGTCAAAATTGAGTGTCAACAACAACTACAACAACAACAACAAGAATAACAATAACAATAACAATAACAATAACAATAACAATAACAATAACAATAACAATAATAATAATAATAATAATAATAATAATAATAATAATAATAATAATAATAATAATAATAATAATAATAATAAAATAAAAATAAAAATAAAAATAAAAATAAAAATAATAATATAAAAATAATATTTTGCAAGTCATTTTAACTAGTTTTATCGTTTTATCTAATTTTTTGGTGAGATAGTTGTTTAACATAAGTTGAAATATGATTATAATATTTTATAAATATCGAAAAGCGCGTCAAAAGATTTTAATTTTAATAGTTATTTTATTAATTTAGTCCAGTATATTTTTTAAATTATTCAAGTTATTTAGTTTCTATTTTATTAATTTAGTCCTGTATATTTTTTAAACTTCCTAAGCCGAATTCCCTCTCCCATCCTAGCAAATCGACCCCATTAGCCCAATTCTCCAGCTCATACCCTTTTTGACCCGGCCCACGTCTGCTCTCTTCTTCCAAAGAAAAGCAAAAACAACTCTACAAAAAAGCGCAACGTTGGTGCAGGTAACCCGTCGCTCCCAACTCCAGTAGACGCATGAAAGAGAAGCAAGGATACATAGTGTTCCTCACACTCGACAGATGCAATGCGACAAACTCAAAAGCCAATCTCGTGTTGATTGCGTCTTCTCCAATGTTCCCATGATAGAAGTAGTGTCCCCTTCTTCAGGTTCGTACGATAGCAGAGGCACGCGAGAATCGTCCTTGAGACGACGAGATTGTTCCACACGCCTTCGAAGGATGGGAGGTTGATCTTCGTCGTCCGCTACCCTTTCCTCTTCCGGAAAGGGTCAAATTTCTAGAAAAAGTGTGTTTTCCCTCTTTGGTGAAAGCTTTTTTTTTTTAATTTTGAAGGGAATTCGAAAGGGATCTAGGTTTTTGAATCCGCTTTTGCCCTACCTTTCAAAAATCATGACCTAATTTTTCAGCTAGGAATCTTCTCTTTCTCCTTTAATAAAGAGAGAAGAGAATTTTTTTTTTGGCTTTTTATTGGGAATTTTCTGTAGAGAACACATATTGAGTGAAAATCTTGGGTAGACTTTCTGTTAGAAAATTCTCAGAGCAAAGGCAGTGGTAAAGGTAATAGTTTTAGGCTATACGAAAAAAATAATATAAAATACAGTCAAAGAAATAGGGGAAAGGTTTTTCTCTTCTTCTGCCTTCTTTAGAGATTTTGGGTTTGCTGTTTTGTTTCGAATATCTTGGCTGCCGCTTGTGTTTATTATTCGACGGCGGGCATTCGTGTTCGGTATTCTTGTGATGAAGTGTCCTCTACTCGTTTCAGCCCAGTCTCAGTACACTTAGCAAGGTAAAACCATATTTTGCTTAGACCACCTATTTTCTTAAGGTGTGGATCGTGCATTACTTGAAAGTTGTTGAGTTTGTGCTTCCGTCTGTCCATTTGAGGTTGATTTGAGCGTGATTTGAGTTGTGTTGTCTCTTTTCCGGGGTATTGTCTAATGCATATGGGAGTAGTATGTGTTTTTCTCTGGTTGTTTTAAGCACAAGTCCCTTTTTCCCTTAATTTTATGTTTTCTAAAAGGTTTTTTTTTCTTTCCAAGTTGTCTGCTACTCTCTTTTTTTAATTTTCTCTTTTAATTAATTATGTTTTGGGTTCTGAAATTTAAGTATTGAGGTTGTGGTGATGAGTAATGACAGACACCATAATTTTCAATAGTCTATGACTGGTACAAAACAAAAAGGGTCCAAATATCGATCCATGCAGATAGAAATCGGATTTGGGCCCAACATCTCTTTCTCCCTCTTTATACTTTATCGTTTATCTTCTTGACATTGTTTATTGTTAGTTTTAGGGTTAAAAAAATTCAAACCCCCTACAAAAGCGCCACTTTAGTTTTAACAAATTAATCAAATCAAGTAAATAACTTAAATTAAATTTTACAAATTGAAATTCACTTAAATAGAAAAATTAATACTTATTTCAAACGACTCTAAATATTTCTTTATTTCAAAATAAGTTAAACCATTTTAGCCAAATAAGTTAGTTGTCGGATAATGGCAATTTAGCAAATATTTTAGGTGCCGTAAAAAATTAATTTTATTATCTTAGTCTCTTTAAATATAATAAATATAATATCTGAAATAATAAAGATAATTAAAAATTAATTGTAAATTATTCATTAATTTTATAAAGTGAATAAATATTTTTGAACATTTTAAAATAGTATAATGAATAATTACATTAATTTATTTTCACCATTCAATAATAGATTATTATTTTACGAAAAAAGCAATACAAAGGGGAAGAAACTTACACGCACTTGTCGTTGCAACCAATCAATTAATGCTCGATAAGGTGTTACCAAACGATGAGTATTGCCTTCTTCAATACCCAAATTGTTTTTATTAATGTCACACCAAAAGTCATCCTCCCAAAAATATCAATTCATCATTAATGTTGTACCATCATACTTTTTTTTAGAAAACACATAAAATTTTCACGGATTTGGCAACGAAATTTATTTTAGTGTTTTCATTTCACTGGTAATTATTTACCCAATCTCTTTTCAAATGATTTAATATCATCCTACGATTATTGTAACGACCTGTTTAGTCGTTTTGAGCAGCAGATTTTATTTCTGAAAAACTGGCTGAAATGACGGACCCCACGATGGACCGTCACGGTCACGACGGACCGTCGCAGGGTCTCGTTTCAAAACACTTAGAAATTCTGAAATTGGGTACTGAAAATCGACTCTCTGAAATTCGTGACGGACTTGCAGGACGGACCGTCACAGGCGTGACGGACCGTCACAGGCGTGACGGACCGTCTGTCACGACCCAAATCGGGGACGCGACTGGCACCCACATTCACCCTCCTATGTGAGCGAACCAACCAATCTAAACCTTAACATTTCAATTTATAATAACAGAAATTAGTGCGGAAGACTTAAACTCATAAATAAAACGATTCAAAACTATTATTAATATCCCCAAAATCTGGAAGTCATCATCACAAGAACATCTATCTCAAATTACTAAACTAGGAATGTCTAAGAACAAAAATAACTAAAAAGCTAGTCCATGCCGGAAGTTCAAGGCATCAAGACTTGAAGAAGAAGACCCAGTCCAAGCTAGACGCATTAGCTCACCCTGAATTTCCGATGAAGTGAAGACTGGCTAGATCTACTGTTGAGTTGAAGTTGACGGAACGTTTGCTGCATTACACAAATAACAAAGAAGAAAACATAAAAGTAGGGGGTCAGTACAACCACAAGTACTGAGTAGATATCATCGGCCAACTCAAAATAGGGAACAGTATATATCAATAATAATGTAAATCAACTACAATACTCAACATGTATCAACAACAAGTATTATAATCGTCAATAAATACCATCAAGTTCATCCATGAGGGCTCAAGCCTCAATACCATACTCATTTGGGAATTAAGTTCATTAGATTGAGTATATTTATCTTCTTTCAAGATTCATTATCTTTCTTCCTCTTGTGTCGGTACGTGACACTCCGATCCCCTATCACTATGTGTCGGTACGTGACACTCCGATCCCCTAATTCTACGTGTCGGTTCGTGACACCCGATCCCCTATATGTGTCGGTACGTGACACTCCGATCCCCTATATGTGTCGGAACGTGACACTCCGATCCCCTACATGTGTCGTACGTGACACTCCGATCCCCTAATTCTACGTGTCGGTTCGTGACACCCGTCCCACTAATACTATGTGTCGGAACGTGACACTCCGATCCACTAATATAATTCTATCCATTCATCAAGCCTTTTCTATACCAAGGCATCATCAATCCCATTACTTTAATTCATCAAGCCTTCTTTTATACCAAGGCATCATCATTAATATCATAGATTAAAGTTTCTTTCAAGATTTGGGATTCAATAGCTTCATCATGCTTTGTTTTATCAAAATCACATAATCATAATCATGCAAGCATACAATTTAAGCATATAGTAGGGTTTACAATACTATCAACACATATCATTCACTATTAAGAGTTTACTACAAATAGTATGAAAACCATAACCTACCTCCACCGAAGAATTGGAATCAACAAGCAATTTCCCAAGCTTTGATATTCTCCTCAACAAATTCGATCGATCAATACTCTCTCTCTCTGTTCTTTCTCTTTTGTTTTATTCAAACCCTCTTTCCTTTACCCTAATTAACATATTATTAAGTGTAAAAGAGGACAATAAAATCCCACTAATTAACCCAAAGTTACCTCTTTTATCCCTCAAGGATTTGAGTTATTAATATAAACCCTCAATCTTTATAATTAAGGAAAGAATAGTCCAAAACGTCCCTTAAAACGTAAGAAGAAATCCCATTCTGCCTGGGATTTGCGCAACCTATGACGGCCCGTCGTGCCTGCGACAGTCCGTCACGCAGGTCGTCGCAGCCTCCCAAAATATAGGTGAGCTGTGACGGCCCGTCACCCCTGTGACGGTCCGTCCTGCACCTCCGTCCTGACGGTCAGAAACTCGTTTCTTATACCAAATTCTCAAAAGTTGAAGTGTTTTGCAACGGGAACTCACAACGGTTCGTCGTGGATGTGACGGCACGTCCTGCAGGTCCGTCACAATTTACAGAGAGTCGATTTTCAGTATCCAATTTCAGAATTCTAAGTGTCATAGAACGAAACCTCCACGACGGGCCGTCGTGACTACGACGGTCCGTCGTGACTACGACGGTCCGTCGTGACTTCCGTCGTCCCAGCCAGTTTTTCCAGAATTAAAATATGTTGCTCAAAACGACTAAACAGGTCGTTACAATAGATACCAATTTACCCATTGTTCGTCCCCGAACGATCAAAAGAAGAAAAACAATGGCGAAAAGGAGTACCTGAATCTGTAAACAGATGTGGGTATTTTTCTTGCATATCTGCCTCCTTCTCCCAAGTAGCGTCTTCAACCGGTCGATTCTTCCATTGAACTTTGATGGATGCAATCTCTCTCGACCTCAACTTGCGAACCTCTCTATCTAATATAGCAACCGGTTCCTCTTCATAAGTAAAGTTCTCATCCAACAAAACTGAATCCCAACGGATGATGTAGTTTCCATCTCCGTGGTATCTCTTCAACATGGACACATGAAACACCGGATGCACTCCGGACAGCCCTGGGGGCAAGACTAATTCATAAGCCACCTCCCCTTTTCGCTTAAGCACTTCAAATGGTCCAATATACCTTGGACTTAACTTACCTCTTTTACCAAACCGCATCACCCCTTTCATGGGTGAAACCTTCAACAAGACTTGTTCACCTTCCATGAACTCCAACTCTCTAACCTTTCGGTCTGCATACTCCTTTTGTCTACTTTGCGCCGCTAGAAGCTTTTCTTGAATAGCTTTCACCTTCTCCATAGAATCTCGCAATAGATCAGTCCCCCAAGGTCTAACTTCAAAGGTATCAAACCAACCGATGGGAGATCTACACCTCCTCCCATACAATGCTTCAAATGGGGCCATATCAATGCTTGAGTGATAACTATTATTGTATGAAAACTCTGCCAAAGGTAAGAAGCTATCCCAATGGCCACCAAACTCTAACACACATGCACGAAGCATATCCTCCAATACTTGAATCGTTCGCTCAGACTGACCATCAGTCTGAGGGTGAAATGCAGTACTAAGGTCCAACCTAGTACCCAATTCGGCATGCAATGTTCTCCAAAACTTAGAAGTAAACTGCGTACCTCTATCTGATATGATGGCGAGTGGGACTCCATGCAACCGAACGATCTCTGAGATGTAGATTTTTGCTAACTTCTCTGCATTGTAGGTCACCTTGACAGGAATGAAGTGAGCAGACTTAGTTAACCTATCAACAATCACCCAAATGGAGTCATACTTACCCATTGTCTTTGGAAGACCAACCACGAAATCCATCGCGATTCTCTCCCACTTCCATTCAGGAATGGGCATTCTCTGAAGTGTTCCTCCGGGCCTTTGGTGTTCATATTTCACTTGTTGACAGTTTGGACACTTGGCAATAAAGTCAACAATATCACGCTTCATTCTACTCCACCAGAAGTGTTGCTTTAGGTCGCGATACATCTTGGTTGCACCACGATGTATAGAATATCCGGAACTATGAGCCTCTGTCAGAATAGTGGTGATCAAATCATCGATGCGGGGTACACATACCCTCCCCTTAATCCTCAAAACACCTTCCCCATCGATCATTGCTTCCCTAGCCTCTCCTTGCAACACTTTATCTCGAATTCGCCTTAGTTTCTCATCATCAAACTGTTTTCCTTTGATCTGGTCAAGGAAAGAAGATCTTGCCTCCACACAAGCTAACAATCCTCCCTTCTCATTTACTTCTAATCTCATGAGGTCATTAGCCAAAATCTGCACTTCTCTAGCCAATGGGCGTCTAGAAGCTTGCAAATGAGCTAGACTTCCCATGCTTCCCGCCTTTCTACTCAAGGCATCTGCCACAACATTCGCCTTCCCCGGATGATACAAGATAGTGATGTCGTAGTCCTTCAGTAGTTCCATCCATCTCCTCTGTCTCAAGTTCAAATCTTTCTGAGTAAAGACATACTGTAGGCTACGATGATCCGAATAGACCTCACACTTAACCCCATATAAATAGTGCCTCCATTGCTTCAATGCAAATACTACCGCAGCCAATTCCAAGTCATGAGTTGGGTAGTTACGTTCATGCACTTTTAATTGTCTTGAAGCATAAGCAATCACGTTGTTCTCTTGCATCAGCACTGCACCCAAACCCGAATAGGATGCATCACAATAAACAATGAAGTTCTTACCCTCTACCGGCAAGGTGAGGATAGGTGCGGTAGTCAACAAAGTCTTGAGCTTCTGAAAGCTTTCCTCACACTCATCCGACCATACAAATGGAACATTCTGCTTAGTCAAGTTCGTCAATTGGGAAGCAATAGAAGAGAATCCCCTGACGAATCGGCGGTAGTAGCTAGCTAACCCCACAAAACTCCTTATTTCTGACACATTAGTAGGCCTTACCCAGTTTTTCACCGTCTCTATGTTAGATGGATCCACCATCACCCCATCTTTAGAAACCACGTGCCCCAAGAAGGACACTGAATCTAGCCAAAACTCACACTTGGAGAATTTCGCATAAAGCTTTTTCTTCCTCAACAACTCTAACACCATTCTCAAATGCTCCTCATGTTCCTTCTTACTCTTGGAGTATATCAGTATATCATCAATAAACACGATCACAAAGAGGTCCAAATATGGCTTAAAAATCCCATTCATCAAGCTCATGAAAGCAGCAGGGGCATTCGTATGACCAAAGGACATCACTCCAAATACTCCCCAGCGGAGTCGCCATTTCTGTTTCATCGAAAAAATGATTTCGAAAAGATTTTGTTTATTTTAAAGTTATTTTCGACTTTTTTGGAGTCGCCACTTAATTTTTTGAGAAAATTAAGAAAACATATTTTCAAATAATTAAACAGAAAACTGTTTGAAAACTTTTAGGGTTCGGGATTCCTATTAGTGTCTTAGGAAGGTGTTGAAGGCACCTAAGATACTCCGTTCAATACGGTTTTCCGGCGATTAACTTATTTGACTATTTTTTGTTTTAACTTTTGCAATCTTTAAGTTGAGCTTATTTCATTTAAACAAGTTTACAAGTTTTGCAACATTTTATTGTTTCGAGATTCTGTTAAAGCTAAACCTTTTTAAATTTTAATTCTAAACGATTTTCAAATTCGAACATCTTTAAAGTTTCAATTTTTAGTTTCGAGTTTTATAAAGCAAAAGGCGTCGATGGGGGTTTGGAGTTTCCTAATCCTAAGCTAACGGCATTCAAAAATAAATCAACATAAGTAAATAGTAAAAGAGAGAGAGAGAGAGAGAGATTCGGGTACAAGTTTTCGGTTTCTGTCCTCCTTGACAGAAACTTGGACCCACCTGTTTTTGGGGTTCTGACCTATTTTCTCTTTCGTACCTGTCCTAATCTAAACATACAAATAGAATATAAGGACATAAAAAAAGACAACAAGGGCTTATGCCCATTACAAATAAAATACCAAAATAAAAAGAAAAAAAAAACGACGTCTTTTAATCCTCTTCTTTAAAATTTCTTCGATCTTCGCGATTCCGATTGCCCGTCTGTCTTGATGGTTGACTCGATGAAAGGAATTGAGCCTTTACGGCTCTCTTGAAATATGAGGAAGGAGTTCATGAGGAACTCAAACGGGTTCACATGCAAACAGACAAAAGAGATAATGTAAGTGATGCTAAGGAAAATACACGATACATAACAATCATAACACCGAAAGCAAACAACTAACTGGACATCAAATCAAAAAGCATAACAGAATGAACATCAACTTGACGAGTAAACTATAAACAAAAAAAAAGTAAAATTAAATAACAACAAAATAATAATAACTTAATAGTTAAACGTAGTTAGCAGCGACCATGATTTTTGTTACTTCCTGGAATGTGAATGTAACCAATTTAATAGATTTTCAAATAATGACATATGAGACCACAAACTCAATCAATCATAGAATATGGCATTAAAGAAAAATAGAAAAGGAATGGACCGCACAGAAGATCATAAAATGAGATGAAGATAATCTCAAATGCTAAAATAAACTCTCAAGAAGAAAAGAAAAATACGAGATGTTCGACCTTTATTTCTTCATGACGAGCAGAGAGAACAATCTATACGATAAGAATACCAATTTTTGACCCAAAGAAACCAACGAATACTACCATTACGCTCGACACACCATGGACATGAAATCCTCGGGATCAAGTAGAAAGACATATATATTACTCTATAACATCTTAACGACCAGAACTTGAATAGGAATAAACATGAGCAGCGACTCTGATGTTACACTCCTTCACTTCTCGAAAATTCATTTATATTTCGCAGAAATGTCAAGTTCACAGCAAAAGAAGACTGCAGCACACTTAGCATTTTGACGGAACAGAGAACCGCGACATAAGTCACGACCATACTACTTTAACTAGATTTGTGTCTAGGCAGATAGAACAGATAGAACGAACATATCAGCAGACATCAAGCGAGACCAAAAGTGACTGACTAGATGGCCATTTTCAAACTCCTTCCAAACATCGAAGAACAATGCACCAACGATAAAATGAAAAAGAAAGCATCAAGAGAACGCCGACAGGAAGGAGTATTACCTTTTCCGGCGCAGCGAACGGGGACGGCAACAGGGGAGAAACACCACTATCACGACCTCAAACCAACCTCCATCTCGAATACCTGAGCTGGAACGACACACCCACGCTTGACGAAATGATTTTCTCTTATCCGAATCGCTCAGAAAATCTCACGGGTAGCCCCTTCACGAAACAGAAAATCCTACCAAAGAGAATAAATATGATTCCTCTATCGGGTTCTTTCTTCTTTTCGAAAGTCTCGATCCTCTTTTGTGTTTTATAACGGGGAAGGTTCCAATCAAAAACAACAACAGCCAACCCCCCTTTTGAAGGCGGAAGGGGGGTTTTTATAGAAGATTTATGGGTTTCGATTTTTTTGGGCGGGATCGATGATGCCCCATTTCGAATTTCAAATTCGAAGTCTTATCCAAATCTGAGGGAATATGCCGATTAGATGCCAAAATCTCCAACGGATTGAGGACGAGGCGGAGGGTGGAGATGAACTCTTCGTCCTTGGCAAGCAACGTGGCTGGCTCAATCTCGTGCTACCAAGGACGAACAAGGACGACTCTCACGTCGTCTAGCGCTGCAAACGCTGTGAAAGGAGGGAGACACGGGAGTTCGTACTTTCTCTGAAAATTGTCGCGTCTGGGGGGTTCAGGTCTGTTTTTGGGAATTAATTTGTTGTTTCTTCTGTTCGCAGGGGTCGCGTGGGGAAGGGAGAGAGCGTGGGGGAGACGCGGGTGAGGGCTTTCTGGGAATTTTGTCGTCTTTTGCTGGGAATTATCGTGGCTGCTTGGTCTAGGGACGGGCTTAGTGGAAGAAGAAGGGAAGGGGGGACGGGTCGGGTCGGTTATTGGATTGGGCGGGTAGGGAATAGAATGGGTTGGGTATTTTTAAAAGCTGAAGGGGATTTGGGCCTGGGGTTAATTGGGGAGTTGGGCCGCCTGGGAGTGTTGGGCTTATGATATCAAAGGGGAATTGGGCGTTTTGGGCCTGGATTGGAAAAGGAAAGGTGTTGGTTTCTAATATACACAGGATATACCAGCTATATACACAACTATGTAAACATTTATATCGTTATATTTTCGCAAAATTATAAAACTAATTAATTTAAATTATTTGGAAAACTCATGAAGCTCGCTAATTAAATCGTACCTGCGCGGGTCAAAAATTGGGTGTCAACAATTGTCCCTCATTTTACTTGGGTTGATGCAAGCAACTCGAGGAAAATGAAATTGACCGAACCAATTTTGACCAACTCCATTCGCCCTTTTTTTTTTTTTTAAAGAAGGATTTGACAAAGAGTTTAGGAATTATGGCCGAACCCTTGAAAACGGGTCTCCTACATATCTCAGGCTATATGAGAATTCAGGCCACTTGTAGTTCGATAAGCTTGATTTACCGCACGATTTGAAAGAATCAAAAGCCACCTCGACACCGAATTATGAAGGTATCGAAATGCTCGAGAATAGAATTCGAGGGCGAATGTTGGGATACAGCCGAGTTTTCAACATTGAATCCGTCTGCATATCCTTAAACCGTCGGAATCAGGCTGTGTGTAGTTTGACTCAATCGATGGAAAATGAAACCTATTATGCTAGATAACCTTTGGTTTTGGACAAGTGACAAATTAATGAGTATGAAAAGGAGGCTTGTAAGCTCTTATCCATGAATGTGGAGCTCTTCACACCATAGGTAAGAACTTGCACGAACATAACTTTCGAATCTCTTGGTGTATCATCACTCAGATTGGAAACTTGCTTCTGATAATCCAAAACTTCCGGATGCGAGACTGAAACTGACAGAACTAAAGAAAAACCTGCATGCCTCGAGAGGGTGGTTCGATTGTGGTGGAAGTCGCTCCTCTGCCCGCGTTCTAAGAGTTTGACATTCCTCTTTGGACTGTGTCCCCGTTCGCTGCTAAGAAAAAGTTCCACGTTGTGCTGCATCCTTTTTGATGTCGTCCACACCTGTGGTTTTGGAGAATTCATCCTTTTGGATGCTCTCGACAAAGACTGAGATAAAACTCGTCAGCTTAAAAATGCAATCAGAATGGGAGACAGTGTCTTTTTACCATGTCTACATTTCATTGTTCTCCTCAATATTTGACATCGACTCGATCGGTCTGACATCTAGCAAATAAAGCTTATGCCTCGTGTTTTGCAATATAATCTTCAATGTACTCTATATTTGATGTCAAAATAAATAAATAACTGTTGCTGCGATATTGATGTCTCTTTTGTCGTTATCTTTGATGCTCTTCTTGATGTTTATCTTTATCAAAAAATAAAAGATGCAGTTGATGCTGGCGGATAAAGGTTGTTCTTGGGATACATAATTTCCCTTTATTTATCCGCGTACGTCCTCTTGCGGGGCATGAATATCTTCCCGCGATACGTAAATTCCTGCGAGGTATGAAATCTTCTCGCAATGCATGACTTTCACAGAGACATGAAATCTTCTCGCGATGTGCAAATTTCAACGAGGCATGGATTCTTCTCGTGACGCATAAATTTCGGCGAGGTATGAACTCTTCTCGCGATGCATAACTTTCAGCGAGGCATAAAATCATCTCGTGATGTACAAATTTTGACGAGGCGTGAAATCTTCTCGTCGTGCATAATTGTTGACTCGCAATGCATGACTTTTCCGCGATGCATGATTTTTCAACGAGGCATGGATCTTTCTCGTGATGCACAAATTTCAGCGAGGTACAAATTCTTCTCGCGATGTCTAAATTTTGGCGAGGTATGAAATCTTCTCGCGATGTATAAATTTCAAATTCGCGATGCATGATTTTCAACGAGGCACGGATTCTTCTTGTGATGCATTAACTCCAGCGAGATATAAAGCCTTCTCGCGATGTATAAATTTGACGAGGCATGAAGTCTTCTCGTTGAGCATAAATTCCAGTGAGGTATAAAGTCTTTTCGCGATATATAAATTTCAAATTCGCGATGCATGATTTTCGCGATGCATGACTTTACGCAATGCATGATTTTCCGCGATGCATGATTTTCCGCAATGCATGATTTCCGCAATGCATGATTTTCGCGATGCATGATTTTCGCGATGCATGTTTTTCCGCAATGCATGATTTTCGCGATGCATGATTTTCCGCGATGCATGGTTTTTGCGATGCATGTTTTTCCGCAATGCATGATTTCCGCGATGCATGATTTTCCGCAATGCATGATTTTCGCGATGCATGTTTTTCCGCAATGCATGATTTTCGTGATGCATGATTTTTGCGTAATGCATGATTTTTCGCAATGCATGATTTTTCGCAATGCATGATTTTTAACGAGGCCTGGAGGGCTCGATAATGTTCCAACTGTAACGAGGTGGATGGCTCGATAATGTTCCACTGTAACGAGGTGGATGTCTCGATAATGTTCCAACGGTAACGAGGTGGATTGCTCGATAATGTTCCAACTGTAACGAGGTGGATGGCTCGATAATGTTCCATTGTAACGAGGTGGATTCTCGATAATATTCCAACTGTAACGAGGTGGATGGCTCGATAATGTTCCACTTTAACGAGGTGGATGTCTCGAGAATGTTCCAACTGTAACGAGGTGGATGTCTCGAGAATGTTCCAACTGTAACGAGGTGGATGGCTCGATAATGTTCCAACTGTAACGAGGTGGATGGCTCGATAATGTTCCAACTGTAACGAGGTGGATGGCTCGATAATGTTCCTACAGTAACGAGGTGGATGGCTCGATAATGTTCCAACTGTAACGAGGTGGACGTCTCGATTATATTCCAACTATAACGAGGTGGATGTCTCGATAATGTTCCAACTGTAACGAGGTGGATGGCTCGATAATGTTCCTGCAAGATAAAAAGAAACTTGTTCAGAAATCACTTGAGGTAATATAAAAGAATAAAGATAAAATAAGGTGGAAGATTTTCTAGGTTTTGTTTAGGAGTCCACGGTGAATGCAAGTGACGCCTTTTGTCATTCTTGACAGCTTTATATAGCCATTTTTGTGACTTCAATGTTCCTGCATCCAAAGAAAAATTCTTAGTTTGAAAGACTGATTTGTGTTGGTTTTGTCTCCATGCTCCTTCTTGCAGTTGGCTTGCACGCTCGCCCATTCTTTATATGACATATTTGATGGTATTTTTTGAGGACCCTCCTCAAAAATTTGTCCTGGTCTAAAATATATAAGAACTCTCATAACTTGCTCTGTTAACTCTGAGGTTGCTCATTCTGGAATTTTTAGGCCCCACCTCAAAATTTTGTCCCAACTTACCTCAATAAGTAACAAATGACATTTGTGGAATTTTTGAGATCATCTCAAAAATTCTGTCCCAGTTTCAAGCTAGATTGTCGTAATTTTTGAGATCCACCCAACGCTAATCTCCGTAGAATTTTCGGTCTTCTTTTAGACTTGTTAAAGAAGTCCAACTTCAAATGAATTTTTGAGATCCTCTCAAAAATTCTGTCCCAGTTTCCATTATGAAGGGAAATGGAAATCTTACTGGGTTTATGACCGAGCCGGTTGTGGCGCCTACGTATCCCATTGGAGAAGGAATCAGGTCAAACGTAGTTCCCCTCTCAAGGATTAACCAAAATAGGAAGTTTTTTATAATGAAACGACCGAGGTCGACATAGGCCGCCTACGTATCTCATTCTTGAGAATTCAGGTCGAACGTAGTTCAAATACAAAGAAATAATAAAGGGGGTAAATGGGGTGACCGAAGCCGACATAGGCCGCCTACGTATCTCGTTCTCGAGAATTCAGGTCAGACGTAGTTCGTTCGTAGAAATGTTCGATACATTTTCAAAAGAAAGGTAACAAAACTTCATATGCAAAATTTTGCAATGTTGGGCATTCTTCTTCTCGACCTTTGATGATGAATATCTTCAAACGACTCAATTCAGAAATGTCTTGTACTCACTCTTGAGTATCTGATATGTCATCCATTCAGGTGGTTTCCTCAATATTGATCAAGTTGTTGTTGATCATGTTTTGTATCTTGTGCTTCAGAGTCGAACAATTCTCTGTGTCATGTCCAACGGCTCCTTGCATTCTTTGCATTTCGACCCTCATTTCGGCAATCTGTTATATCAACTTGTGAAATACGGACGATCAACCAACTTATCAACACAAATCAGTTTTAAATACCTGACAAATGAAAAAAAACTCAAAAGACCAATATGTTAGTGTCTGGAGGTGATAAATAATACAAGATATCACATATAGGTGTAAACACATAAAAGTTGCTTTATTTGGAAATAAACTGGCTCACGAATAGGGAGAAACCAATAAAAAATGGTTAAATAAACAGGAATTTGTCTACTCGACTTGGGATTAGTGAATAAAACATGTCGACTTAAGTCGAGACAAAGTTGGCGGTATCTTTCATCACCGTACTTTGATTTTTGATTGAGATGTAACTCCAATTTTCTGGTAAGAGTCGGAAAAGATAAAATTTCTTAAAATTCTTTTGTTTTGAAATGATGAATCATTTTCTGGTACGAGAGTAAGAAAAATGACGTTCATTCATTTTTTTTATTTTTTTTTTAGGAAACTAAAGACTCGAGGAGTATTTGGACGCACTTTTGATAGTGACTTGATATTTGTGCTTAGGGTATCTAAAAATATTTGAAATAGAATGAGCTAGACCATCTCCATATAAAACAACATATACACGTAAACAAATATTACGCGTTCTAAATAGATATGTGACCCCTTTGTGCCAAGGGTGGGCCTAGCGATTTGAGGGACGTATACGTCATTTGAAAATCGTATACATCCTTCAAATTTAAACACATAAATATGAACGTCCATTTAGGCCGTGGGCCGTTTTTGACTCAAGGCGGTCTTCTAATGGGCCCAATACGCCATGGGTATTGGGTCATCTTAAGCAAATGCACTATTTCGGGATTTGGTTTAGCCCTATCCTAGTTTTACTAGAATTGTCTTCAAATAGACGGTTACCCGAGTCGGACAAACATCGGGGTGGAGCTATCGAGTAACGCCGGATGACCGCATTCCGACTATTTATTCGATACTCCCAAATGATTTCTTCGGATATTTCTGAGAGAAGTCGCGGTAAGCCGCGTAACTTCCGTTTCCTAATGCAACTATTTGTCGTTT
The DNA here is from genome assembly GCA_027705065.1 of Solanum peruvianum. Taxonomy (NCBI): domain Eukaryota; kingdom Viridiplantae; phylum Streptophyta; class Magnoliopsida; order Solanales; family Solanaceae; genus Solanum; species Solanum peruvianum. The sequence continues at coordinate 10,113,497 of JAKWJD010001755.1, forward strand.
AGCGGAGGTTATGCCATGAAAGAATGCAATTTTCAAAAACTAAAGTATTTAAATAATTTAAACAAGTAAACAATTATCGCAAATAGTCAAACAAGTTAATCTTAAGGTTAGAATCCTCCAAATACTCCCCAGCGGAGTCGCCATTTCTGTTTCATCGAAAAAATGATTTCGAAAAGATTTTGTTTATTTTAAAGTTATTTTCGATTTTTTTGGAGTCGCCACTTAATTTTTTGAGAAAATTAAGAAAACATATTTTCAAATAATTAAACAGAAAACTGTTTGAAAACTTTTAGGGTTCGGGATTCCTATTAGTGTCTTAGGAAGGTGTTGAAGGCACCTAAGATACTCCGTTCAATACGGTTTTCCGGCGATTAACTTATTTGACTATTTTTTGTTTTAACTTTTGCAATCTTTAAGTTGAGCTTATTTCATTTAAACAAGTTTACAAGTTTTGCAACATTTTATTGTTTCGAGATTCTGTTAAAGCTAAACCTTTTTAAATTTTAATTCTAAACGATTTTCAAATTCGAACATCTTTAAAGTTTCAATTTTTAGTTTCGAGTTTTATAAAGCAAAAGGCGTCGATGGGGGTTTGGAGTTTCCTAATCCTAAGCTAATGGCATTCAAAAACAAATCAACATAAGTAAATAGTAAAAGAGAGAAAGAGAGAGAGAGATTCGGGTCCAAGTTTTCGGGTTCTGTCCTCCTTGACCGAAACTTGGACCCACCTGTTTTTGGGGTTCTGACCTATTTTCTCTTTCGTACCTGTCCTAATCTAAACATACAAATAGAATATAAGGACATAAAAAAGACAACAAGGGCTTATGCCCATTACAAATAAAATACCAAAAAAAAAAAAAAAAAACGACGTCTTTTAATCCTCTTCTTTAAAATTTCTTCGATCTTCGCGATTCCGATTGCCCGTCTGTCTTGATGGTTGACTCGATGAAAGGAATTGAGCCTTTACGGCTCTCTTGAAATATGAGGAAGGAGTTCATGAGGAACTCAAAGGGGTTCACATGCAAACAGACAAAAGAGATAATGTAAGTGATGCTAAGGAAAATACACGATACATAACAATCATAACACCGAAAGCAAACAACTAACTGGACATCAAATCAAAAAGCATAACAGAATGAACATCAACTTGACGAGTAAACTATAAACAAAAAAAAAAGTAAAATTAAATAACAACAAAATAATAATAACTTAATAGTTAAACGTAGTTAGCAGCGACCATGATTTTTGTTACTTCCTGGAATGTGAATGTAACCAATTTAATAGATTTTCAAATAATGACATATGAGACCACAAACTCAATCAATCATAGAATATGGCATTAAAGAAAAATAGAAAAGGAATGGACCGCACAGAAGATCATAAAATGAGATGAAGATAACCTCAAATGCTAAAATAAACTCTCAAGAAGAAAAGAAAAATACGAGATGTTCGACCTTTATTTCTTCATGACGAGCAGAGAGAACAATCTATACGATAAGAATACCAATTTTTGACCCAAAGAAACCAACGAATACTACCATTACGCTCGACACACCATGGACATGAAAGCCTCGGGATCAAGTAGAAAGACATATATATTACTCTATAACATCTTAACGACCAGAACTTGAATAGGAATAAACATGAGCAGCGACTCTGATGTTACACTCCTTCACTTCTCGAAAATTCGTTTATATTTCGCAGAAATGTCAAGTTCACAGCAAAAGAAGACTGCAGCACACTTAGCATTTTGACGGAACAGAGAACCGCGACATAAATCACGACCATACTACTTTAACTAGATTTGTGTCTAGGCAGATAGAACAGATAGAACGAACATATCAGCAGACATCAAGCGAGACCAAAAGTGACTGACTAGATGGCCATTTTCAAACTCCTTCCAAACATCGAAGAACAATGCACCAACGATAAAATGAAAAAGAAAGCATCAAGAGAACGCCGACAGGAAGGAGTATTACCTTTTCCGGCGCAGCGAACGGGGACGGCAACAGGGGAGAAACACCACTATCACGACCTCAAACCAACCTCCATCTCGAATACCTGAGCTGGAACGACACACCCACGCTTCACGAAATGATTTTCTCTTATCCGAATCGCTCAGAAAATCTCACGGGTAGCCCCTTCACGAAACAGAAAATCCTACCAAAGAGAATAAATATGAATCCTCTATCGGGTTCTTTCTTCTTTTCGAAAGTCTCGATCCTCTTTTGTGTTTTATAACGGGGAAGGTTCCAATCAAAAACAACAACAGCCAACCCCCCTTTTGAAGGCGGAAGGGGGGTTTTTATAGAAGATTTTAGGGTTTCGATTTTTTTGGGCGGGATCGATGATGCCCCATTTCGAATTTCAAATTCGAAGTCTTATCCAAATCTGAGGGAATATGCCGATTAGATGCCAAAATCTCCAACGGATTGAGGACGAGGCGGAGGGTGGAGATGAACTCTTCGTCCTTGGCAAGCAACGTGGCTGGCTCAATCTCGTGCTACCAAGGACGAACAAGGACGACTCTCACGTCGTCTAGCGCTGCAAAGGCTGCGAAAGGAGGGAGACGCGGGAGTTCGTCCTTTCTCTGAAAATTGTCGCGTCTGGGGGTTTCGCGTCCGTTTCTGGGAATTAATTTGTTGTTTCTTCTGTTCGCAGGGGTCGCGTGGGGAAGGGAAAGAGCGTGGGGGAGACGCGGGTGAGGGCTTTCTGGGAATTTTGTCCTCTTTTGCTGGGAATTATCGTGGCTGCTGGGTATGGGGACGGGCTTAGGGGAAGAAGAAGGGAAGGGGGGACGGGTCGGGTCGGTTATTGGATTGGGCGGGTAGGGAATAGAATGGGTTGGGTATTTTTAAAAGCTGAAGAGGATTTGGGCCTGGGGTTAATTGGGGAGTTGGGCCGCCAGGGAGTGTTGGGCTTAAGATATCAAAGGGGAATTGGGCGTTTTGGGCCTGGATTGGAAAAGGAAAGGTGTTGGTTTCTAATATACACAGGATATACCGGCTATATACACAACTATGTAAACATTTATATCGTTATATTTTCGCAAAATTATAAAACTAATTAATTTAAATTATTTGGAAAACTCATGAAGCTCGCTAATTAAATCGTACCGGCGCGGGTCAAAAATTGGGTGTCAACATATATATATATATATATATATATATATATATATATGTATATACATATATAAATATATATATATATATATATATATATATATATATATAGTATATGTATATGTACATATATGTATATACATATATATATATATATATATATATATATGTATCTATATCTCTGTATGTCTATATATGTCTCTATATGTATATATCTATATGTATTATCTATATATCTCTCCTCTATATATATATCTATATACTCTATCTATATCTATCATCTACTATATGTACATCTACATATATCTATATATATATATATAATCTATATATATGTACTATATGTATATGTATATATCTATCTATATATATATTATCTATATCTATATATATCTATATATATATTATATATATCTATCTATATATCTATATATGGATGATATCAATTTAATAGGCATAACACATAAATGTACTATTTAGCTTGACCTGATTTCATATTTATGTCATTCAATTTTAGTTATGTACAAGTACACACTTAAACTTGTATAAATTTGAACAAATAGATACACGAGTCCTACGTGACACAATACACGTAAGACACTACATAGGACAAAAAATGACATGTAGGAAATGTGTGTCTATTTGTTCAACTGTATATAAGTTTAAGTATCTACTTGTGCATACCTAAAGTTGAAGGACATAAATGTAATTTGAAGTCAAATTAAATGACATATTTTTGTATTATGCCATTTTAATACATTTTATATATATACATATAGAAAATTTAATGTTATTCTAGGGGAAGATTTATTTGGTTTGCTAAATTCAAAAATTTTATAACCTGAAACATAGAGCATGGGCTACTAGACGTAAATATTATAAATTATGGTTATTTTATGTCATTTAATAGGCCAACTTGTTAGAGTATGATTGTTTTATGGCTCCACATATGTTAACAATTATGTGGAAAAAAAGTAACAAATAAATAAGAATACTATATTAGTTTGTTCATTTTATTACAAATAATTATATAAAATCAATTAATTTTAAATATTTTCAAAATTTTACAGGGAGTCCAAAAGTGGCTCAAATTGTTATGGGTGCTGCAGCCAAGCATTTGACTCCAGTGACCCTTGAATTGGGGGGAAAATGCCCTGCTATCAGTGATTCACTCTCAAGTTCTTGGGATAAAAAGGTAAATTCAACATTCTTTTCTCTGTATTTTTAATTTTATTTAAATTTCCTTATATTCTAAAAATAAAAATAAAAATAGTACACATATATAAATCGTCGCATCATGTACGTGTCAATATGTGATCTAGATCAATAGTAGTTAAATATAGAAGCGCCTCCACTAGATCGAATGGAAAGGAAAGGCGAATAAATTAAAATATGTTAGCGCCTCAATAGTAGGAAGGGAAAACTAAACGCCATGCATAAAATACTTTTATGTTTTAGATATATTTGAATAAGTGAGAAAGAAATTGGAAAAATAAAAGTACCATATTTTTAACAATTTAATGCATGGTAAGAAAATTCAAAATATTTTGCTGAAATCTTATTGCCAATCATCAACAAAATAAAAAGCCCCCAATATAAAATAGTACTAAACCAACATGTTATCTCCTTTATTTCTAACTATATTTGAACTCTTTAATGCAAACGATTTGCTTCAAACATTTTAACATCAAAGTTATTTTTTTACAAAAATAATTTTATTTATCCTATACTAATTTTATCAAATATCTGTTTTTTTTTCTTTCACTTCTCATAGATTGCAATAAAAAGAATTCTTTCTGGAAAATTTGAGAGTTGTGCTGGCCAAGCATGTATTGGGATTGATTATATTCTTGTCGACAAGATGTTTGTCAACGAACTGGTACGTATTGAATTTGATGTGATTACGTTGTTGAGAAAAAAAAAATTCATGAATTCTAGTTTTGATAAATATATACATTGGTTTGTCATCAAATACTAATAATTAATTCTCTTTTCAATGTTGCACTAGGTAAAGTTGATTAAACTTGGGATTCCAAAAATGCTTGGAGAAAATCCAAAAGAATCACATTCAATTTCAAGGATAGTTAACAAAAAACAGTTTTTGAGATTAAAGAATCTCTTAGATGAGCCAATGGTAAAAAAATCAATTATATACGGAGGATCATCCGATGAAGATAATTTGTGAGTAATTTTAATTTTTTCGATATTTTAATTTATATAGTTTTTACATTAAAGAATTAAAGGTTTATCGAAATTAACATTTTTATCTCTAAAGTAGTGATCATAAGATCTGAGCACACTTTATCTTCACCAAAGCATCACTTTATGAGTATGTACCGAATATATTGTTGTTATTGTTGTAGTTTTACATTAAAGTGTAGATATGAGGAAAAAAACACATTCCTGTCATAAAATGATCTTTGGGAAATACAGTCCATTGTTTGATCAATGAAAAGTATTTTCTAAAAATATATGCTTATAAATACTATTTAATCATATAGAGCTATCAATTAGATAGTGTTTAAAGTCAAGTTTGGGTCATTTAATTTTTTTAAAAAAATTATTTAGTGTTTGATTCTTAATAGTTTTCTCTCAAGATAAATAGCTTTATAACATTATATATGTTCATAATTTTATGAGTCAAAATAATAAAAATAATATTTTTAGTCAAATGTCTTTAAGAATTTCTGCAAATAACGCATTACAATATTTTAGGAATTTAATTTTTAAAAACAAAACTTAAAAAACAACTTATTTTTGCAAATAACACATTTCAATATTTCATGAATTTAATTTTTAAAAACAAAACTTAAAGACCAACTTATTTAAAGGGAAAAATTAAAGACCCATATATTTGATGAAAAATTACGCAATTACATGGTCAATTTTATGCATTAATATTGATAATAAAATTTAAGTATTAATGAGATGAAGTAATATAATGCATAATATACTATTAATAAGTGAGGAAAGCAATTTCTCCTCTTGTTATAAGAAAATATATTCCTTGAAAAAAGATTCTTCAATAACCAAAACAAAACCCCACAATCAATTTTTTTTTAAAAATATTGTCTTCATACCAAACAATACATATTTAGTATATATTATTATCTTGTGTTATTTTAAAAGTTTCCAACAATATTGCATTTAATTTTTTGAATAATTACATGTGTGAATGCAGGTACATTGAGCCCACAGTATTACTGGATCCTCCCTTGCAATCTACAATCATGACTGATGAAATTTTTGGTGTTTAATGATACAATCATTCAGGTAATTTTTTTTCCTCTTTAATTCACTTTTATTTTTTCACATTTATGAAGTAATGTGAGTTTGCTACATAGAGAGACTTAAGGTTAGTTAATGTATTGGTGTATGTACTATTTAAGTATTGATTGAGTCTCAATTTGTTTTAATTATTAGGTTCTTGAACAATTTTTACCGTGACTATGTTCTTAACTATCAAACACCATTACCAACCATATTTTGTTGTCACAATCTTTATCACCATTGTCAATAATCACCACCATTGTCTTTACCCATCACCTCCGACCATTTTGCCATTGCAATTAGTCAATCATCATAACTGTCAATCACTACTATTAGTCGCTATTATATTTACCACCTTTATTATTATAGTAATATTTATTGTCATTACCACTCTCACCATCAACCACTTCTATGACTATGGTAATATCCAATTACCAACCACTTTTGCCTTTATAATTAGCACTATCAACTATCATCAATGTCCTTGTCAATCACCACACATTCTTCAATCAAGGCCAATACTACTATCAATATCATCATCAATCACCACACATTCTTCAGCCACTGCAACTACTAAAATTGATCAACTTCACCATCATTGTCACCGTCACAATAAACTACCTCTATCGCGACGTCACTACAACCAAACACCTCCACCATCGCAACTATAATCACCATAATTGTTACCTGCCACTAGCACCAACCATCACCACAACAAATCATCTCTATCATCGCTGACAAACACAAATAGTTTTTATAATTAAATAATAATTTTGTATATTAATTTTATATTTTTTGTTAGATTCAACTTCAATAATATACTTATTATATGTAAAAGTAAATAAACTATGCATACTTTGATGTTGAAAAACAACATTGATCATGCAATATTAAAATCTAAAGACAACACTTTAAAGATTCAAATATGTATTTAGAGTCAAATATTAGTTTTTTATTTTTTTTATCACATAAAAGTCCTCCAACTTTTAAGTCTATTACACAAAAGTCATCTTTCCATTTTTGTCACATATATAAAAGGTCGTCAAACTTTAACCAAATTAGCTAAAAAGTAAATTACTTCAATTTTATAATTTGAATCAAATATATAACATGACACTCCAAAATAAGTAAATTACATTTAGAATATGTAATTCTAGAACCCCCTCTCAATAATATTGCTCTTTATAACACCAATTTTCATTATGATTTAATGATCAAACTAATCATCAAAATGACTTGCTACACATACAAATGCAGTATGCAGCTGATACACTTCCATTTGGAGGAGTAGGACAAAGTGGCTTTGGAAGGTACCATGGAAAATTTTCATTTGATACATTTAGCCATGAAAAAGCAATAGCAAGAAGGAGCTTTCTTACAGACATTTGGTTTAGATATCCTCCTTGGAGTGATCATACACTACAACTCTTTAGATCTGCTTTTATATATGATTATTTTAGTGTAGTTCTTATTACACTACGACTAAAAAGGGCTTGATGTTTACAAATTATACTTGCAATTATTTGAATTTGTAATTTAATTATTTGTTTGGAATGTAATTTACAATTGAAGTGTGGATGTTCATTTCCATTCAAAACTTATTGAGGAATAAATGTTCTTATTGTGATTTTCCATTACTCTTACAACTCTTCTTTGTCATAATCCCTATATAGTTAATAGTTATGTTCAGGATACATTTTAATATTTACTAATGTAATATTAGAATTTAAAATTTTGTAACGTAATCTATATATATAAAGCTGAATCCATATCCGCTGATGTGGCACCCTCCAATGACAAGCATTTTTAATTATCTATTTTACCTATTTATTTTTATCTCTTTTTTTAACTAAATTATATTTTCTACTTTAAATTTATACTTTACATAATTGAAAACATTTAAAAGCATTACATAATTAATAATATTTAAGTGAATGGCAGATAAAAAGATCAAAAACTTTTCAGTTTCCACAACGGTTTATATTTTACCTATAAAATAGAAATATTTGATCATCCATAAACAACAACAATAGACTCATTTGCCTCTTCTTCTTCACATCAATCAATTTTTTCAATATCATGTTTTTATAAAAGAAAGGCCGTGCAACAAGTGTACCTATCAAAACAAAAGACTTTTTGAAAGGATGTTGAACTATAGTTTTTCATACAAGAAGATATTTATTGGAAAAAACTATTGATTTGGTTGAGAATTCAAGCGTACCTCTTTAAAATACAAGACTTTATTGAAAGAATGCAAACGTACCTCTTCAAAATACAAGACTTTTTGAAAGAATGTTTCACTATAATTTTTCCTACAAAGAGATATTCATTATCAAAAAAATTCATGTGGTTGAGATTTTTTTAAGGGCAGAAAGTGTGTTGGGTTTTATTTTTCCTAAATTTCTTATCATAAATAGGTTTTCCTTTTAGGAAAAGGTTTTGTATTGACTAATCCTTTTTCTGATAGGAAAAGGTTTAAGACTCTATAAATAGAGGAATGTTCCTTCTAACTTAATCAGCATTCACAATATAGTCTTAAAGGCTTTGAGAGTTTTTGGTTAGGGGGAGAAATTGTGGGTCACAAGCTTGATACATTATCACTTGTGTGACCTCCCATTTATGTTTTCCTTTTAGGAAAAGGTTTTGGATGACTAATCCTTTTTCTTGTAGGAAAAGGTTTAGGACTCTATAAATAGAAAAATGTTTCTTCTAACTTAATCAACATTCACAATGTAGTCTTAAAGACTTTGAGAGTTTTTGGTTAGGGGGAGAAATTGTGGGTCACAAGCTTGATATGTTATCACTTGTGTGAACCTCCCATGTATTCAGAGTGAATTCGGTTGAGGTTGTTTCCCTTTGTATTTTGTACTCTCATATTTATAGTGGATTGCTCATCTTCTTTGTGGACGTAGGTCGATTGATCGAACCACGTTAAATCTTTGTGTCTTTTGGTATATTTCTCGTCGTCTTCTTACTTGTGGTCTTTTGAGGTTTGCTTTGCTAGCTTCCGCATTTACACCTGCTTATTTTCTATCCCAACAAAGTGTTCAAAGGGCAAGAAAAATATTTAGAAAACGAATCCATTTATTTATGGAATTCATATTAAATTATGAGGAGGATAAGGAAAAATATGTTTTCTCATTTGGAAAGAGCCAAAATTAATATTGACATTATTTCTTTCACCTTCTTTGTTCTACTAATTTCTTTCTTTTTTTATTTTTTTCTTAAAAGTATTTTCTATTTTTTTTTTTGTTACGCATCTTTTGTTAAAAATTAATATAAGTAAACAAGATTATATATATATATATTTTTTTTTTTCTTATAGGTTATATTATTATTAAGATGTTGTATAAACGCATTAGGGACAAGATATCATGCAAATATTAGTTATAAGAAAGAAATTTAATATTTATATTATATAATACCATGAAAAATGCACATGTGTGCACATATATATATTTTGAGATCATTTTATTATACATGGCTACTAAAATAATTAAAAACGTTAAATAACTTAAATAAGTAACAAATAAAGATAAAATTTAATTTATAAAACGTTTTCAAAAGTAAATTCCAAATTCAAATGTTAGAATTACATTTCATTTTTGTATTTATTTATTAATCTATTGGATTTCATATTAAAGGAATATGTTGTTTTTGTGTGTATTAGATATGACGAGAAATTTCATTATTAATGAATTTATCAATGCTCTCAATATTATTCATATAATTTTTTTTTAAAAGCAAAAAACTACTGAAGATATTTTTAATTAGCTATTAAAAAAATATAGATACTACAATTACTGGTGCAATATTTAAAATTATAAATAAAAAATTATTATTTTTCTTTTCTATAATTTTGTTTTTACCTCTATCTTAATTTAAAATTGAAAATTTTACCTTACTATTTTATGTATAAGGTAGTCAAATTTTAATTTCTTTCATCATCAATACTATAAAATCTTTTTTCCATTTCTCAATCTCATTATTAATACTTAAATCGTGTTATAAAGAAAGCTCAGAATATAAGAAGAAAAAGACAAGAAGTATACGATAGAGGAGAGAATTTTTCTTATTCAAGTGTATCTTCCAAATGGTGAGTGATTCTCTATTTATAGTGTTGAGATATCACTCCAAAAGTCATCTAATTAATAGATACATAGTTATCTTGGAAGTTCTTATCACCTTGAAAGCACTTATACATGAACCCATTTAATAGTGGATAAATCTAATGGATAATCCACATATACTATACAATGGATTTACAACTCTCCCCCTTGGTTATCCATAGATTATGTGTCTCGTTACAACCTTACTAGGAAAAACCCAGTGGGAAAAAGCCTAGTGAAGGAAAAAGAGTACGCATATCTCATAATACGCTTTGAATGTTGCCTCGTTAAAAACCTTACCAGGAAAATCCAACTTAGGACAAAACCATAGTTAAGGAAAAAAGTACAACGCGTATTTCACTCCCCCTGATGAAAACTTTACTTGATATCTCAGAGACAACGCATCCCAATCTTGTATCTCAACTTCTCAAACGTTGATGCTGGAAATGCCTTAGTGAATAAATCAGCTATATTATCACTTGAACGAATTTGTTGAACTTCTATCTCACCATTTTGTTGAAGATCATGCGTGAAAAAGAATTTTGGTGAGATATGTTTTGTCCGGTCTCCTTTGATGTATCCTCCTTTCAATTGAGCTATACATGCAGCATTATCTTCGTACATTGTGGTTGATATATTCTTTTTCAAAGAAAAACCACACATTTCCTGAATATGATGGGTCATTGATCTCAACCAGACGCACTCTCTACTTGCTTCATGGATGACTATTATTTCTGCATGATTTCAAGAAGTGACTACCAACGTTTGCTTCATTGATCGCCAATATATTGGCGTGTCTCCACATGTAAATAAATAGTTTGTTTGTGATCGAGCTTTATGCGGATCAGATAAATACCCGTAACCAATCAGTTCTGACTTGGATTCATTGGAATAGAATAAACCCATGTCCATGGTCTCCCGAAAATATCGAAGTATGTGCTTAAAATCATTCCAATGTCTTTTTATTGGGGAGGAACTGAATCTTGCCAGTAGACTTACTGCAAAACAGATATCTGGTCGAGTATTGTTAGTAAGGTACATTAGTTCCCCAATCGCACTAAGGTAAGGAGTTTCATCACCAAGAATCTCTTCATCATTCTCTTGAGGTCGAAATGGATCTGTATTGATGTAAAGCGATCTTACCACCATTGGAGTACTTAATGGATGTGATTTATCCATGTAAAAATGCTTTAGTATCTTTTTTGTGTACGTTGATTGATGAATAAGTATTCCATTTGACAAAGTCTAAATCTGTAGGCCAAGATAAAATTTTGTCTTGCCGATATCTTCCATTTCAAATTCTTTTTTCAGACACTCAACAGCTTCTAAAAGCTCTTTACGAGTGTCAATGATGTTCAAATCATCTACATACACAACTATTATAACAAACTCCGACCCCAATCATTAAATTAAAATGTAGGGACAAATCGGGTCAATTTTCGTACCTTTTCTTTAACAAATATTCACTCAGACGATTGTACCACATCCTTTCTGATTGTTTCAATCCATACAGAGATTTCTGAAGCTTTATTGAACAAGTTTCTCTTGAATCTTTGTATGCTTCAGGCACCTTGAATGCTTCAGGAATTTTCATGAAAATGTTGTAGTCCAATGAGCAATATTGATAGGGCGTCCATTAGATGCATTTCAAGTTTTTCATGAACTGTCAAATTTATTAGATATCTGAAGGTGATTGCATCTACCACTGGAGAATATGTCTCCATATAATCATTGTCAGGTCTTTGAGAAAAACCTTGAGCAACGAGTCGGGCCTTATATCTCATGACTTCACCTTTCTCATTTCTTTTTTCGTACAAAAACCCATTTGTACCCCACTGGCTTAATACCTTCAGGTGTTTGGATTGTTGATCCGAAAACTTCACGTTTTTCTAGTGAAGCTAATTCAACTTGAATTGCATCCTTTCATTTTGGCCAATCATTTTCTGTCTACATTCGTGAACAGATTTTGGCTCAAAATCTTCATCTTGTTGCATTATATCAATAACAACATTATAGGCAAATATGTTGTCAATCACAACATTATTTCGGTTTCACAACTTTCTCGTCGACAAATAATTCATTGAAATTTCATTGTTTTCAGAAGTTCGAACCTTCTCATCATTATGTGTTATGACTTGGGTCTCATCTTGAGAAATTTCTTTCAACCCATGATCATCTTGATCATTTATTCTTTTTTTCTTTCAAGTTTATCCTTGGAACCAATTGGTCTACCACGCTTCAAATGTTGTCTAGACTCATTTTCCTTAACAATTTGTCCCGTCGGGATATCAACTCGAACTGGAGCATTAACAGCTGAAATATGCAAGTTAGTAATCCTTGGAAGATTAGTAAATGCATCTGGTAGCTGATTTGCAATGTTCTGCAAATAAATTATTCTTTGAACTTCTTGCTTACATTGGTTTGTTTGAGGATCCAGATGAGATAGAGATGATGAATTCCAATCTATCTCTTTTCCCAACGACTTATGTTCTCCCCATAATGGTGGGTATTCTGATTCATCAAAATGACAATCAGCAAATCTTGCCTTAAATAACTCTCCAGTCATAGGCTCCAAATATTTTATAATTGAAGGAGTTTCATACCCAACATATATCCCCAACATCTTTGGGCCCCCATCTTTGTGGGTTGTGGTGGAGCAATTGGGACACATAAACCGCATATCCAAAAATTCTAAGCTGGGAAATGTTTGGCTCTTGACCAAAAGTCAATTGTAATGGGGATAATTCATGATAATTGGTCTGCCTTATGCGCACAAGCGCTGTTGCATGCAAAATAGCATTCCCCCACATAGACACAGATAACTTTGTTCTCATTAGTAATGGTCTAGCTATCAGTTGCATACGTTTAATTAATGATTCTACTAGACCTTTTTGAGTGTGAACATGCGAAACTGAATGTTCAACTGTTATACCAGTAGACATACAATAATCATTAAATGCCTGAGATGTAAACTCACCAGCATTATCTAGACGGATTGTCTTTATTGTATAGTCTAGAAATTGTGCTTTCAATCTTATTAATTGAGCTAGCAATCTCGCAAAAGCCATGTTGAGAGTTGATAATAAACACACATGTGATCATCTTGTAGAAGCATCTATCAACCATATAATATTTAAAGGGTCAACATGCTGTTGAATTGGTCCACATATATCACCTTGTATACGTTCCAGAAACGCAGGGGATTCAATTCCAACCTTAACTGTTGATGGTTTAATGATCAACTTTCCTTGAGAACAAGCAGCACAAGAGAATTCCTTTGATTGAAGGATATTTGGGCTCTTTAAGGTGTGCCCATGTGAATTCTCAATGATTTTGTGCATCATATTAAATTCGGGATGGCTCAACCGGTCATGCCAAATGATAAAATCATTAAAATTAGTAAACCTTTTGTTTACTACGGCATGTGATTTAACTATACTTATACTTGTATAATACAACCCAGAAGAAAGTGCAGGTAATTTTTCATGCACAATTTTCTTCTCTCCATTAATTGTAGTGATGTAAAGATATTTAACCTTTCCTTTATTAGCCATCTCAACATGATAGCCATTTTGGCGAATAAATTTGAAACTTAATAAGTTTCTTTGAGACTTACTACAGTATAATGCATTATCAATGCTTAATATTGTCCCTCCATGTAGTAATAAAGTGTCTCTTCTAAAGCCCTCAATTAATTTTGTACTGCCTTATATTGTGATAACATATGCCATTTTCATAACCGAATTAGAAAAGTATTTCTTTTCTTTTAATATTGTATGTGTTGTAGCACTATCAAAAAGGCATACATCTCCATTACTCATGTTGAATCCAACTGATAACTAGGGATATCTATTAATTTTCATTAAAATAAAATACATTAAAATAAGGAAGAAACAAAATTAACAACGCAAACTTAAATACTTCATCATGAATAACATAATAATTAAAAACACATAAGTAAAATATTATGTAAAATATTAACATACTTCATTCCCTAGCTAAAAGATCAAACATCAGTTTCGATCTCCAAAGATATCATCAACTTCCATATGAGTAATGTCACCACGGCCATCAAAAACATCATCCTTTAAAGCCAAATTTGCTTCAACATCCTTAACATATTTATGAGATGTTCCCGGGTTATCATCATCTTTAAGAGTCATATGTGACTCAGCTCGAGCATTGAAAGAGAAGCACCACTTTTATTTTCTTTCTTTTAAAAGGAATTTTGATAGAGCCTTACAAAATGCTCATGTGTGCGACATTCATTCTTCCAATGGCCTTTCATGACACAACGACGACAATTACTTTTTGAGGGGTTATTTTGAGAACTCATGTTGTTCTCCCTTTTGTTATGACCACCACCTTGACGATTAGTGTATCGTCTTTTATCTTGGCCACGTCCCCGTGCAATATTATAGCCCCGATGATCATCTCTTTTTACTTCAGATTGATCACCTGCTCCCACCACATTTGCCTCTGATAATGGAGTTGTTCCAGTGGGACGAGCTTCATGATTTTTCATTAAAAGAGCATTATGTTGCTCAGCCACCAAAAGACATGAGATTAGTTCAGAATATTTCTGAAAACCCTTTTCACGATATTGCTGCTGCAATATCACATTTGAGGCATGGAAGTAGTAAGTGTCTTTTCCAACATGTCCTCATCTTTTATAGTCTCCCCACATAATTTCAACTGGGAGGTTATCCTGAATACGTCAGAGTTGTATTCAATTATGGTCTTAAAATCTTGAAATCGTAAATGCATCCACTCATAACGAGCTCTTGGCAACACTGTTGCCTTTAGGTGGCCTAATTTTCTTTTTAAATCAGTCCACAATTCAAGTGAATCTTTTACCGTCAGATATTCAATCTTTAGGCACTTATCAAGATGATGACGAAGGAAAATCATAGCCTTCGCCTTATCTTGACTAGATGCTTCATTTCCCTGAGTAATAGTGACATCAAGACCTTTAGCAGCCAAGTGAATCTCAGCTTTGAGTACCCATGAAAGATAATTCTTTCCAGAAATATCCAATGTCACAAAACTCAAGTTTGGATGAATTCGACTTAATGAGATTATGAGAGAATATGTGAATTAAATAAAAATATTTATATAATAACTTTGTAAGTAGCAACTTCATGCTGATAACGTGTTGTAAAGAAAACTCAAAATATAAGAAGAAAAAGACAAGAAGTATAAGATAGAGGAGAGAATTTTTCTTATTCAAGTATATCTTCCAAATGGTGAGTGATTCATTTATAGTGTTGAGATATCACTCCAAAAGTCATCTAATTAATAAATACATAGTTATCTTGGAAGTTCTTATCACCTAGAAAGCACCTATAGATAAACCCATTTAATAGTGGATAGATTTAATGAATAATCCACATATACTATACAATGGATTTACAACAAATCACTCATTTTTCCTTTTTTGTGTTTTTTGTTTAAAAATAATTTATTCAACTTAAGAAATTAGGTATTATAACTTTATATGCATTGCATTTCACTTTTTCTAAAGAGAATTTAACTTTATCATATTTTAATTTTATTTTCGATTCTTTTTTTTTTGCTAAAAATTTATATCTATATATGTATATATTAAAGTTAAATGATAAAAGAAAAGGTGTCATGTCTCACTAGACAATATTACTGTTTATATTTTTTTCTTAGAGTTTTTAAACTTTTATTTATTTATTTTTTTATTACGAAGCACTTGCAATTTTTTTATTTCTTTCCTCACTAATTATTAACAATTATTACATTTCTACAAATCTATCCTTCTTCTTCTCTTTCTTTAATCTTCCTTAAATAAAAGATGAATATAATTTCCTTATTATTGTCATTTATTTTGTTTCCTTAAAATGCCTTTGTCTCTCTCTTTCTTCCATCTCCCTTTAAATAAAAAACGTAAGTTTCTTTTTGTTACTTTATTTCCTTAAATACCTCCTTTAAATTTATCACTATTATTTTCTCCTTTCCTTTTTTTATCCTAAATAAATTTGTCTAACATACTCGACTATCAAAAAAAAATCTTATATAATTATGAGAGTTAAATAAGGGAGAAAATCATGTAAAATATTTTCATATTTTTATTTAGAAATCAAATAAAATCTCTTCACTTCTTTTTCAACAATAAAAAGTTAAGATGTACAATTATGATATGATTTTTTATATATATATATATATATATATATATATATATATATATATATATATATATATATATATATATATATATATATATATATATATATATATATTATGACTGTTAAGTGCATTCAAATTATTATTTTATATTTAGCCTTTCAAATTCATTTTCCAATTATCAATTTATAATTATATATACATTATTTATATTTTATCGTTGTCAATAAATTTAAAAAATATGATTTAATAAATTTATAGAACAACTAAAACAAACATATATTTTAATAACAATATAATATAACAGATAATAATCATCCAAATAAGGTGCAATATTTAAAAAAATACTATGAACCAACCTATACGTTCCAACAAATAATACCAAAAAGAGACTTTAGAGAAGAAAAAAAAGTGAGTTACATCTCATATCTTTCAATTACATATATATTTTACTACTTATTTATTTATGTTATTTCTATAATACAATGTAAAATTAATTGTTTTTATTAACATGGAATATTTTTTCATATTCATTCTTTAAAAAAATAGTATGTTGAAAGAACTATAGAAGATTGATTTGTTTTGTTGAGATGCTTTCTTTTCTAAAATATTGGTATGATATTAGTTATCAATCTTATATTATCTTTTTCCTTTTCTTTTTTATTTGATTTTTTCTTCATTTTTTTGACTTTTTTATTGTAATTAAAAAGGTGTAAAGAAAAATGAAGTCTTATACTTGTTTAATTTGTTAATTAGTAGTCACAACTCACTATATGAAAGACTTCACTTTACATTTTCTATAATTATTAGAGCTGTCAATATGGGCTAGCCCACCCCATCCGGGCTAACCCATACAGGCTTTGATATTTTACGGGCCAAGTCGGGCTAGCCTATTTTTTGTGTGGGCCAGAAAATGGTCGGCCTAGCCCACAAGCACGTGGGCTACAGGCTTACCGGGCCAGTCCATTTTTTTAAAAATTATATTTTTTTTATAATTATTAAATTAAATTATAAATTATAATTTAAAAATATTATCATAAATATCGACAAAGCAATATTACATTATGTTAGGCCTCATTTTTTTGCTCTTAATGGGGTTTCAATCTTAATCATTCAGATTTGACTTATTAAGTGTGTTTGTTTTTATGAACTGAATCTTAATTATTCAGATTCAATTCATTAAGTTCGTTTGTTTTATTTTCTTATAAGCCTCTTAATGGGTGTGGATATATCTGAATGAATCAGATCTGTAACACACCCTTAACACTATTCAGACTAAAAAATAAGACTCATATCTTAATTCAACTAAATCACGACAACTCATAAAAATTGTTTTCTTATTTAATAAATACTAATTACATGCTTGCCATTATAATCTCTTTTATTCATATTAACTTAATATACATGTTTTACTTTCTAAATTAATAAATATATTTGAATTGATAAGCACTCACATGATATAATGTTTAGCACGGTTTTAAAAAATAAGAAAGTATTAGTTATTTGATCGATAACAATAAATTTTTTATAATAAAATAAAATATTTTCCTAAACTATATATTTATAACTCTATATAAACTATTTTAAATTGCATTATATTAGACTCTCAAAGTATTTGAGTGCAAAAAATAGTCATATTAATGATTTAACTTGATGTTGAGTTCTTAAAAGATATATCATATTACCTTGTTACGGTAAAAATGTTCAAAATATTATTTTATATGAAAAACAACTATTTTACTAACAAGGTTTTTATAATATTTTATTGATATAACGTTTATTTTCACATGTACATTCAGATATTGAAACCAAACTGTCCCAATAATTTAGTGTTCAGATTCAGAGACAATATTTTTATATTAAGATGTTTATTCAGATTTACACATCTAGATCTTAATGCACATCTTAATATTTAAATGTGTATTCAAATTCAAACGTCTTAATCTTAATGGAAACAAATGAGACCTTGTCACTACTTGTTAATCAAATTTACAAATAAAATTATCTTTATAATATTTAGGGAAAATGTACAAGTACCCCCTAGACTATGACCGAAATCTCAAAGACACACCTTACTAAGGTCATATTATCCCCCTGAACTTATTTTTTTTTTTTGTAATTTTGTGTACCTCTTTGGCTTACGTGACATTCAAATATTTCTTACGCGCCTCAATTGCGTAGAGTCACATAGAGTGTCACATAAGACAAAAGGTGTATAAAATTACAAAAAAAAAGTTCAGGGGTAATAGGATCTTAGTTTAGTTAAGGCGTGTCTCTGAAATTTTTGTCATAGTCTAAAGGGTACTTGTGCATTTTCCTTAATATTTATTAAGTTTTTTTTTTTCAACTAAATGTATAAATATCTAAATAGAAATATTAGCCTAATTATTTTGATTTTGGACTCTCTTTATTTTTAAATTTTAATATTATATTTTTACAGTAATTTTTATCGGCCCACGGGCCGGCCCTACCAATATTTCTCAAGCCCCCCAAATGAACAGACTTATTCAGGCCGGGCTAAAAAGCCCTTTTGTTAAATGGGCTCCAAAAATCTTAGCCCAGCCCTATTAAATCCCGGGTTAGGCCAGGCCGGCCTAAAGGGCCTAGCCCTTATTGACGGCTCTAATAATTATAATAATTCTCAATTTTAAGAAATGATACTTATTTTGATATTAATTCGAATGTAATAAATTAGCCTAATATGTGGTTACGAGTTTGTCAATATTTGGCTAACCTTTTCATATTATACATTAAAGAATTAACACATTCTTTCAGATTCCATTTTAATGGAGAATAACAAAATCCTTACCTGCTCTATTGTATTCATTATTTTCTTTTATTAAAATACTAAAATAAAATGAATTTGCATTATGTTCGTGCATTACTACCCCTTACAAGATAAACTTATATGAGTCAGACATGAATTTAATTTATTTGAGTTAAGATTGTTAAATTCAGACACGAGTTAAATTGGATGATGGATTATTTCTTTTTAAAAATGGGTAATTTTATTTGATTTAAATTTTCTATCCAATTGAAGAATACGGATCTAAGTTTGTAGATGATGTGTATGAATGACCAGATCGTATAGCTGAGGATAAAATCAACTATTAAACAAAAAATTAGGGATATTTTTAAACCTTCTTCCTACTACTAAATCAAGAGATAACAATAAGATCAAACAATATAATATAGTGAACAAATTAACCGGAAAAAAATAATTCGAATAAATATATTTTAACACTTGTACGAAGCGTGACTAAGTTCATTAGTCTTCTTATAAATTAAGATTTTGTAAGTCTTTGTTAGATACATACTTTGGATGAAAAATAATAATACTTTCCTTTCTACTTGTTTTATCTACTTTTTTTATTACTTTTTTTTTTCATTTTTATAATAATATGTTATTAGCACAATCTTTAACTTATTTTTCTTTATAAATTTTTGATTGTAACTTCATAAATTGTTATAAATTCATAAATGTTTTAATAAAAGTTTGGAAGTGATAGGTCCTTTCACATTTACTATTGTTTAAAACACGACGAGAGTTCAAGTAGCCATTCATTTGAAGTACTAAGATTTTCATATCCTCAAATTACTTTTCAAATTCATAAGTTTTTACTATTAAAAAAACAATAGAAGTTTATGTGATATTAGAATTAAGTTACTTAAAACTTATTATATATCAATTAAGATTTTGAGAATAAAAATCAAGATATTGTATTATAACAAATGGAGCATTTTCTTAACTTGAAAGAACATTGATGTTGAAATTTAACAAGGGCAGAAGAGTAGTTCACATTGTTTGTGAGGAGATTAATTAGTTAAACTAACAGATTAAACGTTGGTTAAATTTAGTTAGTCATTTTCCAATAATCAAGCTCATTATGGAAAACTAAATTATAACGTATACAGTCAAAAATTGATACAATGCTAATATTGTTCAAGAAAATAAGCATATTCATTCAAGTGTTCAGAATATTAAAAATCCAAATCAATTCGAATATGCTCAAAATACTAATGTATATAGTGAAAAATTGGGATACAAGACAATGTCCAGGTTTCAAATCTCAGGAGAATCTTGGATCATACACGTTGACATCTAATTTTAAACCCCAACCATATAAATTAATACCCAATTTTGGACCTCCACCATATAAATTAATCATTTCGAGCTTTTTCAATTTCAAATGATTTAAAATAATTAATTTCATAGAAATTCAAAAAAAAAAGTAAATATAACTTGCAAATTATTTTAAATAGTTTTGTCTCATTTTCAAAATTTTAAATAATATATATATATATATATATATATATATATATATATATATATATATATATATATATATATATATATATATATATATATATATATATATAATCTTCTCTTTTTTGACTTTTTTAAAATTAAATTTTCTACTTTAAATTTATACTTTAGAAAACTGAAAATACTTAAAAGCATTACATAATTAATAATATTTAAGTGAATGTCAGATGAAAAGATCAAAATCTTTTCATTTTCCACAACGGTTTATATTTAACGTATAAAATACAAATATTTGATCACCCATAAGCAACAACAATAGACTCCTTTGCCTCTTCTTCTTCCCATCAATCAATTTTTCAATATCATGTTTTTATAAAAGAAAGGCCATGCAACAAGTTTACCTATCAAAACAGAAGACTTTTTGAAAGGATGTTGAACTTTAATTTTTATGTTTTGAAAAAAAATATTTATTTGGTTGAGAATTCAAGCGTACCTTTTTAAAATACAAACTTTTTAGAAAGAATTTAAGCGTACTTCTTCCAAAAATACAAGACTGTTTGAAAGAATGTTTCACTATAATTTTTTCTACAAAGAGATATTCGTTATAGAAAAATTTATGTGATTGAGATTTTTTTAAGGGAGGAGAGTGTTCAAAGGGCAAGAAGAATATTTAGAAAAGGATTCCATTTATTTATGGAATTCATATTAAATTATGAGGAGGATAAGGAAAAATGTGTTTCTCATTTGGAAAGAGCCAAAATTAATATTGACATTATTTCTTTCACCTTCTTTGCTCTACTAATTTCTTTTTTCTTTTTATTTTTTTCACAAAAGTATTTTCTATTTTATTTTTTGTGTTATGCATCTTTAGTTAAAAGTTAATATAAGTACACGAGATTATATATGTATGTTTTTTTTCCTTATAGGTTATATTATTTATTAAGATGTTGTATAAACGCATTAGGGATAAGATATCATGCAAATATTAGTTATAAGAAAGAAATTTAATATTTATAATATATAATACTCTAAAATATTACAATCGATTCAAAAGAAAAATACAAGTCTCATATGACATTGTTGCTAGAGTAGAACAAGATCATAAATAGGAGTAAGAAGGTCTGCTGAGATGACTAACAACTACCTCACAGATCTCCAAGAAGTCTCAGAAAAGAAGAAAATATATCATAAAAATCTGGGCTAGTATCCTACAAAAAAAATTGTAGAAGCAAGGGGTGAGTACCAAATCACACGGTACTCAGCAAGTAAACGTCTAAACACAAGATAAGGGGATAAAACACGGGTACTTCTACCACCCCCAACCGAACCTATACAACTACAACTTGCATACAAATCAGCCCAACCTAACATCTCACAGTTTACATAGCATTTAGATCAACAATAACACTAAGAAAAATTACATATCCTCCACAACAACACTTTAACAAATTGTATATCCTCAACAAAAACAATTCAACAAATTACATATCCTCGATAACAACACTTCAACAAATTATATACCCTCAACAACAACAATTCAACAAATTACATATCTTCAATAACAAGCTCAGTATTCATCAATCACAAATTTCGCAGAAAGCCAATCACAAGATCATCAAAACACAATCTCAAGTTCACTAATGATAAGTATGTGTAATGCAATGGAATACAATGTCAAGTATAATGATGCATGTCTGACCTAGTGATACACACCCGCTGTCTCTCAGTCTGGGACCCATGGGGGACATATCTGTCCATGCATCTGTCGCAGCGCACGACACGACCCTCGATAATAGTAACCATCACGGCGCGCGATACGTCCCTCAAAATATAGTATCCATCGCGGTGCGCGATACGTCCCTTGAAATATAGTATCCATCGCAGCGCGCGATACGTCCCTCGAAATGGTACATCCTCTTAAGTACTCATTCTTTCTCAATGTACATAACACTTGTCACAACCAATGCCTCAGAATATTGCAGATGACAAGCTCACACAATGAATGAGGAGATAACCATTTTCATAAAATCGCACAGTTCACAATTACACAAACATGAAGTCACATCAACAATGATTCAACAAGCCTTCAACCCTCTCTCAACACATCACACATAAATAATTAATCACATTGCCTTTTGTTATCCCTTTTTTTTTTCATCATTATAATTAATCAAGGAAATACACACATTTCATACACTTAACAAGAGTTTACAAATCAACATGCCTGAAATAGTCGAACAATCACTCTGAACATGAGCCTTTTCCTTTCGTTGTACTTCCAAACCAATACAATCTATTCCTATTAACGATCACAATAAGATTTTAAACCTAACAACATCCATATCACTATGTGTCTAACATAGACCAAAAATGATAGAGCACAAATTTATAATCAAGTTCTTAACTTTTGATGTCATTTGACATGTCAACTTTTTTTTAACTTTTCTCCAACTTTCAAGTTTACGGTTAAGTCTTAGTTCCTCAAATATCACAAGTCTAATGCTATTCACAAAATAACTTACACTTTATATTTATTTACCTATCTCAATATACAAAAACTTAAATTATATGTGACAATTATAACAAGGAATTAGAGAAACACTAAAAATCCAAATTATGGACATAATATTTTAGTTTACAAGAAAACCCAAAACTTTTCAAAACTCAAATTGACACAGGTTATATTCTTAGAAAATATCCCTCAACAATTAATTATCCAATTACTGATCGATAATTACCCTCAAATTATTTGATCATCATTAACATTACCACTAGTGATATATATATATATTTAGAAATCACGTTCAAGTTGGCACAATTTCAATTCTAATCCACTGTAACTTACAAATAATAATATAATTAATAAAGTTAACAATTTGATTCCTTACTCAATATTTTCAATTGCATAATCAATGAAAAAATCATGAATATTACTTGATCGTGAATAGCAGTTCCACGCCAATCGTCACTATACGCAGGTATGTCTCCTTTTCTTTTCTTAAAGTTATAAACTAAAAACTCTCTAACCCTAATAATTTATTTCCTATAAGGATAATTGGTATATGCTAAAAAAAATTCATACACTTAACCATAATTATTAATTACAATTAGTTATTTAATAATTAATCATCAATTAATTTATTTTTAATTAAATAAACATTCAAAAATTTCAAAAATGACCTTTCGGGTCATTACATTATCCACCACTAAAAACAATGTTCGTCCTCGAACATAAAGAAGAAGAACAAGGAAGAATAACCAACATGACCAAAAATATGAGGTATGATTTTTAAAGTCGTGCTCATCTTTCCAAGCAAGTTCCTTCTTAAAGCCATTTCATCAAGATCAACTACTAAGAAATGAACTTTTGAATAAAACGTTGGAAGATCTATATATATCAAGAGTGATTATCAAGCTACATACTAACCCATAAACTCAATATAAATTGAAATCTATTAGACGATAACACTATCGTCATGTCACGACACAAAATCGAGCCGCGACTGGCATCCACATTTACCCTCCTATGTGAGCGAACCAACCAATCTAACCCTTATCATTTTAACATATATCAATAGAAAGTAATGCGGAAGACTTAACTCATTAATAAAATCAAATCAATAACTATTATTATCCCCAAAATCTGGAAGTCATCATCACAAGAACATCTATCCTCAAATTACTAACTAAAAACGTCTAAGAAGCTAAAACAAATAAAAGCTAGTCCATGCCGGAAGTTCAAGGCATCGAGACTTGAAGAAGAAGATCCAGTCCAAGCTAGACGCATTAGCTCACCCTGAATTTCCGAAGGTAGTGAAGACTGGCTAGATCTACTGTTGAGTTGAAGTTGACGGAACGTTTGCTGCATTCCACAAATAACAAAGAAGAAAACATAAAAGTAGGGGGTTAGTACAACCACAAGTACTGAGCAGGTATCATCGGCCAACTCAAAATAGAAAACAGTATATATCAGTTAATATCATAAATTAACTATAAACTCAACATGTAACAACAACAAGTACTATAATCATCAATAAGTACCATCAAGTTCATCCATGAGGGCTCAAGCCTCAATACCATGCTCATTTGGGAATTAAGTTCATTATGTTGAGTATATTATCATCTTTCAAGATTCATTATCTTTCTTCCTCTTGTGTCGGTACGTGACACTCCGATCCCCTACCACTATGTGTCGGTACGTGACACTTCGATCCCCTAATTCTACGTGTCGGTTCGTGACACCCGATCCCCTATATGTGTCGGAACGTGACACTCTGATCCCCTATATGTGTCAGAACGTGACACTCCGATCCCCTATATGTGTCGGTACGTGACACTCCGATCCCCTAATTCTACGTGTCGGTTCGTGACACCCGTCCCACTAATACTATGTGTCGGAACGTGACACTCCGATCCACTAATACTATGTATCGGAACGTGACACTCCGATCCACTAATACTATGTGTCGGAACGTGACACTCCGATCCACTAATCTCATTCTATTCCGTTCATCAAGCCTTCTCTATACCAAGGCATCATCAATCCCATTACTTTAATTCACCAAGCCTTCTTTTATACCAAGGCATCATCATTAATAAGTAGATTAAAGTTTCTTTCAAGATTTGGGATTCAATGGTTTTCATCATGCTTGTTTTATCAAAATCACATAATCATATTCATGCAAGCATACAATTAAGCATATAGACAGGTTTACAATACCACTAATACATTTCATTCACTATTACGAGTTCACTACGAATATCGTAAAAACCATAACCTACCTCCACCGAAGATTAGTAATCAACAAGCAATTTCCCAAGCTTTGTTCTTCTTCTCGTTTCTATCTCTCAATCGATCAATCTCCCTTTCTCTTTTCTTTCTGTTTTATTTTATTCAAACCCTCTTTATGTTACCCTAATTAACATATAATTAAGTGTAAAAGATGACAATAATACCCCACTAATTAACTTAGGGTTGCCTCTTTTAACCCCCAAGTAATTAGAGTTATTAATATAAACCCACGAAATCTATAATTAAGTAAAGAATAGTCCAAAACGTCCCTTAAAACTTAACCAGAAATCCGACTCCAACTGGGATTACGCAACCTGTGACGGGCCGTCGTGACTGCGACGGTCCGTCACGAAGGTCGTCGCAAGGACCAGAACTCCATTTTTCACTAAGGAGTCTGTGACGGTCCGTCACACATGTGACGGTCCGTCCTGCACATTATGTCACGAAGTTCAGAGAGTCGATTTTTAGTACCCAATTTCAGAATTTCTAAGTATTTTGAAACGAGACCCTGTGACGGTCCGTCGTGCCTGTGACGGTCCGTCGTGGGGTCCGTTGCCTCAGCCAATTTTCCAGAAATAAAATATGCTGCTCAAAACGACTAAACAGGTCGTTACAATAGATACCAATTTACCCATCGTTCGTCCTCGAACGATCAAAAGAAGAAAAACAAGGGCGGAAGGAAGTACCTGAATCTGTAAACAGCTGTGGGTATTTTTCTTGCATATCTGCCTCCTTCTCCCAAGTAGCCTCTTCAACCGGTCGATTCTTCCATTGAACTTTGATGGATGCAATCTCTCTCGACCTCAACTTGCGAACTTCTCTATCTAGTATAGCAACCGGTTCCTCTTCATAAGTCAAGTTCTTATCAAACAAAACCGAATCCCAACGGATGATGTAGTTTCCATCTCCATGGTATCTTTTCAACATGGACACATGAAATACCGGATGTACTCCGGACAGCCCTGGAGGCAAGGCTAATTCATAAGCCACCTCTCCTATTCGCTTTAGTGCCTCAAATGGTCCAATATACCTTGGACTTAGCTTACCTCTTTTGCCAAACCGCATCACCCCTTTCATTGGCGAAACTTTCAACAAGACTTGTTCACCCTCCATGAACTCTAAGTCTCTAACCTTTCGATCTGCATATTCTTTTTGCCTACTTTGCGCCGCTAGAAGCTTTTCTTGAATAGACTTCACTTTCTCTAATGAATCCCTCAAAGGATCAGTACCCCAAGGTCTAACCTCAAATGCATCAAACCAACCAATGGGAGATCTACACCTCCTCCCATACAATGCTTCAAATGGAGCCATATCAATACTGGAGTGATAGCTATTATTGTATGAAAACTCTGCCAAAGGTAAGAAGTTATCCCAATGACCACCAAATTCTATCACACAAGCACGAAGCATATCCTCTAACACTTGAATCGTTCGCTCAGACTGACCATCGGTCTGAGGGTGAAATGCAGTGCTAAGGTCTAACCTAGTACCCAACTCAGCATGCAATGTTTTCCAAAACTTAGAAGTAAACTGCGTACCTCTATCTGATATGATGGATAGTGGAACCCCATGCAATCGAATGATTTCTGAGATATAGATCTTGGCTAACTTCTCTGTATTGTAAGTCACCTTGACCGAAATAAAATGAATAGACTTAGTTAACCTATCAACAATCACCCAAATGGAGTCATACTTACCCATTGTCTTTGGAAGACCAACCACAAAGTCCATTGCGATTCTCTCCCACTTCCATTCAGGAATGGGCATTCTCTGAAGTGTTCCTCCGGGCCTTTGGTGTTCATATTTCACTTGTTGACAGTTTGGACACTTGCCAATAAAGTCAACAATATCACGCTTCATTCTACTCCACCAGAAGTGTTGCTTTAGGTCACGATACATCTTGGTTGCACCCGGATGTATAGAATACCTTGAACTATGAGCTTCTGCCAGAATAGTGTTGATCAAATCATCCACTCGGGGTACACATACCCTTCCATTAATCCTCAAAACACCTTCCTCATCGATTGTTGCTTCTTTAGCCTCTCCTTGCAACACTTTTTCTCGAATCCGGATCAATTTCTCATCATTAAACTGCTTCCCCTTAATCTTGTCAAGGAAGGAGGATCTTGCCTCCACACAAGCTAACAATCCTCCCTTCTCATTTACTTCTAACCTCATAAGGTCATTAGCCAAAATCTGCACTTCTCTAGCCAATGGGCGTCTAGAAGCTTGCAAGTGAGCTAGACTTCCCATACTTCCCGCCTTTCTACTTAAAGCATCTGCTACAACATTCGCCTTCCCCGGATGATACAAAATAGTGATATCGTAGTCCTTCAGTAGTTCCATCCATCTCCTCTGTCTCAAGTTCAAATCTTTCTGAGTAAAGACATACTGAAGGCTACGATGATCCGTGTAGACCTCACACTTAACCCCATATAAATAGTACCTCCATTTCTTTAATGCAAACACTACCGCGGCCAATTCCAAGTCATGAGTTGGATAGTTACGTTCATGTACTTTTAATTGTCTTGAAGCATAAGCAATCACGTTCTTCTCTTGCATTAGCACTGCACCCAAACCCGAATAGGATGCCTCACAATAAACAATGAAGTTCTTACCCACTACCGGCAAGGTGAGGATAGGTGCGGTAGTCAACAAAGTCTTGAGTTTCTGAAAGCTTCCCTCACACTCATCCGACCATACAAATGGAACATTTTGCTTAGTCAAGTTCGTCAGTTGGGACGCAATAGAAGAGAATCCCTTGACAAATCGGCGGTAGTAGCTAGCTAACCCAACAAAGCTTCTTATTTCTGACACATTAGTGGGTCTCACCCAATTCTTCACTGTCTCAATCTTAGATGGATCTACCATCACTCCTTCCTTAGAAACCACATGCCCCAAGAAGGACACTGCATCTAGCCAAAACTCACACTTAGAGAACTTGGCGTAACGCTTTTTCTCCCTCAACATTTCCAATACCATTCTCAAATGCTCCTCATGTTCCTTCTTGCTTTTAGAGTAAATCGGTATATCATCAATAAACACAATCACAAAGAGATCCAGATATGGCTTAAAAATCCCATTCATAAAGCTCATGAACGCAGCAGGGGCATTCGTAAGACCAAAGGACATCACCACAAATTCATAATGTCCATACCTAGTTCGAAAAGCAGTCTTTGGTACATCCGTTGCCCGTATTTTCAATTGATGATAACCGAATCTCAAGTCAATCTTAGAGAAGACACAAGCACCTTGTAATTGATCGAATAAGTCATCAATGCGAGGAAGAGGATACTTGTTCATAATAGTTACCTTGTTCAACTGTCGGTAGTCTATGCACATCCGAAAACTCCCATCCTTCTTCTTCACAAACAAAACCGGAGCACCCCAAGGAGATACACTTGGTCTAATGAAGCCTTTGCTCAACAACTCTTGAAGTTGGGACTTTAACTCTCTTAACTCCGCGGGAGCCATTCTATACGGGGGTATATAAATGGGGCGAGTACCCGGTTCAAGATCAATACAGAAGTCAATGTCCCTATCTGGTGGCATACCAGGAAGATCTGCAGGGAACACATCCAAAAACTCGCGGACTACCCAAACCGACTCAATCGAGGGTACTTGAGTAGTGTCATCCTTGAGATGTGCCAAGAAGGCTAAACACCCTTTACTAACCATTTTCTTAGCACGAAGAAAGGATATGATACGCACTGGATTGGAAGTGTAGTCACCCTCCCACACTAACGAATCTGTCCCAGGCTTGGCTAATGTCACCGTTTTAGCATTACAATCTAAGATCGCAAAATTCGGAGAAAGCCAAGTCATACCCAGAATTACATCAAAGTCAACCATTTCTAAGATAAACAAATCTACATAAGTGTTACTCCCCACAAAATTCACCAAACAAGACCTATATACCTTTTCAACTACCACGGACTCACCCACCGAAGTAGAAACACGAATAGGCATGTCACGTAATTCACAATGCAAATTTAAACCATTAGCAAATGATGACGATACATAAGAAAATGTGGATCCGGGATCAAACAATACAGAAGCCATGCAATCACAAACCAGAAGATTACTTGTGATGACAGCATCTGATGTCTCCGCTTCAGATCTCCCAAAGAAAGCGTAACAATGGGCCCTATCACCCATCTGTCCATTGCCCCTACCATGTTGCGTAGTAGTGGCTCCATTTTGCCCATCTCCTCGGCCGTTTTGGTGACCACCATTACCTCGACCACCACGTCCTCCAGAAAAACGGCCTCTACCATGACCACCTCTACCTCTAGCTATTGGGGGTCTGTAACTCTATTTTGGACAATTCCTCCTAATATGTCCAATCTCCCCGCATCCATAACACTCTCTGGAGTCAGGCATAGGTCACTCGGAGAAGTGTTGACCGTTCTGAGGTGGACCCCCAACTACAGTCTGTAGTGAAGACTGAATTGGTCGAACTGAGTAGCCTCCAGAGCTCTGTCCTCTAGTATACGAACCATTGAACTCACCACCCTTTCGAAACCTTTTCGCTGTCGATGTCGTGGTGAAGTCGTCTGGCTTCACTCCTTCCACCTCTATCACAAAGTCTACCACCTCTTGGAAGGATTTTGCCGTTGCCGCTATCTGTAAGGCCGAAATCTGCAATTCTGACCTCAACCCCTTCACAAACCGGCGAATCCGCTCTTGGGGACTGAAACAAAGTTGGGTGGCATACCTGGATAATGCGCGGAATTTAGCCTCATATGCATTAACCGTCATCCTTCCTTGCTCAAGACTCAAGAACTCATCCCTTTTTCTATCTCTCAAAGTCCTTGGGATATACTTCTCCATAAACAAACTAGAGAATGATTCCCAAGTCATAGGTGGTGCCTCTGTTGGTTGACACTCAACATGTGACCGCCACCACATTTTGGCGTTCCCTTGAAACTGATAACTCACGAACTCGACACCAAACCGCTCTACTATACCCATCTTGTGTAGTAGCTCATGACAATCAACCAGAAAATCGTAGGCATCCTCTTATTCTGCACCCTTAAAGACTGGAGGTTTCAATTTCAAGAACTTACTGAAAAGTTCATGCTGATCATTTGTCATTATAGGCCCAGTAGTCAGACGTGGAAATGTGCCTATTTCTAATGAGGCATCCATGCGGGGAGCCATAGTAGCCACATGTCGTATCTCTGAAACCGGAGGTGTTGGTGCAGAAACCACGTGAGGTGCCTGACCCTGATCAGATAACCCGCTAAGGTAAGCCAGAACCTGATTAATCATCTCTGGGGTAGGTTGGGATGGCATTTCCTCATTCTGCACTTGTTCATTCTCCCCATCCTCCCCTTCTCTTACCACTTCCTCAGTCGGTGGAGGAGTCACTGCCCTAGCATCAGATGGGCTAGGTTCTCGTCCTCTTCCTCTAGAGGACGTGCTCCCACGACCTCTACCACGGCCTCTTGCCGCTGCTCTTCCTCGAGCCACAGCCCCAGTGGCTGGCTCAGATGTTTCTTGTCGTGCCGTTGTTGCTGCTGGTGCGGTCGTTGCTCTAGTTCTAACCATCTGCGAAATAGAGTGAAGATGGTCAGATACCAATTCGTATCGCCTAGATACCAATTGGACTCAAGTAGTAGCACGAAAGAAAGAATGAAAGAGTGAAATTTTCCTAGAGTCTTATAGCCTCTCAAGGAGAAGTAAAGGTGTCCCCCTACCGTTCCTTAAGACTCTACTAGACATGTTCTTGTGTGATGAGACCAACGAACCTAATGCTCTGATACCAAGTTTTGTCACGACCCAAGACCGAGCCGCGACTGGCACCCACATTTACCCTCCTATGTGAGCGAACCAACCAATCTAACCCTTATCATTTTAACATATATCAACAGAAAGTAATGCGGAAGACTTAACTCATTAATAAAATCAAATCAATAACTATTATTATCCCCAAAATCTGGAAGTCATCATCACAAGAACATCTATCCTCAAATTACTAACTAAAAACGTCTAAGAAGCTAAAACAAATAAAAGCTAGTCCATGCCGGAAGTTCAAGGCATCAAGACTTGAAGAAGAAGATCCAGTCCAAGCTAGACGCATTAGCTCACCCTGAATTTCCGAAGGTAGTGAAGACTGGCTAGATCTACTGTTGAGTTGAAGTTGACGGAACGTTTGCTGCATTCCACAAATAACAAAGAAGAAAACATAAAAGTAGGGGGTCTGTACAACCACAAGTACTGAGTAGGTATCATCGGCCAACTCAAAATAGAAAACAGTATATATCAGTTAATATCATAAATCAACTATAAACTCAACATGTAACAACAACAAGTACTATAATCATCAATAAGTACCATCAAGTTCATCCATGAGGGCTCAAGCCTCAATACCATGCCCATTTGGGAATTAAGTTCATTATGTTGAGTATATTATCATCTTTCAAGATTCATTATCTTTCTTCCTCTTGTGTCGGTACGTGACACTCCGATCCCCTACCACTATGTGTCGGTACGTGACACTCCGATCCCCTAATTCTACGTGTCGGTTCGTGACACCCGATCCCCTATAAGTGTCGGAACGTGACACTCCGATCCCCTATATGTGTCGGAACGTGACACTCCGATCCCCTATATGTGTCGGTACGTGACACTCCGATCCCCTAATTCTACGTGTCGGTTCGTGACACCCGTTCCACTAATACTATGTGTCAGAACGTGACACTCCGATCCACTAATACTATGTGTCGGAACGTGACACTCCGATCCACTAATACTATGTGTCGGAACGTGACACTCCGATCCACTAATCTCATTCTATTCCGTTCATCAAGCCTTCTCTATACCAAGGCATCATCAATCCCATTACGTTAATTCACCAAGCCTTCTTTTATACCAAGGCATCATCATTAATAAGTAGATTAAAGTTTCTTTCAAGATTTGGGATTCAATGGTTTTCATCATGCTTGTTTTATCAAAATCACATAGTCATATTCATGCAAGCATACAATTAAGCATATAGACAGGTTTACAATACCACCAATACATATCATTCACTATTACGAGTTCACTACGAATATCGTAAAAACCATAACCTACCTCCACCGAAGATTAATGATCAACAAGCAATTTCCCAAGCTTTGTTCTTCTTCTCGTTTCTATCTCTCAATCGATCAATCTCCCTTTCTCTTTTCTTTCTGTTTTCTTTTATTCAAACCCTCTTTATTTTACCCTAATTAACATATAATTAAGTGTAAAAGATGACAATAATACCCCACTAATTAACTTAGGGTTGCCTCTTTTAACCCCCAAGTAATTAGAGTTATTAATATAAACCCACGAAATCTATAATTAAGGAAAGAATAGTCCAAAACGTCCCTTAAAACTTAACAAGAAATCCGACTCCAACTGGGATTACGCAACCTGTGACGGGCCGTCGTGACTGCGACGGTCCGTCACGAAGGTCGTCGCAAGGACCAGAACTCTATTTTTCACTAAGGAGTCTTGATGGTCCGTCACACATGTGACGGTCCGTCCTGCACATTACGTCACGAAGTTCAGAGAGTCAATTTTCAGTACCCAATTTCATAATTTTTAAGTATTTTGAAACGAGACCCTGTGACGGTCCGTCGTGCCTGTGACGGTCCGTCGTGGGGTCCGTTGCCTCAGCCAATTTTCCAGAAATAAAATCTGCTGCTCAAAACGACTAAACAGGTCGTTGCACATCATGACGAGTCTTTTCTTGCATAACCAAGATAACATTGTTAATCTATACCGGCTACAATCAAAAGTGAACTTTAACCAACCACCACACTCAGAATGCACAACCATCACATATCTTATCAAGATTTCATTTCCACAACAAATCTTTCCACGAACTTAAGTAATAAAAATTTGATCTTTAGACATCGGATACTCACCCAAAGAGGATAAAACTTATCTATCCCAATGAAAGAAATGATTAAGTAAATATCCAAAAATATGATACGCTCCAAAATGCAGAATCTCTAACAACACTTTAGAAAATTGTAACTCTTCATGTATAGTAGCTCTTATATAAGTTCTCATAAGCAAGATTGTGTGTGTAGAATCACTACTATACTTCAGCTATCCCAAAAAACACTAGATCTTTCAGAATGAACAAGTCTAACCAAGGATGTCATCTTACAATGAGGCACTCACAGGATCGGTACACTCGATCCACCACTAGGAATTCACTCATTGATATGAAATGCGTACTTGAATCATACTAAAACCATGTCCAGAACGAAGAAGGTTGTCACTTAAGAACATACAGAAGAAATCTCAAATAACACAAGATACTCTTTCACAGTGTCCATATGAATAAAATTTCCTTCATCTGACTCAATCTCTCTATTTTTAGCCACCCACAACCAATCAATTTGATCTCCATCACAATATTACAAATACTTAATTCATCAACTCCCACATACTTCTCACAGTATCTCACTGAAGCTAACACTCTAAATGCCAACAACATCATAACTACACTATCAAAGTCTTTCTTGTAAATCCATTGTCACCTCTAAAAATTTTAAAATATGACTCTAAGTCACACCCAAGACTGATAGCACTAATTTCAAATCTAAAGTACTTTTCCATCGAGGTACGATGATTGAATCACACTAAGTGTCAACTTCACGAAAACTTTCAAATACTATTTCGCAACTACCATTCATACCATCATGTACCTCTCTCATGCCAAAACTCAAAGAAATTGTCATCCCAATAATTCTATATAATATAAGCACAAAATCCCTACTCACCATCAAATGCCTATGTGAAACCTCATAACAATTTATGTTATAAAAAATAGTAGTTTCAATCTCCTCAAAATTCACGATAACTATGCAATATTATAGGTCCATACTGTCGCATATCCATAAAAAGTCATCTACCACTAAATAATTTAGCCCCACATAACAACACATAATCTTACAAACCTCACATTTTTTTCACCCAAATCAAAAACCTGATATTCATAAAAATTATTGATAAATTCCTAGTGAGTCCATACTGAACCAGTTCACATCCATAGTCATATTATAACTTATATATGAAAACCCTTACATCCTTTAACTTCAAACCAAGAGTCTATATTACAGGACTTATTCCTTCACATATCTTATATTCATCCCATGACGCAAATTTTATACCTTAAACTCTTCAATACACCATATTTTTGTTCTTTCAGTGACTTGCTTATTAATCTTATCATTTGATAAACATCCCATATACTGTAAATCAACTCCTTGAGATAAATACTTTCTTAGGCCTTTAACAATCTAAAGTGACAAACTACGATCCAAACCTTGTACATGGTTATTTAAATTCTCAATAAGTGATGCAATCGATCAATTCTTACCTTACTTATTCATACTTCGACAAAGTACACTACCAAAAACCTAAACTCACCATGAAAAACTTGGAATTTGAACCCAACTATGTAACCCAATTCTTTTATCTATCAACATTAACTCATACCTTGAAATATTCTTTTCCCCTATGAATTCATGTATCTTAGCTTATCATTGGTTGTCTCTCTATCGATCTTATGATATGCTCCACTAAAAATTCAACCATACTCGTTATCAAACTCAAAATCACAAAAGAATTTATAAATCATACTCGAGTTTAACATATGTACACTGCTTTCTCAAGTGTTATCCAATAATTTGTAACCAATCTAATGAACTAGTGAAACTATTACCATAACCAAAGCAAAACAGAATAAATCACACATCTCTGAACCCAATTCTCAATTCCATTTAAGATACCTCTTTAGCCCTTCTAATAAGAGAAAATATTCATGATCTCACTTCTTTCTAAAAGCTAAACTACATCCCGCTATCCGTGTTATTATGACTTTAGCTTCTCTTTTTTTTATTCTATTCGAGCGACATCCGAGCTCTTCATAAAACCACACTATTTACCAAATAGTAGCAACCATATTCTTAGATACTAAAAAGGCAGGATTACAATACAAAATTCTTTTACCCAACAAACCTTAACACATAGTTGCATTCCAGCCATAATTCATCATAAAACCTTATTACCATCATGCTTAGTTAGCCCTTTCTATCCCTATGAATTCAACCTCGCCATCAAAATGACATCCCAAACCTAGATATGTCAACCATCCAAGGGACTTTCTCAATTTATACACACTTTCTTACAACCAAAAATCTCCAATTTCATTCACCCAAGTATACTCACTAACCTAAGACTTTCTTTACCCATAAGTTTTTTATTTCTATAACAATCTACTGATTTGGAGCTTAAGATAAAATTATTTGACCTTATTTAGAATTTCAGAATACACTTCACAACCTAATTGTATTAATGTCATACGAAAGACCCATCAATAAAATTTTCCTTATAAAAAATGCTAAAGTCAATCGTATATAGTAACAAGCTGGTTGGTTTGTCAAATATGAATATGACATTGAACCTTATTATACGAGCATGTGATGCAACTGATAACTCCTTAAGTAGTTAGTATTCATGCTTAGCAATCAACATATCTATTTTTATAAGCCATTAGAACCACATTGTGAAAGTCTGTTACATCCACCACTAGAACACATCATACCTATCGAGAAGATTGTATCCAAATAGCCCACACATTTTTACCTATTGAATAACTTTAAAATATTATCCAATTCGCTATATATCTAGCCCAAGCTATATTTATTCTTTCGTAGGGCAGGTCAATAACAAAAGTAACACACTCCATAATTATAACCAAGTAAGCATTAATACTATTGTTGTAAAATTCTAACCTTAATCGGTGCATCATTATTCTCATCATTTCCTAAGCAACCCATTCATGTTGTGATAACTTTACTAATTGTAGTTTCCAAATTACAATATTCATTATCTAGCCATTATCTTAATTATTTCACTTCAAATTATCGAATCATTATTGATATCTATACCACACAAGTATTATATTTTATTATTATTATTATTATTATTATTATTATTATTATTATTATTATTATTTTACTATGATTACTAACCTTACTCAACCCTTTCAAATATGATGACACATTCTTTTCATAAGTATATCATTTCCACCTTAATATCAGATCTAACATCAAACCAATACACGACACGCCAGCGATTTACCTAAAGGAACTATGCACGAGTCATCACAAAGTGAGAGTGAATGGATTGAAGTGATAAGAATAAAAATGGGACCAAGTACGCACGATAGACATCCAAAAAGTGAAGATTTTTTGTAAAAGTCACTATAGCCTCTCGAAGATAAGTACAGACGTCTCCATACCGATCCTCGAGACTCTATTTAGACTCGACTTGTACATACGTGAGACCTATGAACCTGGGGATCTGAAACCATTTTGTCACAACCCAAAAATGGGTGTGACGACACTCGTCTTATTCCACCAAGACAAGTCAGCCTAAATCTCGACCATTACAATAAAATTACGGAAATTTATTCAACTTAAAAATATCCCCGAAATCTAGTTGTCACGTGTACAAGCCTCTAAAGTATTACAATCGAGTCAAAAGAAAAATACAAGTCTCATATGACATTGTTGCTAGAGTAGAACAAGATCATAAATAGGAGTAAGAAGGTCTGCTGAGATGACAAACAACTATCTCACAAATCTCCAAGAAGCCTTAGAAAAGAAGAGAATATATCATAAAAATCTGGGCTAGTAACCTATAAAAAAAATTGTAGAAGCAAGGGGTGAGTACCAAATCATGCGGTACTTAGCAAGTAAACGTCTAAACACAAGATAAGTGGATAAAATACGGGTACTCCTACCACCCCAAACCGAACCTCTACAACTACAACTTGCATATAAATCAGCCCAACCTAACAATTCACAGTTTACATAGCACGTAGATCAACAATAACATTTAGACATATTACATATCCTCCACAACAACACTTTAACAAATTGCATATCCTCAACAACAACAATTCAACAAATTACATATCCTCGTCAACAACACTTCAACAAATTACATACCCTCAACAACAACAATTCAACAAATTACATATCCTCAATAACAAGCTCAGTATTCATCAATCACAAATTTCGTAGAAAGCCAATCACAAGATCAGCAAAACACAATATCAAGTTCACTAATGATAAGTATGTGTAATGCGATGGAATACAAATTACATAATGATGCATGTCTAACCTAGTGTTACACACCCGCTTTCTCTCAGTCCGGGACCCATGGGGGACATATCTGTCCATGCATCTGTTGTGGCGCACGACACGATCCTCGATAATAATAACCATCGCAGCGCGCCCGATACGTCCCTCAAAATATAGTATCCATCGCGGCACGCGATATGTCCCTCGAAATGGTACATCCTCTTAAGTACTCATTCTTTCTCAATGTACATAACACTTGTCACAACCAATGCCTCAGAATATTGCAGTTGACAAGCTCACGCAAATAATGAGGAGATGACCATTTTCATAACATCGCACAGTTCACAATTACACAAACATGAAGTCACATCAACAATGATTCAACAAGCCTTCAACCCTTTCTCAACACGTCACACATGAACAATTAATCACATTGCCTTTTGTTACCCTTTTTTTTATCACTATAATTAATCAATGTGGACAAGTCAACCCATCACAAATCCCGTTACTCCCAAACATATACCACAAAGAAATACACGCATTTCATACACTCAACAAGAGTTTAGAAATCCAGTTGCCTCAAATAGTCGAACAATCACTCTGAACTTGAGCCTTTTCCTTTCGTTGTACTTCCAAACCAATACAATCTATTCCTATTAACGATCACAATAAGATTTTAAACCTAACAACATCCATATCACTATGTGTCTAACATAGACCGAAAATCATAGAGCACAAATTTATAATCAAGTTCTTAACTTTTGATGTCATTTCACATGTCAAATTTTTTAACTTTTCTCCAATTTTCAAGTTTACGGTTAAGTCTTAATTCCTCAAATATCACAAGTCTAATGCTATTCATAAAATACATTACACTTTATATTTATTTACCTATCTCAATATATCAAAACTTAAATTATATGTGACAATTATAACAAGGAATTAGAGAAACACTAAAAATCCAAATTATGGACATAATATTTTAGTTTACAAGAAAACCCAAAACTTTTCAGAACTCAAATTGACACAGATTATATTCTTAGAAACTATCCCTCAACAATTAATTATCCAATTACTGATTGATAATACCCTCAAATAATTTTATCATCATTAACATTACGACTAGTGATATATATATATATATATATATATATATAGAAATCACGTTCAAGTTGGCACAATTTCAATTCTAATCCACTGTAACATACAAATAATAATATAATTAATAAAGTTAACAATTTGATTCTGTCACGACCCAAATTTGCAAGTCGTGATGGCACCTATGTTCCCAACCAATAGGTAAGAAAATCCAACATATTAACCCAACTAAACCAACAAATGAGTAAAAAGACTACCACTTAGCAAGAATCTCCAACATTGAGTTCCTTATAAGTACGAAATATGGAAGCTAAAATATATCACCCCAAGAATTGGTGTCTTAAGTACAAGAGCTTCTAAAATTCGATGCAAGTCTGAACCTCAATGACAAATCTAACATAAGGGATATCCTGCCTGAATACTAATAACATAATAAATAAAAGATAGAGGGAGGTGTGGGCCACGGAACAGCCAAGCAGCTCACCACAAATCCAAGAACTTCAAGCTCGGACACAATTTGCTCCATGAGATGTGCTCCTACTCGAAATCGAATCTGCACCACAAAGAGTGCAACAAGTGTAGTATGAGTACGAAACAACGTGTACCCAGTATGTCTCATTGACCGACAACGAAGAAGTAGTGACGGGAGTTATATAAGAAAATAAATTCTTAAATTATACAAGTATATATATATATATATATATATATATATATATATATATATATATATATATATATATATTACACTTACTATTTAAGTTTTATCAGTAAAGGAAATCAACATTTAGTAATTTCGAAACACCAAACGAAACATATTATCATTAAGAACGAATGATGGGATGAAATGCAATGCAATATGATACCATGTAATGATATGTCTCAGAATACCCAGTACTCACTCAACCGTTTATACATGATACTCCTCAGAAATACATCGAGAGTTCATGACCCATGGGGGACTCGCGAGATCCATATACCGACACGGATGATCTCCACGTGTCTGTGCAGACGATCTCAACACACCATCATAATATCAAACAGTTCCCGCACGGACGGTCTCCATGTGCCCAATATTACAATCTTAACATCTTACCATCCCTAGCACAGGCGATCTCCACGTGCCCATCTTATACTCAATCTCATGTCAATGCATGTATACCATATTATTTCAAAAATAAGGTGATGATGATACATCTCACTCAATCAATATCGACATAATACACAATCACCTCAATTATCACAACTATACGGTATAAATAAATAAACAAAATCATACAGAAATTTCAAGTCAATAATATATTCAGCTAATGCACATACGCTTTGGAAATTTTCAAATTACAATCCACATTCTATAGTAGTAACTTTCCGTTTTATAACACTGGTACTCGTACCAATGCCCGTCACACCATTTATACGAGACACCCATCTTTCGCCCTTACCACTTTGTCTATTTTCATTTTTTAATCTTTAATTAGGAAAACGTCCTTCAACAAGTCTAAAAGTCTTAACATACCTCAAGTGTCAAGCTCGTGTCACGAATCCTCAAGATAGTTCCTTCCCTTTTCGTTAAGTTTTGGAATGTTCACGATCTACCAATGATGCAATATTCATAAGTAAGTGAGTTTGTGGACATTCAAATTATTATAGGTATATCATAGACCCTAAACTCACTCATATCTCTAATAAAACGTGTCACGACCCAAAACCGAGCCGCGACTGGCACCCACACTTAACCTACTATGTGAGCGAACCAACCAATCTAAACCTCAACATTTCAATATAATATCAATAGAAAGTAAAACGGAAGACATAACTCATTAATAAAATCAATTCAATATCTATTATTGTCCCCAAAATCTGGAAGTCATCATCACAAGAACATCTATGATCAAATGACTAAACTAAGAGTATTCTAAAAGCTAAAACAAGTAAAAGCTAGTCCATGCCGGAACTTCAAGGCATCAAGACATGATGAAGAAAGTCCAGTCAAAAACGTCCCTTAAAACCCTTAAAGAAATCCGACCCAGACTGGGATTACGCAGTCTGTGACGGCCCGTCGTGCCTGCGACGGTCCGTCCTGCTGCCCCGTCACAAGGTTCAGAGACTCAATTTCCCTGAAGAGTCTGTGACGGTCCGTCGTGCCCACAACGATCTGTCCTGCCATTCCGTTACGAAGTTCATAGAGTCGATTTCAGTACCCAAATTTCAGAATTTCTAAGTGTTTTGAAACGAGACCCTGCGAGGGTCCGTCGTGCCCATGACGGTCCGTCGTGGGGTCCGTCGCCTCAGCCAATTTTCCAGAAATAAAATCTGCTGCTCAAAATGACTAAACAGGTCGTTACAATAGATACCAATTTACCCATCATTCGTCCTCGA
Source organism: Solanum peruvianum (assembly GCA_027705065.1). NCBI lineage: Eukaryota > Viridiplantae > Streptophyta > Magnoliopsida > Solanales > Solanaceae > Solanum > Solanum peruvianum. Next base: position 10,154,821 of record JAKWJD010001755.1, read on the forward strand.
ACGATCACAAGAAGAAAAACAAGGGAGAGAAGGAGTACCTAAATCTTTAAACAGATGTGGGTATCTTTTTTGCATATCGGCCTCCTTCTCCCAAGTGGCTTCTTCAACGGGTCGATTCATCCATTGAACTTTGATGGATGCAATCTCCCTTGACCTCAACTTGCGAACTTCTCTATCTAAAATAGCAACAGGCTCCTCTTCATAAGACAAATTTTCATCAAGCAGAACTGAATCCCAACGAATGATGTAGTTTCCATCCCCATGGTATCTTTTCAACATAGACACATGAAATACCGGATGCACTCCGGACAGCCCTGGGGGCAAGGCTAGCTCATAAGCCACCTCCCCTACTCGCTTAAGTATTTCAAATGGTCCAATGTACCTCGGGCTTAGCTTACCTCTTTTACCAAACCGCATCACCCCTTTCATTGGCGAAACCTTCTACAAGACTTGTTCACCCTCCATGAACTCTAAGTCTCTAACCTTTCGATCTGCATATTCTTTTTGCGTACTTTGCGCCGCTAGAAGCTTTTCTTGAATAGATTTCACTTTCTCTAACGAATCTCTCAAAAGGTCCGTACCCCAAGGTCTAACCTCAAATGCATCAAACCAACCAATGGGGGACCTACATCTCCTACCATACAATGCTTCAAATGGAGCCATATCAATGCTTGAGTGATAGCTATTATTGTATGAAAACTCCGCTAAGGGTAAGAAGTTATCCCAATGGCCACAAAATTCTATCACACATGCACGAAGCATATCCTCCAACACTTGAATCGTTCGCTCAGACTGACCATCGGTCTGAGGGTGAAATGCGGTACTAAGGTCCAACCTAGTACCCAATTCCGCATGAAGTGTTTTCCAAAACATAGAAGTAAACTGCGTACCTCTATCTGATATGATAGAGAGCGGAACCCCATGCAATCGAACAATCTCTGAGATGTAAAGTTTGGCTAACTTCTCTGCATTGTAAGTCACCTTGACCGGAATGAAATGAGAAGACTTAGTTAACCTATCAACAATCACCCAAATGGAGTCATACTTACGCATTGTCTTGGGAAGACCAACCACGAAATCCATTGCAATTCTCTCCCACTTCCATTCAGGAATGAGCATTCTCTGAAGTGTTCCTCCGGGCCTCTGGTGTTCATACTTTACTTGTTGACAATTTGGACATTTGGCAATAAAGTCAACAATGTCACGCTTCATTCTACTTTACCAAAAGTGTTGCTTTAGGTCACGGTACATCTTGGTTGCACCCGGATGTATAGAATACCTTGAACTATGAGCCTCTGTCAGAATAGTGGTGATCAAATCATCGATACGGGGTACACATACCCTTCTCTTAATCCTCAAAACACCTTCCTCATCGATTGTTGCTTCTTTAGCCTCTCCTCGCAACACTTTATCTCGGATCCGGATCAATTTCTCATCATTAAACTGCTTTCCCTTAATCTTGTCAAGGAAGGAAGATCTTGCCTCCACACGAGCTAAAAATCCTCCCTTCTCATTTACTTCTAATCTCATAAGGTCATTAGCCAGAATCTGAATTTCTCTACCCAATGGGCGTCTAGAAGCTTGCAAGTGAGCTAGACTTCCCATGCTTCCCGCCTTTCTACTTAAAGCATTTGCCACAACATTCGCCTTCCCCGGATGATACAAAATAGTGATGTCGTAGTCCTTCAGTAGTTCCATCCATCTCCTCTGTCTCAAGTTCAAATCTTTCTGAGTAAAGACATACTGTAGGCTACGATGATCCGTGTATACTTCACACTTAACCCCATATAGATAGTGTCTCCATTGCTTTAATGCAAACACTACCGCAGCCAATTCCAAATCATGGGTCGGATAGTTACGTTCATGCACTTTTAATTGCCTCGAAGCATAAGCAATTACACTCTTCTCTTGCATTAGCACTGCACCCAAACCAGAATAGGATGCATCACAATAGACAATGAAGTTCTTACCTTCCACTGGCAAGGTAATAATTGGTACAGTAGTCAACAAGGTCTTGAGCTTCTGAAAGCTTTCTTCGCACTCATCCGACCATACGAATGGAACATTCTGCTTAGTTAAGTTCGTCAATTGGAAAGCAATAGAAGAGAATCCCTTGACAAATCGGCGGTAGTAGCTAGCTAACCCAACAAAGCTCCTTATTTCCGACACATTAGTGGGTCTTACCCAATTCTTCACTGTCTCAATCTTAGAAGGATCCACCATCACTCCATCCTTAAAAACCACGTGCCCCAAGAAGGACACTGCATCTAGCCAAAACTCATACTTAGATAACTTGGTTTTTCTCCCTCAACATTTCCAATACAATTCTCAAATGCTCCTCATGTTCCTTCTTACTTTTAGAGTATATCAGTATATCATCAATAAACACGATCACAAAGAGATCAAAATATGGCTTAAAAATCCCGTTCATCAAGCTCATGAACGCAGCATGGGCATTCGTAAGACCAAAAGACATCACGACAAATTCGTAATGCCCATACCTGGTTCGAAAAGTGGTCTTTGGCACATCCGTTGCCCGTATTTTCAATTGATGATAACCGGATCTCGAGTCAATCTTAGAGAAAATACAAGCACCTTGTAACTGATCGAACAAGTCATCAATGCGAGGAACAGGATACTTGTTCTTAATAGTTACCTTGTTCAACTGCCGGTAGTCTATGCAAATCCAAAAACTCCCATCCTTCTTCTTCACAACCAAAACCGGAGCACCCCAAGGAGATGCACTTGGTCTAATGAAGCCTTTGCTCAAAAACTCTTGAAGTTGGGCCTTTAACTCTCTTAACTCCGCGGGAGCCATTCTATAAGGGGGTATAGAAATGGGGCGAGTACCCGGTTCAAGATCAATACATAAGTCAGTATCCCTATCTGGTGGCATACCAGGAAGATCTGCAGGGAACACATCCAAAAACTCACGGACTACCGAAACCGACTCAATCGAAGGTACTTGGGTAGTGTCATCCTTGAGATGTGCCAAGAAAGCTAAACACCCTTTACTAACCATTTTCTTAGCACGAAGAAAGGAGATGATACACACCGGATTGGAAGTGTAGTCACCCTACCACACTAACGGATTTGTCCCAGGTTTGGCTAACGTCACAGTCTTAGCATTACAATCCAAGATCGCAAAATTCGGAGAAAGCCAAGTCATACCCAGAATTACATAAAAGTCAACCATTTCTAAGATAACCAAATCTACATTAGTGTTACTCCCCACAAATGTCACCAAACAAGACCTATACACTTTTTTAACTATCAAAGACTCACCCACCGGAGTAGAAACACGAATAAGCATGTCAAGTAATTCATAATGTAAATTAAGACCATTAGCAAATGAGGAAGATACATAAGAAAATGTGGATCCGAGATCAAACAATACAGAAGCCATGCAATCACAAACCAAAAATTACCTGTGATGACAGCATCAGATGCCTCCGCTTCAGACCGCCCAGGGAAAGCGTAACAATGGGCCCTATCATTTGTCTGTCCGTTGCCCCTACCATGTTGTGATGTAGTGGCTCCAGTTTTCCCATCACCCCGGCCGTTTTGGTGACCACCATTACCTTGACCACCACGTCCTCCAGAATAACGGCCTCTACCATGACCACCTCTACCTCTAGCGATTGGGGGTCTATAACTCTGTTTTGGACAATTCCTCCTAATACGTCCAGTCTCTCCCAATCCATAACACTCTCTAGAGTCAAGCATAGGTCTCTCAGAGAAGTGTTGACCCGTCTGAGGTGGACCCCCAACTACAGTTTGTAGTGAAGACTGAAATTGGTTGAACTGAGTAACCTCCGGAACCCTGTCCTCTAGTGTAAGAACCATTAAACTCTCCTCCCTTTTGAAACCTTTTTGATGTCGATGCCATGGTGAATTCATCTGGTTTCACTCCTTCAACCTCTACCACGAAATCTACCACTTCTTGGAAGGATTTTGCCGTAGCCTCTACCTGTAAGGCTCAAAATCCGCAACTCTGACCTCAATCCCTTCACAAAACAACGAATCCGCTCTTGTGGACTGAAACAAAGTTTGGTGGCATATCTGGATAGTGCACGAAACTTAGCATCATATGCAGTAACCGACATCCTACCTTGCTCTAGACTTAAGAATTCATCTCTTTTTCTATTCCTCAAAGTCCGTGGGATATACTTCTCCATAAACAAGCTAGAGAATGATGCCCAAGTCATAGGTGTTGCCTCTGTCGGTTGACACTCGACATGTGATCGACACCATATTTTGGCGTTCCCTTGAAACTGATAAGTCACAAACTCAACACCAAACCGTTCTACTATACCCATATTGTGTAGTAGCTCATGACAATCAACCAAAAAATCGTAGGCATCCTCAGATTCAGCACCCTTGAAGACTGGAGGTTTCAATTTTAAGAACTTACTGAAAAGTTCATGCTGATAATTTGTCATTATGGGTCCCGTAGTCAGACGAGGAAACATGCCTATCTCCAATGAGGCATCCATGCGGGGAGCGCCATCAGCGACATGTCGTACCTCTGAAACCGGAGGTGTTGGTGTAGAAAACACTGGAGGTGCCTGACCCTGATAAGATAACCCGCTAAGATAAGCAAGAACCTGATTGATCATCTCTGGGGTAGGTTGGGGTGGCAATTCCTCATTTTGCACTTGTTCATTCTCCCCTTCCTCACCCTCTCTTACTACTTCCTCAGTCGGTGGAGGAGTCACCGCCCTAGAATCAGATGGGCTAGGTACTCGTCCTCTCCCTCTAGAGGACGTCCTCCCACGACCTCTACCACGGCCTCTAGTCACTGCTCTCCCTCGAGCCACAGCCCCAGTGGCTGGCTCAGACATTTCTTGTCTTGCCGGTGTTGGTGTTGGTGCAGTCGTTGCTCTAGTTCTAACCATGTGCGAAGAGAGTGAAGATGGTCAGATACCAATTTGTATCACCTAGATACCAATTGGATTCAAGTAATAGCACGAAAGAAAGAAAGAAAGAATGGAATTTTCCTAAAGTCTTATAGCCTCTAAAAGAAAAGTAAAGGCGTCCCCCTACCGTTCCTTAAGACTCTACTAGACTCGTTCTTGTGTGATAAGACCAACGAACCTAATGCTCTGATACCAAGTTTGTCACGACCCAAAACCGAGCCGCGACTGGCACCCACACTTAACCTACTATGTGAGCGAACCAACCAATCTAAACCTCAACATTTCAATATAATATCAACAGAAAGTAATGCGGAAGACTTAACTCATTAATAAAATCAATTCAATAGCTATTATTATCCCCAAAATCTGGAAGTCATCATCACAAGAACATCTATGATCAAACGACTAAACTAAGAGTATTCTAAAAGCTAAAACAAGTAAAAGCTAGTCCATGCCGGAACTTCAAGGCATCAAGACATGAGGAAGAAAGTCCAATACAAAACGTCCCTTAAAACACTTAAAGAAATCCGACCCAGACTGGGATTACGCAGTCTGTGACGGCCCGCCGTACCTGCGACGGTCCGTCCTGCTGCCGCGTCACAAGGTTCAGAAACTCAATTTTGCTAAAGATTCTGTGACGGTCCGTCGTGCCCACGACGGTCTGTCATGCCATTCCGTTACGAAGTTCAGAGAGTCGATTTCAGTACCCAAATTTCTGAATTTCTAAGTGTTTTGAAACGAGACCCTGCGACGGTCCGTCGTGCCCATGACGGTCCGTCGTGGGGTCCGTCGCCTCAGGCAGTTTTCCAGAAATAATATCTGCTGCTCAAAACGACTTAACAGGTCGTTACAAAACGCCAAATCTTAATATAATTTATATGCCAATATGTCAAATTTCAAGCTAAGAACTTAACTGTAATCTCTCCAAATAACCTAAAAATTCAATGTTAAATCATATAATATATACCTAATAATTAATTACCAATCTCAATATATCAAAATTAAGTATCTTTATTTGATAAATAAAATGAGAACTAATTTCCACCATTACAGATCCTTGGAACGTGACCATTCTTTTTCCTCAAACCATTATGCAAATTGTCCACTTTTTTTTTAAAAAAAAAAATATCATTACCACTGCCAATCATTGGCATATGATTGCCAACTGATTGGCATCCCACTACTTTCCCTAACATTGCAGCCATGCAACTTTTCCAATTTCGAATCTTTTCTTCTTCTTTTTTTTCCTTAAAGAAAATCTTTACTACACTTGGCATGACCTTACTACATACACATTACTAGATTAACAGTAACTTTATGTTTTACTAATAACAAGGATGTCATATGCTTCAACTGTAAAAGCAAGATGACAAAATAACAATTTTCTATTACCACTCATGAAACCAACAATTCATCATTCCCCATCTAATAATTTAATAACAATACTCATATACAAAACTATTTCATGTGAACCCACATGAATGAAAAACTTATCAAAATTTCTTACCTTTAGTGGTCGCCCTTCGTATGATGCCGCCACCAATTTTTTTTTACACGCTGACCTCTTGTTTTCTTCCTTTTCTAAATAAGAGTCTATTAACCGTGAAACCCCACTAACCTATTATCTTATTATTTATTTAATAAAAGTTTCATCAATTGGGTACTCATAGTTATCTAATTGTTTAAAAATAACCCTTTATATTTTCAAAAGGAGTCATACTAGTCCTAGTTCTCAAAACGACCTAGCGGGTCGTTACATCACCTACCACTTAAACAAACGTTCGTCCTCGAACGGGAAAAGAAAAGAGCTAACCTGAACACTCAAAAAGATGAGGATATTTACTCCTCATGTCTGACTCTGTTACCCATGTAGCCTCCTCTACTGGACGATGCTTCCACTGAACCTTTACTGAAGCAATCTCCTTGGACCTTAGCATCCGAATTTGCCTATCCAAAATGGTGATCGGCTCGTCCTCAAAACTCAAATTTTGATCAAATAACACTGAATCCCATTGAATCACATGATCACCACTCTGATAATACTTCTTAAGCATTGAAATATGAAATACAGGATGAACACCTGACAAACCAGGTGGCAAAGCCAACTGATACGCCATCTCACCAATACGCTCAAAAATATCGAAAGGACGAATATACCTTGGGCTCAACATGCCCTTCTTTCCAAACCTCATCACACCCTTCATGGGTGAAACCTTCAATAGAACCCTCTCTCCAGCCATAAACTCTAAATCACGAATCTTTCGATCTGCATAACTCTTTTGCCTACTCTGAGCCATGAGAAGTCTATCTTGGATCAACTTGACCTTGTCCAAGGACTCCCTCAAAAAATCTGTACCCCATGGTATAACCTCAAATGCATCAAACCAGCCAATTGGAGATCGACATCTCCTACCATACAGAGCCTCAAATGGTTCCATCTCAATGCTCGAGTGATAACTATTATTGTAAGCAAACTCCGCTAGAGGCAAGAACTGGTCCCACTGACCACTAAAGTCAATCACACACGCCCGCAACATATCCTCAAGAACCTGAATAGTCCGCTCAGATTGACAATCAGTCTGAGGGTGAAAGGCTGTACTAAGATCCACCAGAGTTCCCAACTCTTTCTGCATAGACCTCCAGAAATGAGATGTAAATTGGGTGCCACGATATGAAATAATAGATATAGGAACCCCATGCAAATGAACTATCTCTTGAATATAGATCTTGGCTAACTTCTCTGAGTTATAGGTAGTCTGAACTGGTACAAAGTGTGCAGACTTAATCAGTCGATCCACGATGACCCATATAGCATCAGACTTACCCAAGGTACGTGGCAACCCTACCACAAAGTCCATAGCAATGCGCTCCCACTTCCACTAAAGTATGGGCATCCTCTGAGTCATACTTCCAGGCTTTTGGTGTTCATACTTCACTTGCTGACAATTCAAACATCGAGATACAAAATCTACTATGTTTCTCTTCATAAGACACCACCAATAGTGTTGCTTCAAGTCACGATACATCTTAGTAGCCCCCGGATGAATTGAGTACCTCGAACTATGAGCCTCCTCCATGATCAATCTAGTCAAATCACTTGTACGAGGAACACATATACGACCCTTAATCCTCAAAACTCCCTCACTATCAAGAAATGCAACCTTGGCTTCTCATTTTAAAACCTTGTCCCTAATCTTACATAAATCACCATCATCAAACTGTTGAGCCCGAATCTGCTCCAACAAGGATGACCTAGCCTCCATATAAGCCAACACCTTACCAGATTCTGAAATATCAAGTCTCACAAACCTATTGGCCAGGGATTGCACATCCCTAGGTAAAGGACGCTTGTCAACCTGTAACATGGCTAGACTACCCATACTTACCGCCTTCCGACTCAAGGCATCTGCTACAAAATTTGCTTTGCCTGGGTGATAAAGAATAGTCATATCGTAGTCTTTGAGCAACTCCAACCATCTCCTCTGCCTCAAATTTAGATCCCTATGATTGAATATATACTGGAGACTACGATGATCCGTGAACACCTCACAATGCACACCATAAAGATAATGCCTCCAAATCTTTAATGCAAACACAACAGCCGTCAACTCTAAATCATGAATAGGGTAATTCTTCTCATGAACCTTCAACTGCCTCGAAGAATAAGCTATCACCCTTCCCTTCTGCATCAACACACAACCAAGACCAACCCGAGAAGCATCACAATATACGACAAAACCCTCTCCCTCCACGGGTCGGGTCAAAATCGGAGCAGTAGTCAATAATGTCTTGATCCTTTGGAAACTAACCTCACATTTGTCAGACCACTGAAAAGTCACCTCTTTCTGTGTCAATCTAGTTAATGGAGATGTAATGGATGAGAATCCCTCAACAAACCGTCGATAATAACCTGCAAGGCCCAAGAATCTCTGAATCTCAGTAACTGAAGCAGGTCTGACCCAATCTCTAACTGCCTCAATCTTCTTAGGATCCACTATGATACCCTCCTTGGACACTACATGTCCCAAGAATGCTACCGAACTAAGCATAAACTCACACTTTGAAAACTTTGCATAAAGCTTCTTCTCCTTTAGAATCCCAAGAACAATCCTCAAATGATGCTCGTGTTCCTCCTTAGTGCGTGAGTATATCAATATATCATCTATGAAGACAATAACAAAGGAATCTAAATACAGTCTGTACACTCCATTCATCAAGTCCATAAAAGCTGTTGGGGCATTATTGAATCCGAAAGAAATCACCAAAAACTCGTAATGACCATAACGTGTTCAAAAATCCGTCTTAGGGATATCCTCCGCCCTAACCTTCAGCTGATGATAGCCAGATCTAAAGTCAATTTTGGAGAAAACTGAAGCACCCTGTAACTGATCAAATAAATCATCAATACGAGGTATCAGATACTTATTTCTGATGGTTACCTTGTTCAACTGCCGATAGTCAATACACATACGTATAGATCCATCTTTTTTCTTCAGAAATAACACTGGAGCACCCCAAGGAGATACACTCGGTCTAATAAAACCTTTGCTCAACAAATCCTGCAACTGCTCCTTCAACTCTTTCAATTCAGCCAGTGCCATAAGATAAGGAGGAATGGAAATAGGCCGTGTGCCTGGCTCCACATCAATACAAAAATCAATATCACAATCTGGGGGAAGACCTGGCAAATCGGTCGGGAATACCCTCTCAAAATTCACTCACCACTGGAATAGTCTCAAGCATAGGAGTCTCAACTTTAGTATTTCGAATGCGTGCCAACTAAGTCAAACATCCTCTCTGTACTAACTGACGAGCCTTAAGAAATCATATCACACCCTTAAGAGGGTGACTAAGAGAACCTCTCCATTCTACTATAGGAATTCCAGGCATAGCTAAAGTAATTGTCTTGGCATTGCAATTTAAAACTGCGTGGTAAGAAGATAACCAATCCATACCAAGAATCACATCAAAATCTATCATATCTAAGACTTTTAAATCTGCATGAGTGTCATACCTCATCAACGTAACAATACATAATCGATACACCTGATCTACAACTACAGAATCCCCGACAGGAGTAGAAACATGTATCGACAAATCAAGAGACTCACATAATATATACAGACTAAGAGCAAAATATGTGGACACATAAGAATAAGTAGAGCCGGGATCAAATAATACAGTAGCTGGTCGATGACAAACCGGAATAATACCTGTGTTAACAGCATCTAAGGCTTCAGCCTCTGGCCTACCTGGAAAAGCATAACAGTGAGAACGAACTTCATCAGATTGTGAACCTCCACGACCACCACCTCGACCAGAAGGAGAACCACCTCTACCTGAATGGGAACCACCTCTACCATTCTGTGCACCACCCCTAGCTGGAGTTTGTGCATCCCTGGAAGTCAAAGCCTGAGAACCCTGATGTAAGCCACCACGTTTGGTCCCAGGGCAGTCTCTCACAAAGCGTCCCATATCACCACACTCAAAATAGCCCCTACGAGATGCAGGCTGATGAGAGGAACCTGAATGACCAAAATGTCCTCCACGATCTACAGGTCTAGAAGATGAACCCTACGATGTATGCACCGAGCTCGAAGAGTTATGCCCATCGTAACCAGCCTCAGAAGCTGGTATAGCAGCATGAATGGGTCTGTAGGACTGAGGGTGATAACCTCTGCCCAAGTAACCCCGACTCCTAGGCGGAGCACCACCATAATCACCTGAATAATGAGTCTTCTTGCCCTCTCGCTTCTCAAATCCCTCACGCCGAATCATCTCCAACTCCTTAGCAGCATCTACCACTTTCTGGAATGGAAAACCAGAAGCTGCAACCTGAGAAACTCCTAGGAGGATTGGAATAATCAGCCCTTTAACAAACCTTCTCACTCTCTCAGCCTCTGTGGGAAGTATCATCGATGCATGCCTAGCTAAGGCATGAAATTTACCCTCATACTCTGCAACTGACATACCATTTTGCTGCAAACTCTCAAACTCGGCCCTCTTGCGCTCCCTCTCACTGCGAGGAACAAATTTGGATAGAAATACCTGAGTAAACTGAGTCCAGGATAGTGGATGGGATCCAGCTGGCCTACTACTAATATAATCCCTCCACCACTGCATAGCAGAGCCAGTCATCTGAATCGCTGTGTAGTCAACTCCATGAGACTCCACTAATCCAAGATTATGCAATCTCTCATGACAACTAACTATAAATTCATATGCATCCTCAGCAAAGTCACGAGTATAAGTAGGAGGATTCATTAGTCTGAATCTCCCAAACATCTTTTGCTCATCAATAGTCATAGAAGGCCTCTTCACCAAATGTGATGTCATATCTGGAAACTCCATACTATCCAAACGAGGAGCTACAGCGGCAGCTGGCTGAGTCCTGGGAGTCTGAGAATCTGGAGAAACTATCGGATCTGGAGTTTGACCTCCAACACGGGTTTGTGAGCCATCAGAAGTGACAAGCAAAGCTTCTTCCTGGGCCATCCCCTCTAGGATTCCTAACATACGAGCCAAGGTATCTTGAAGCACTGGGGGAACAATAGTACTGGGTGGAGCCTGAGCTGGCCCATCGCCCTCGACAGGATCTTGCACATCCCTATGAATAACCTCTGCATTTGAAGGTACGGTCCTATCATGACCCTGGGTAGCTACTGGTACTTGACCATCCACAGGTGCTGCAATACGGCCCCTACCCCGACCTCGAGCTCGTCCGCTACCTCTACCTTGGATAGTGTTCCCAGAAGTAGGCGCAGGAATAGGATCCTGACCACCACTTGCCGATGTACGATTTCCCGCCATCTGAGAGAGAATGAGATATCAAGATTAGAATTTCTACAAGGTCAACTGTGCACGATAATGAATAAAAGAACAGAATATTTCCTAAATTTCCTATAGCCTCTCGAAGATAGGTATGGACGTTTTCATACCGATCCGCAAGACTCTACTAGACATTGCTCTTGTACTCTTGAGACCGATGAACCTAGGGCTCTGATACCAAATTTGTCACGACCCAAATTTGCAAGTCGTCATGGCACCTATGTTCCCAACCAATAGGTAAGCCAACCCAACATATTAACCCAACTAAACAAACAAATGAGTAAAAAGGCTAACACTTAGCAAGAATCTCCAACATTGAGTTCCTTATAAGTACGAAATGCGAAAGCTAAAATATATCACCCCAAGAATTGGTGTCTTAAGTACAAGAGCTTCTAAAATTCGTGCAAGTCTGAAACTAAATGACAAATCTAACATAAGGGATATCCTGTCTGAATACTAATAACAGAATAAATAAAAGATAGAGGGAGGTGTGGGCCACGGAACAGGCAAGCAGCTCATCACAACTCCAAGAAATTCGTGCTCGGACTCAATTTGCTCCACGAGATGTGCTCTTACTCGAAATCGAATCTGCACCACAAAGAGTGCAACAAGTGTAGTATGAGTACGAAACCACGTGTATCCAGTATGTCTCATTGACCGACAACGAAGAAGTAGTGACGGGAGTTATATAAGAAAATAAATTCTTAAATTATACAAGTATATATATATATATATATATAATACACTTACTATTTAAGTTTCATCAATAAAGGAAATCAACATTTAGTAATTTCCAAACACCAAACGAAACATATTATCATTAAGAACGAATGATGGGATGAAATGCAATGCAATATGATACCATGTAATGATATGTCTCAGAATACCCAATACTCACTCAACCGTATATACATGATACTCCTCGGAAATATATCGAGAGTTCATGACCCATGGTGGACTCGCGGGGTCCATATACCGATACAGACGATCTCCACGTGTCTGTGCAGATGATCTCAACGCACCATCATAATATCAAACAATTCCCACACGGACGGTCTCCACGTGCCCAAAAATACAATCTTAACATCTTACTCTCCCCAGCACGGACGATCTCCACGTGCCCATCTTATACTCAATCTCATGTCAATTCATGTATACAATATTATTTCAAAAATAAGGGGATGATGATGCATCTCACTCAATCAATATCGACATAATACACAATCACCTCAATTATCACAACTATACGGTGTAAATAAATAAACACAATCACAGAAATTTCAAGTCAATAATATATCAGCTAATGCACATATGCTTTGGAAATTTTCAAATTACAATCCACATTCTATAGTAGTAACTTTCCGTTTTATAACACTGGTACTCGTACCAATGCCCGTCACACCATTGATACGAGACCCCCATCTTTCGCCCTTACCCTTTTGTCTATTTTCATTTTTTAATCTTTATTAGGAAAACGTTTTTCAACAAGTATAAAAGTCTTAACATACCTCAAGTGTCAAGCTCGTGTCACGAATCCTCAAGATAGTTCCTTCCCTTTTCGTTATGTTTTGGAATGTTCACGATCTACCAATGATGCAATATTCATAAGTAAGCGAGTTTGTGGACATTCAAATTATTATAGGTATATCATAGACCATAAACTCACTCATATCTCTAATAAAACGCCAAATCTTGATATAATTTATATGCCAATTTGTCAAATTTAAAGCCAAGAACTTAACTGTAATCTCTCCAAATAACCTAAAAATTCAATGTTAAATCATATCATATACACCTAATAATTAATTACCTATCTCAATATATCAAAATTTAGTATCTTAATTTGATAAATAAAATGAGAACTAATTTCCACCATTACAGATCCTTGGAACGTGACCATTCTTTTTCCTCAAACCATTATGCAGATTGTCCACTTTTTTTTTAAAAAAAAATATCATTACCACTGCCAATCATTGGCATATGATTGCCAACTGATTGGCATCCCACTACTTTCCCTAACATTGCAGCCATGCAACTTTTCCAATTTCGAATCTTTTCTTCTTTTTTTTTTCCTTAAAGAAAATCTTTACTACACTTGGCATGACCTTATTATATACACATTACTAGATTAACAGTAACTTTATGTTTTACTAATAACAAGGATGTCATCTGTTTCAACTGTAAAAGCAAGATGACAAAATAACAATTTTCTATTACCACTCATGAAACCAACAATTCATCATTCCCCATCTAATTATTTAATAACAATACTCATATACAAAACGATTTCATGTGAACCCACATGAATGAAAAACTTATCAATTTCTTACCTTCAGTGGTCGCCCTTCGTATGATGCCGCCACCAATTGTTTTTTTTACACGCTGATCTGTTGTTTTCTTCCTTTTCTAATTAAGAGTCTATTAACCGTGAAACCCCACTAACCTATTATCTTATTATTTATTTAATAAAAGTTTCATCAATTGGGTACTCATAGTTATCTAATAGTTTAAAAATACCCCTTGAAATTTTCAAAAGGAGTCAAACTAGTCGTAGTTCTCAAAACGACCTACCGGGTCGTTACAGATTCCTTACTCATTTTCACACATTATTATAATGATAATTATGCTTGTACTACATTTGACCTAAATATTTTCAATTGCATAATGAATGAAAAAATTCATGAATATTACCTGATCGTGAATTGCAGTTCCACGCCAATCGTCACTATACGCAGGTATGTCTCCTTTTCTTTTCTTAAAGTTATAAACTAAAAACTCTCTAACCCTAATAATTTATTTTCTATAAGGGTAATTGGTATATGGTAAATTTTTTTTTATAAACTTAACCATAATTATAATTACAATTAGTTATTTAATAAGTAATCATCAATTAATTTATTCTTAATTAAATATATATTCAAAATTTTCAAAAATGATCTTTCGGATCATTACAAATACCATGAAAAATTAACATGTGTGCACATATATATATATATATATATATATATATATATATATATATATATATATATATATATATATATTTGAGATCATTTTATTATACATGGCTACTAAAATAATTAAAAACGTTAAATAACATTAATAAGTAACAAATAAAGATAAAATTTAATATATAAAACGTTTTCAAAAGTAAATTCCAAATTCAAATGTTAGAATTACATTTCATTTTTGTATTTATTTATTAATTGATTGGATTTCGCCTTAAAGGAATATGTTTTTTTTGTGTGTATTAGTGTCACGACCCAAAAATGGACGTGGTGGCACTCGTCTTATCCCACCAAGACAAGTAAGCCTAAAACTCAACTATTACAATAAAAATGCGGAAAATTTACTATCAACTTACATTATACCCCAAAACCTGGTTGTCACGTGTACAATCCTCTAAATCATTACAATCGGATCAAAAGAAAATATAAGTCTCATATGATATTGTTTCTAGAGTAGAACAAAATCATAAACAAGAGTAAGGAGGGATGCTGAGATGACCAACAACTACCTCACAAAATCTCCAGGAAGCCTCGGAAAAGAAGAGAATATATCATAAAAGTCCGGGCTAGTAACGTACAAAAATTTGTAGAAGCAAGGGGTGAGTACCAAACCACACGGTACTCAGCAAGTAAACCTCTAAACACAAGCTAACGGGATGAAATACGGGTACTCCTACCACCCCAACCGAACCTCCACAACTAAAACCTGCATAAACATCAACCCAACCTAACAACCCACAGTTTACATAGAACGTAACTCAACAAAACATTTAGACAAATTACATATCCTCCACAACAACACTTTAACAAATTACATATCCTCCACAACAACACTTTAACAAATTATATATCCTCAACATCAACACTTAAACAAATTAAATATCCTCAATAGCAACACTTCCAAAAATTTACATATCCTCAGTAACACACTTCAACAAATTACATATCCTCAACAACAACACTTCAACAAATTATATATCCTCAATAACAAGCTCAGTATTCAACAATCACAAGTTCCGCAAAAGGGCAATCAGAAGATCAGCAAAACACGATATCAAATTCACTAATGATAAGTATGTGCAATGCAATGGAATGCAATGTCAAGTATAATGATGCATGTCTGACCTAGTGATACACTAGATATGACGAGTAATTTCATTATTAATGAATTTATCAATGCTCAAATTATTCATATAATTCTTTTTTTAAAAAGCAAAAAGCTACAGACGATATTTTTAGTTAGATATTAAAAAAATATAGATACTATAATTATTGGTGCAATATTTTAAATTATAAATAAAAAATTTATTAATAATTTTGTTTTTACCTCTATCTTAATTTTAAAAAATGAAAATTTTACCTTACTATTTTATATATAAGGTAGTCATATTTTAATTTCTTTCATCATCAATACTATAAAATCTCTTTTCATTTCTCAATCTCATTATTAATACTTTAATCGTTTTTTTTTTTTGTGTTTTTTGTTTAAAAATAATTTATTTAACTTAAGGAATTAGGTATTATAACTTTATATGAATTGCATTTCACTTTTATTAAAGAGAATTTAAATTATCATTTTAATTTTATTTTAGATTCTTTTTTTGCTAAAAATTTATATCTATATATGTATTTATTAAAGTTAAATGATAAAAGAAAAGGTGTCATGTCTCACTGGACAATATTACTGTTTATATTTTTTTCTTAGAGTTTTGAACTTTTTTTATTTATTTTTTGATTACGAATCACTTAGCAATTTTTTTTATTTCTTTCCTCACTAATTATTAACAATTATTACATTTCTACAAATCTATCCTTCTTCTTCTCTTTCTTTAATCTTCCTTAAACAAAAGATGAATATACTTTCCTTATTTTTTTCATTTATTTTGTTTCCTTAAAATGCCTCTGTCTCTCTCTCTTTCTTCCATCTTCCTTCAAATAAAAAATGTAAGTTTCTTTTTGGTATTTCATTTCCTTAAATACCTCCTTTAAATTTATCACTATTATTTTCTCCTTTCTTTTTCTTGTCCTAAATAAATTTGTCTAACATACTCGACTATCAAAAAAATTCTTATATAATTATGAGTGTTAAATAAGGGAGAAAATCACGTAAAATATTTTCATATTTCTATTAAGAAATAAAATAAAATCTCTTCACTTCTTTTTCAACAATTAAAAGTTAATATATACAATTCTGATTGTTTATATATATATATATATATATATATATATATATATATATATATATATATATATATATTATGACTGTTAAGTGCATTCAAATTATTATTTTATATTTTACACTTTCAAATTCATTTTCCGATGATCAATTTATAAATGATATATACATTATTTATATTTTATCGTTGTCAATAAATTTAAAAAATATGATACAATAAATTTATAGAACAACTAAAACAAATATATATTTAACTGACAATATAATATAACAGATAATAATCATCCAAATAAGGTGCAATATTTAAAAAAATACAACGAACCAACCTATACGTTCCAACAAATAATACCAAAAAGAGACTTTAGAGAAGAAAAAAAGTGAGTTACATCTCATATCTTT
This sequence comes from Solanum peruvianum, assembly GCA_027705065.1. NCBI lineage: Eukaryota > Viridiplantae > Streptophyta > Magnoliopsida > Solanales > Solanaceae > Solanum > Solanum peruvianum. The sequence goes on from JAKWJD010001755.1 coordinate 10,172,151, forward strand.
CAATTGGATATATATTTTACTACTTAATTTATTTATGTTATTTCTATAATCCAAAGTAAAATTGATTGTTTTTATTAACATGGAATATTTTTTCATATTCATTCTTTTAAAAAATAGGATGTTCAAAGAACTATAGAAAATTGATTTGTTTTGTTGAGATGCTTTCTTTTCTAAAATATTGGTATGATATTAATTATCAATATTATATTATCTTTTTCCTTTTCTTTTTTATTTGTTTTTTTCTTCATTTTTTTGAATTTTTCATTGTAATTAAAAAGGTGTAAAGAAAAATGAAGTTTTATACTTGTTTAATTTGTTAATTAGTAGTCACAACTCACTATATGAAAGACTTCACTTTACCTTTTCTACAATTATAATAATTCTCAATTTTAAGAAATGATACTTATTTTGATATTAATTCTAATCTAATAAATTAGCCTAATATGTTGTTACGAGTTTGTCAATATTTGGATTAACCTTTTCAGATTACACATTAAAGAATCAACACATCCTTTCATATTCCATTTTAATGGAGAATAACAGAATTTTTACCTGCTTTATTGTATTAATTTTTTTCTTTTATTCAAATACTAAAATATAATGAATTTGCATTATGTTCGTGCATTACTACCCCTTAATAGATAAATTTATATGAGTCGGACATGAATTTAATTTATTTGAGTTAAGATAGTTAGATTCAGACAAGAGTTAAATTGGATGATGGATTATTTTTTTAAAAAAATGGGTAATTTCATTTGATTTAAATTTTCTATCCAATTGAAGAATATGGATACAAAGTTTGTAGATGATGTATAAGAATGACCAGATCGTATAGCTGAGGATAAAACCAACTACTACAAAAAATTAGGGATATTTTTAACCCTTCTTTCTACTACTAAATCAAGAGATAACAATAAGATCAAACATTATAATATAGTGAACAAATTAACCAAAAAAAATAATTCGAATAAATATATTTTAACACTTGTGTGAAGCGTGGCTAAGTTCCCTAGTCTTCTTATAAATAAAGATTTTATAAGTCTTTGTTAGATACTTACTTAGATGAAAAATAAAAATACTCTCCTTTCTACTTGTTTTATCTACTTTTTTTTTTGTTTTTTATTACTTCTTTTTTTTCATTTTATAATAATATGTTATTAGCACAATCTTTAACTTATTTTTCTTCATAAATTTTTATTGTAACTTCATAAATTGTTATAAATTCTTAAGTGTTTTAATAAAAGTTTAGAAGTGATAGGTCCTCCCGCATTTACTACTGTTTAAAACATGACGAGAGTTTAGGTAGCTACTCATTTGAAGTACTAAGATTTTCATATCCTCAAATTACTTTTCAAATTCATAAGTTTTTACTATTAAAAAAACAATAGAAGTTTATGTGATATTAGAATTTAGAAATTAATCTACTTAAAACTTATTATATATTAATTAACATTTTGAAAATAAAAATCAAGATATTGTATTATAACAAAAGGAGCATTTTATTAACTTGAAAGAATATTTATGTTGAAGGATAACAAGGGCAGAAGAGTAGTTCACATTGCTCGTGAGGAAATTAGTTAGTTATAACTAACAAATTAAAAGTTGGTTAAATTTAGTTAGTCATTTTCCAATTCTTTAATCAAGCTCATTATGGACACCTGAATGTATAACGTATACACTCAAAAATTGATACAATGCTACTATTGTCCATGAAAATAAGCATATCCATTCAAGTGTTCAGAATATTAAAAATACAAATCAATTCGAATATGCTCAAAATAATAATGTATATAGTCAAAAATTGAGATACAAGACAATGTCCAGGTTACAAATCTCAGGAGAATCTGGGATCATACATGTTGACATCCAATTTTGGACCTCTACCATATAAATTTATATCAGATTTCAAACCTCCACCTTATAAATTAATCATTTCTAACTTTTTCAATTTCAGATGATTTAAAATAATTAATTTTATTGAAATTCAAAAAAATAAAAGTAAATATAGCTTGCAAATTATATATATATATATATATATATATATATATATATATATATATATATATATATATATATATATATATATATACATATATATATATATATATATATGAAATTTTCATGTACATGTGCGAAAGAAACAAGCTCAAGTCATATACCTTTAAAAAATAGTGATCCTTTCATTTTAGTTTTACATCAAGAAAAAAACTGAAACTTAATTAAACAATAACCAATAGACTATATACAATATATAATTGAGTAATTCTATTGTAAAAAGTGCATTAGACCATTCCGTGGTTCAAACATAGACGTAGATCAATATATGTGCGTGGACCTCTCTTTTATTCATCAATGTCATATTTCCGAAAGTACTTCACAATGTCCTCACCTTATTGGACTTGCTCCAGATCTTGTGTAACCTCTTCAATCACTGAAATAAAGAGCCTCAAAACAACAAAGTGTCATAGCATATCCTACACTTACCATCATTGGGGTGTTTCACATTGTCACAACTCAAAGTATATCCTAGTCATAACATGGCGTATAGGACTACGAGAGACTCTACACAATCCACATAGCATACGCCATACAAGATAATAGAAATAAAGATTTCAAGGAAATAATTTTATATTAGAAGTTTGATAAAAACAAATTTCTAACATAAGTTTCAATAAGCCATCTACTACATCAATAAAAGTGATTGAGACGTAACTCATACATCACATACAAAGTCTCACTACTAAAAAAACAGTGAATAAAGACCTAGAAATACAGACCTCTGAAAGTCGACATTCCTTGAAATACAAACTAAATACAGACTTCCCAGCTAAGGTTGGAAAAAGGCTGGTCACTTTTGAATACCAACCTCTGGAAGTCGGTATTTACCGACCATTAATTAGAAGTCAGTTTTAATTTCAAGTCGAAAAATTTATTATATAATATACCGACATTCTGATGTCAGTGTTATTTAAGTTAACGTTATTACCTTGTATTTATCATATATTTAATGTGATACCGACCTCATGAGGTCGACTCTTGTAACGACCTTTTTAGTCATTTTGAGCAGCAGATTTTATTTCTGGAAAAATTAGCTGAGGCGACAGACCCCACGACGGACCGTCATGGGCACGACGGACCATCGAGGGGGTCTCGTTTCAAAACACTTAGAAATTCTGATATTTGGATACTGAAATCGACTCTCTGAACTTCGTAACGGAATGGCAGGACGGACCGTCGTGGGCGCGACGGACCGTCACAGACTCTTTAATGGAATTGAGTCTCTGAACTCTGTGACGGAGCAGCAGGACGGACCGTCGCAGGCACGACGGGCCGTCACAGGCTGCGTAATCCCAGGCTGGGTCGGATTTCTTTAAATGTTTTAAGGGACGTTTTGGACTATTCCGACATTAATTATAAAGTTAGTGGGTTAATGTAAATAAGTCTAATTACTTGGGGGTTAAAAGAGGTAACCTTGAGTTAATTAGTGGATTATTATTGCCATTTTTTATACTTAATTATATGCTAATTAGGGTAAAAGAAAGAGGGTTTGAATAAGAAAAATAGAAAGAACAGAGAGAGGGAGAAGAACGATCGAGAGAGAGGAGAAACGAAGAGGAAAACAAAGCTTTGAAAAAGTAGATTGCTTGATCACAATTCTTCGGTGGAGGTAGGTTATGGTTTTTATGCTATTCGTAGTAAGCTCTTAATAGCGAGTGATATGTATTTGGTAGTATTGTAAACCCTTCTATATGCTTAATTGTATGCTTGCATGAATGTGATTATATAATTGTGATAAAATAAGCATGATGAAGCTATTGAATCCTAAATCTTGAAAAACCCTAATCTACTTTGTTAATGATGATGCCTTGGTATAAAAGAAGGCTTGATGAACGAAAGTAGTTAGATTAGGGGATCAGGTGCCACGTTTCGGTACCAGGATAGTAATAGAGGATCGGGTGTCACGTTCCGGTACCAGGATAGTATATGAGGATCGGAGTGACACGTTGATATACCGTGGTTTCACAGTATAATTAATACTTTTTCCTTAAGTTTAGTGTGTCCGAAAGCCTTTTTGTGCTAACTTTGATATAAGTTTTTCTTTGTTTTGCAGGAAATCTGTCTAAAGCTGAATGCGGAGATTTTGAGCGAAAAATGCAGAAGAGACCACCTACGGAGCTTATGACGGTCCGTCGTGCTTGCGACGGTCCGTAGGTGGCAGCGTAGAGAAGCTGCTGAAGGAAGATGGGGAAGTCTGACCAAGTGTGGGATTACGAAGCTTGTGACGGTCCGTCATGGCCATGACGGTCCGTCCTGCAGGTCCGTCGTGAAGTTCAGAGAAGTGATCCCAGTACCCAGATTCAAGGAGTTGAAGTATTTTGAAACGAAGACCCTCGACGGACCGTCGTGCCTATGACGGTCCGTCACACTTGCCGTCGAGGGGAATGAAGAAAGCAGCTGAAAAAATGGGACAATAATGGGACGACAGAGCCCACGACGGTCCGTCATGACTACGACGGTCTGTCGCGTGGTCCGTCGACCCAGCCGCGTTTTGGCAGATTTCCAGAAATTAGAATCCTTATTTAATTGGGTTTTTATTTTTTTATAAATAGTTCGAAAAACCTCGTTTTTGAGGTTAGACTCTTGGATTATCAAATTCCATATAGTTAGACTTTGTGATTATAAAACTTTGTGTCTTTGAGTGTTTGATTATCGGAGATTGATACAACTGATTTTTGGTGATTAATCAAGTATATTTTCGGACTTTATTCTTTCTCATTAAAATAAGTACATGAATTCTTGTTTAACATATTTGAATATTGTGTTTATGGCTATGAGGAACTAAATTCCATAACTAGGGGTGTGGGAACCATAGGCAAATAATGAGATAAACCCTAACTAAAATAACAATTCTAGAATAGTGTCTTGCATGTATTAATAATTCTTTCGCTTAGAAGTCTTTTTAACGGATGATCAACGTTAGAACTCGCCTTAATGCTACTTGCCGGACCAAGGAGGTAGATAATAGGAAAAGAATTATTAACATAGATTTAGTGTATACTATCTAATAGGCTAGTATTGATTGGTACAAGGTAATAACTTAGTCAAATATCGAATACGATGCTTAATATGAGGTAAAGATAAGGGTTAGGAAAGCAACACACGTAGCCGGACCAAGGTGCGGAGTGAGATTTTCTAGATGCCGGACCAAGGATTTAGAAATACATAACTTATCACTTTGCATGCAAGATACTAGGAAAGGATTGTTATAGTTAGAATTATCAAGTTACGAACCTGTGGGGAACACGTAAACCCTAGTTACTTTAATTCATTGATTAAAACCCAATATTAAAAACTGTCAACTGTCTCTTTCAATTACATTAGTTATTTTTACTCAATAGGTAATACAAACCCCCCTTTTTATATTTTTACTTTCCAAGAAAGTTATTGACTAAACGATAGTAATACTAGGTTAAAGTTAAGTCTAGACTATTTTCCTCGTGGGAACGATCCCAACCTCACTAGTTGGGTTATTTACTTGACACGACCGCTTTACTTCTCATTTGAGAAGTAAGTTTGAGCGTATCAAATTTTGGCGCCGTTGCCGGGGACCCGTCGCGCGTTTAATGAAATTTGATACGCTCAAACTTACTTCTCAAATGAGCGTATCAAATTTTTGCTCCGTTGCCGGGGAATTTAGCTTTTAGATTAACTTGAACTTCTTACTATAGTTTAGTTGATATTTTCTTGATTTTACTTTGTTTTATTGTTTTTGATTTCTTTTCAGAACTATCCTCCTTGTATGCCAAATACACGGAGAGGAAGAGAACCGTTGTTTCCCTACGATCACGGGCTAGAGCGTACACTACGAAACATGAATCGGAATTTGGGAATCAATGATGAGGACCCAAACCAGAACATCCCAGCTCCCGCTGATGTTCATGGTCAGATGTTACCCGATGCTCCGGGTGAACATCAACAGAGGGGACAGAATCCCGCTCCACGGCCCCAAGCATACTACAGAGGCTATGATAACATAGCAGATTCGGATGGGCCACTGGTTTTGCCTCCTCTACCCACAGGCCACACTTTTGTGGTAACTAGTAGTCTGATGCAAATGCTCACTGCCAGAGGTTTGTTTTCAGGGCTACCTTCTGAGGATCCACATGCCCATATAGCTAAGGTAAGGGCAGTGTGTAAAAGTTGTGTGGGGAGGCCTGATTTGGATCTAGATGTGATAGGGCTCAGAGTGTTTCCTCTCTCACTGACGGGAGAGGCTGCTATGTGGTTCACTGAGCTCCCATACAACTCCATATTCACTTGGAATCAACTACGGGATTTCTTCTTAGCACGCTACTATCCGGTCTCCAAGAAATTAAACCACAAAGACAGGGTGAACAACTTTGTGGCACTACCAGGAGAGTCAGTTAGTAGTTCTTGGGATCGATTCACCTCATTCTTGAGAAGTGTTCCAAATCACCGCATTGATGATGAGTCACTGAAAGAATACTTCTATCGGGGACATGATGATAACAATAAAGCAGTGTTGGACACTATAGCAGGTGGATCTTATGGAGAATGCCCTTATGCTGAGATTGCTGAGAAACTAGAGAAAATCTCCCGTAACAACAAAGCTTGGAGTACTAGGAAGTCCGATACAGGGAGAAACACCTTCGCAGTGCAGTCCACTCACAACCCAGCCACAGATGATATTCGTGAAGAAATGGCTCAGATGAGAACTGAGCTTGGGTTGGTACTAAAACATGTCGTTGGGGGTGCAGAAAAGGTTAATGCAGTCAACTATTTGGCTAAACCACCACCTCCAATCGATGAGTGTTATTATGAGGAAGATTCCTATGCAGTAAATGAACAGATGGGGGGTTTCCGACCAAGTGCCCAAGGCTCTAATCAGGAAAATTGGCAGCAAGGTCAAGGGAACCAAGGTCGGAACTATGGTAACTACAATCGCGAGGGTCATTATGTCCGAGATGGAAACTACAATCGCGACAACAACTTCAACAGGGGTAGCTATGGTAACAGAAACGACAGAAATGGACCTTATGTTCCTCCTCAAAATCGTGAAGTTACTCCTAGGGATGGTGGAGGTAGTATGTCGCGAGTTGAGGATATGTTGCATAAAATGATGAGGAGGTTCGATGCTAGTGATGAGCAAAATAAAGAGTTGAGGAATGATCTAGCGGGTATTGGGCACAAAGTTGATACCCATGCAATATCAATTAAGCAACTTGAGTTACTATTGGCCCAATTATCTGCAACTGTGAACACACGGCAACCGGGCACTCTTCCTAGCAACACTGTCCAAAATCCGAAAAATGATGGACATTGTATGGCAATTACTACTCGCGGTGGCAAGCAAACCATTGATCCACCTATGCCATCTGATGAGAATAAGGTGACAACAGAATCTGATAAAGTGGTAGAAGTTGATGCTGAATTAGAGGATAACACTGCAAAAGATGCTGAAGTGCCCAAAAAGGTAACTTTTATGCCTAGGCCACCACCCCCATTTCCTCAAAGATTAGTGAAAAAGACCGAGGATGGCAAATATCGGCGGTTTATAACAATGTTGAAGCAACTTTCTATCAATGTCCCTTTGGTAGAAGCTTTAGAACAAATGCCCGGTTACGCCAAGTTTATGAAAGATCTGGTCACAAAGAAAAGATCGGTTACTTTTGAGGATGATGATAGAATGCAGCATTGTAGTGCTATTGCTACAAGATCTCTGGTCCAAAAGAAAGAAGATCCGGGTGCGTTCACCATTCCTTGTACAATCGGGCTATTACATTTTGCGAAAGCATTATGTGATCTGGGGGCAAGCATAAATCTCATACCCCTCTCGATTTACAAGAAGTTGGGTTTGGGTGACCCAAAACCCACTGCGATGCGGCTACTGATGGCCGATCGAACAGTAAAATGGCCTATAGGGATACTCCATGATGTGTTGGTAAAAGTGGAGTCGTTCATATTTCCAGCAGATTTTGTTATTCTTGATTGCGAAGTCGATTTTGAAGTGCCCATTATTCTTGGGAGGCCATTCCTTGCTACGGGAAGAGCCTTAGTAGACATGGAAAAGGGGCAGATGAAATTTTGGTTGAACAATGAGGAAGTAACCTTTAATATTTGTAGGTCCATGAAGCAGACTTGTGAGCTCCAATCGGCATCTACGATATCCTACAACATGGGGGAGACATTTGAGACACAAATAAAAGAACGTCTAGGTGTCGAAGCATTAGCGGCAGTGATAATGAACTTTGATAGCGATTGCATTGAAGAGTATGAGTCATTAGTCGCTGCTCTTGACCGAGGTGATGTTCGGTTTAAACCAAAGAAATTTGAGCTTGATATGAAGAATCGCGAGTCCCCACCCGCGAAACCATCTATAGAGGAAGCTCCAAAATTAGAACTGAAAGCTCTCCCACCTCATCTCAGGTATGAATTCTTAGGAAAGGGTGACACTTTGCCGGTAATCATTGCGTCAGACTTGGATGCACAACAGGTTCAGAGTTTGGTGACAGTACTAAAAAGGTTCAAAAGAGCTATTGGGTGGACTATTGCGGACATTATTGGGATCCCCCCCGGTATTTGCTCTCATAAAATCCAACTCATGCCTGATCATAAGCCGAGTGTTGAGCACCAGAGACGCTTGAACCCTCCTATGCAAGAGGTTGTGAAGAAGGAAATCATCAAGTGGTTGGATGCCGGAGTCATATATCCAATCGCTGATAGTAGTTGGGTATGCCCGGTTCAGTGTGTACCTAAGAAAGGGGGAATGACTGTGGTCCCCAACGAAAAGAATGAACTTGTCCCAATGAGACCGGTTACTGGATGGAGGGTGTGTATGGATTACCGTAAACTGAACTCATGGACTGAAAAAGACCATTTCCCTATGCCCTTCATGGATCAGACGTTGGATAGACTTGCCGGAAAAGGGTGGTATTGTTTTCTTGATGGGTATTCGGGGTATAATCAGATTTCTATTGCACCAGAATATCAAGAGAAAACCACTTTCACTTGTCCATATGGGACCTTTGCGTTCAGAAGAATGCCGTTTGGGTTGTGCAATGCACCCGCAACCTTTCAGAGATGTATGATGTCAATATTTTCTGACATGGTGGAGGATACTATAGAAGTTTTTATGGATTTTTTTTCTGTGGTTGGTGATTCATTCGAGCGATGTTTGTCCAATTTATCTGAGGTCCTTAAGAGATGTGAAGACTGCAATTTAGTACTAAACTGGGAAAAGTGTCATTTCATGGTGAAAGAGGGTATTGTGTTGGGTCATCGCATTTCAGAAAAGGGCATAGAGGTTGATCGAGCTAAAGTTGAGGTAATAGAGAGACTTCCCCCGCCGATCTCTGTGAAAGGTGTGAGAATCTTTCTTGGGCATGCAGGTTTTTATCGGAGATTCATCAAAGACTTTTCAAAGATTGCACACCCATTGTGCAAATTGCTGGAGAAAGAATGTAAATTTTGTTTTGATGAATCCTGTCTTAAAGCATTCGGTGAGCTAAAAGAGAAGTTAGTGTCTGCGCCTATCATTATTTCTCCGGATTGGAACAGTCCATTTGAGGTAATGTGCGATGCTAGTGGGGTGGCTCTTGGTGTAGTATTGGGACAGAGAAGAAACAAAATCCTTCACCCAATTTACTATGCTAGTAAAGCCCTAAATGAAGCCCAGCAGAACTACACAGTGACTGAGCAAGAACTCCTCGCAGTAGTCTTTGCTTTTGAGAAATTTCGCTCCTATTTGCTAGGTACTAGAGTCATAGTGCATACTGACCATTCAGCACTGAGATATTTGATGGCGAAAAAGGATGCGAAACCAAGGCTGATTCGTTGGGTATTACTGCTGCAAGAATTTAACTTTGTCCCGTCTAGAGGATGAAGCTATGAGAGAGTTAGGGGATAAGACTAACATTGATGATACTTTCCCTGATGAACATGTATTGGCTGCTTCACAAGACTTGATTCCATGGTTCGCAGATTTTGCGAACTATCTGGCTAGTGATATTGTTCCATCAGACTTGTCCTTTCATCAAAGGAAAAAGTTCATGTACGATGTGAAGAAGTTCTTTTGGGATGAACCATACTTGTATAGGAGTTGTGCCGACGGGCTTATTCGGCGTTGTGTGCCAGAATGTGAAATGTTGAGTGTATTGGAGGCATGCCATTCTTCACTTGTTGGTGGACATCACAGTGGTATCCGAACCGCTCACAAGATATTGCAATGTGGTTACTATTGGCCAACTCTTCATCAAGATGCTCATGGGTTTGCTAAATCATGTGACAAATGTCAACGAGATGGTGGTATTTCAAGAAAGCAAGAGCTCCCTCTAAACCCCATTCTTGTGATTGAGTTATTTGATGTGTGGGGTATTGACTTTATGGGCCCTTTCGTGAGTTCTCATGGGATGAAGTACATTCTTGTAGCAGTTGATTATGTATCTAAATGGGTCGAAGCCATAGCTCTCGCAAACAATGAAGGGAAGAGTGTCACTGCATTCTTGAAAAAGAATATATTCTCCCGTTTTGGCACTCCAAGGGCCATTATTAGTGATGGGGGTTCCCACTTCTGCAACAGATTGTTCAAGGGGTTATTGGAGAAATACGGTGTTCGCCATAATGTGGCCATGACTTACCACCCTCAAACTAGTGGGCAAGTTGAGGTATCGAATCGGGAGATCAAACAGATATTGTCCAAAACAGTGAATGCTAGTCGAACAGATTGGTCAAGGAGGCTTGATGATGCTCTGTGGTCCTACCGGACAGCTTATAAGACTCCCATAGGTATGTCTCCATACCAACTTGTATATGGGAAAGCTTGTCATCTTCCGGTTGAGTTAGAGCATAAAGCCATGTGGGCTATGAAGAAGTTAAAATTGGATTGGAGCGAAGCTGCAGAGCAACGATTAAATGGGTTGAATGAACTTGATGAATTTCGCTTGAAAGCCTATGAAAGCTCAGCCCTATATAAAGAAAAGATGAAGAAGTATCATGACAACAAAATTGAAAAACGAGAGTTTATGGTCGGGGATTTAGTGCTTCTATTCAATTCCAGATTACGCTTGTTTCCAGGCAAACTCAAGTCCAAATGGACTGGTCCTTACACGGTTACCCAACTATTCCCTCATGGAGCAGTTGAGTTGGAAACTAAGGTGGGTGTGCGGTTCAAGGTGAAATGACAGCGCATAAAAATCTATCTAGGGCATGCTGAATCAGCGAATGAAGTGATCGAGGCATACCATCTTGATCAAGTCTGAGTAATCAAGTGGCCCTAGTCGTGCCGCGACGTTAAATCTGGCGCTTGTTGGGAGGCAACCCAATACTTATCGTCTTTTTAATAATGGTAGCATTTTCTTCTATAAATGGGTTTTAAATTTGTAGGCACATCACCAGGAAATTCTGCAGAAAACTACTCCGCAGTAGCCACTGACGGATACAACGATGGACCATCTCAATTGAAACGGACCGTCGTATGCACCGTCACACCAGGTACGTATTTCTGTCATTTTTTGAAATTAGGGCACACACGACGGGCACTATGACGGGGCGTCGCATTCGCGACGGACCGTCGTCGGGGACCCGTCGCGCGTTTAATGAAATTAACCCGACCCGACCCGGACTGACCCTTTTCAAAATCTGACCGTTTATACTCCCGCCCCTCCATATTTCCCCCATTATTTCCTCATTCCTCTCATCTCCCCTCTCTTTTCAACTTCCCCCCACTGATCATTGCCCCCAAAATCCTCCTAAACCTTATACTTATCATCCACTAGTCGGTGCTGCTGCTGTAAGGTGTCTACCTTGCTAACTGAATCATTCCCCACTTGTGTTTTCCCCATTTCCAAGGTATGTGTCTCTAAATTTGTACTCATTTCTCTTGTATTTTTATTTACTAGTTAGAATTAGATTCGTTCTTATTCGTATCTTGTTCCCTTGATATGCTTATGCCTAGACCTAGGCTCTAACTGTTTGAATTTGCCATGTTAATAACCCTAGACATAGGTAATTTCACATTAATAGTTTCCTAGGTAGTTGGGATAGACACATATAGGTCCACAACACTACAACACCATGTGGGTTCATTGGGGTTGCTTAGGGTACCTACAGTTCTGTCTCTGATAGTCAGAACGAGACCCCGATGACGGTCCGTCGTATACACGACGGACCGTCGTAGGGTCCGTCGCATAAGCCCTAGCACCCTCCCCAACGACGCCTGTGACGGACCGTCACACCCACGACGGTCCGTCCTGCACGACCGTCATGGCGGTCAGAGACCCCTCTACCCAGGGTCTCCAAAAAATTTCCAAGTGTCCAACGACGGACACTTATGACGGACCGTCACACCCACGACGGTCCGTCCTGCACGACCGTCATGGTTGTCAGAGACCCCTCTGAAAAGGGTCTCCAAAATTTTTCCAAGTGTCCAACGACGGACACTTACGACGGACCGTCACACCCACGACGGTCCGTCCTGCACGACCGTCATGGTTGTCAGAGACCCCTCTGAAAAGGGTTTGCAAAATTTTTCCAAGTGTCTAACGACGGACCGTCAAACCCTCGACGGTCCGTCCTGCGTGACCGTCATGATGGTCAGAGACCCTGTTTCTAAGGGTCTCTAAAAATTTTCCAAGTGTCCAACGACGGACACTAACGACGGACCATCACACCCACGACGTTCCGTCCTGCACGACCGTCATGGTTGTCAGAGACCCTGTTTCTAAGGGTCTCTAAAACTTTTCCAAGTGTCCAACGACGGACACTAACGACGGACCGTCACACCCTCGACGGTCCGTCCTGCGTGACTGTCATGATGGTCAGAGACCCCTCTTTTAGGGTTCTTTATATGTACATCGACCAAGTACAACACGACGGACCTCATGACGGTCCGTCGTATCCACGACGAGCCGTCATATGTCCCGTCGTGTGATACAGTTTCACTATCATTCTCACACTATTTGAAATGTTTTATGTTGAATGAGTTTGCTTGTCTTGTTTGACATTACTCGTACTAATAGTGAACCTTTGCAGGTACTACCTACTATGGCACCCAAGCAAGACCGAGCTTACGCACGAGGGCGATCCAAGTCTGTGGCCCCGTCTGCACGCTTGATCATCATCTCTGATGATGAGCGGGACCCTGAATACATGCCCCCAGGCACCTCCGCACCTTCCCGTGCTGCACGTGCCCCCCGAGCCACACCCAAGAAGACGGTGGCGTCCGGCGTAGTCACTGCCTCCCAGTCTGATGAGGAGCGCACACTGACCGGCACACCCTCTGGGTCGGCCACCAACGAGGAAGGAGCGTCTGGCTGCTTAGGAGTATCCTGGTCCGAGGAAGCTTCAGGATCTGCTGAGGTTCCCGCACCCGCCACTGCTGCAGCGTCGGCCTCGTCTGATGAGGCTGACAGTTCAGACTCCACATCCGGCGCACCAGCCCAGGTCCCCACCCCAGCATCTGACCAGCCAAACCGGTGGTGCGTTGAAGGCCAGTTTCAAGTGTACTCCGACGCAAAATTGCTTACTGATAAAGGGGTAATGACTCGGACACTCACCCTGGAGCGGCGGGTACTTACCGGGAGTCTCCCCTCGATGCCGGAAATCCACAACATCTTCACCAGGCATCGCCTCGAGTGGACAGCCCGTCCATTGGGACGCTACAGTGAGGAGATGGTCCGAGAGTTCTACGCGTCCTACGTAGCGACTCTCCGATCACAGATCGACAGGCGGGCTGCTCCCGCGAAACAGGCCCCATTGGAGCAGGTTTTAGTCCGGGGCGTGCAGGTCAACATTTCCCTGCCCGCCATCCGCCGGTTCCTATACGGCGAGAGTGCAGCTGCTACTCGGACTCCCACCACTGCCGAGTTTGACTATTGCTGGCAGATAGTCAAGGATGGACAATTCATGCGCGAGCGGACACTGAGAGAGACCACAAAGAGGTGGATGGCCCTGCACCTATCAGTCGACGGAGAGGGTGCCGACTGGGTCACTGAGCCGAAGGGGGCCATCAAGAAGGCCAACCTCACGTTCGTCGCCAAGTTCTTGTGGCTGCTCGTGCGTCACTGCCTTTCCCCCACAACCGCTGATAACATAGTCACCTGGGATCGAGCAGTGCTGATGGCGGCGATGGTCGCCGGCTTCGAGGTGGACTATGCATGGCTTCTCCAGGCAGTCATGCACGAGAGGGCATTCAAGGTCACCACCACCTACCCCTTTCCGTGCATGATCTTTGCCCTTTGCAGGTCTGCAGGTGTGCCCGTATGGCACATAGATCAGTTGAGGACTCCGCCGGGTACCGTTGACGTCGGCCTCATCAGAGACGAGGCCAATGAGTTGGCCCCACGTCGAGGGCCCCGTCCAGAGCTGCCACCACTATCGGATGATCTTGCGGATACGGTGGCCCAGGCCCGCAAACGACACAGGCATCCACGGACACTACCCCGGTCGAGTCTATCCCGGGTAGTAGCACAGCCCCTCTACCTACACCAGCCCCGCTTGCTCGAGTCCAAAAACTGGAGGGACAAATTGCCACCCTTCTGCATCATATCCAGCCATGGATGCAGAAGTCCATTGCCGAGTCTGAAGCGCGAATGGAGAGGCAAATGCAGCGGAAGGTTGCTGAGGTTCACCAGCGCCTCGATGCCTTTGAATTGAGAGTATGAGCTCGACCAGCCCCTCCGGTAGATGTGTCGACTCTTCAGGCTGCAGTCTCCAGTCTTCGTGCAGACATCGACACGATCCTAGCGACAAGAGTGCCGGAGTCTGTCGAGCCTGCTGAGGATACTGTATTGGCGGCCCTGTTTTCTACTCCAGCCAGCCCCCCACCCTCCCCTCGAGAGAGTGCCAAGAGGCGTAGGGGTCGATCAGAGGATGAGGCGCGAGCGAGGAAGAAGGAGCGTCGTGAGATGGAGGCCGCGAGGAGAGCCTCAATTGCTGAGGCGGAGGCACACAGGATCCGAGCATCGCAGATAGCGGCTGGGGCGTCTAGCTCCCATACTGTAGAGACCGCAGGAGGCACTGAGGGTGCAGTTGTTGCTGAGGACACCACTGAGGGTGTCCAGATTGCTGAGGACACCACTGAGGGTGTCCAGATTGCAGAGGCTGTGGGTTCCAGGAAACCGGACCCACCAGCTTGCTGATCGACGGCGCTATGCGCCACAGGTTTGCTTCACCTACCCCTCTAATCTTTAGATTTTTTTATGCATTGGGGACAATTGCATGCTTTTTGTTGGGGGTGGGGTAAATGGAAAGTGAGTGTTAGGGTGAAGTCTGAGTAGCCCAACTCACTATCCTCTTTTGGGGTTTTCTTGCCTGTGTTCTTTTCCCCCAAAAGACTGATTATTTTTCTGTTGAACCAGCACGTTATATCTTTTGTACATAAGTTTAACTCTGAAGCATGATGGCTAAAATGATATCCCGATAAAACTGGAAAATGTTGCATGACTAGGCGTAGTAACTGATAATTGTGTGGCTCTAAACATGAAATAGAGTTACACCATTTCATTACCCTAAATCTTCAAGTCAAACTAGGTGTCTGATAATCTGGTATAATGATGAGATGTCAAGTGAGTGTGAGGAAAGTTTAATAGTCCACTATTGATACTGAGCTAGAACTTGCCTGGTTAGTCCTGCTAAAAGTAAGCTGTAACAAACAATTAGGAAATGATCATAGGCCCTTATTCAATAAAGCCCATTTCTAGCCTAAATAAAGAAACCAAATGAAAGTTATTCTTCTTTGATCCAAATAATTTGAGCTTAAAATTAGACCTTTCTTTTTCACCCCAACTGATCTTTTCTGGGAACAATATGTTGGCCCTGGTCCCTCCTTGGACATGTGCACCTCAGCTTATGCCAAAAGCATAAGTTGAGGGTGGCTAATGTATAAACAACCTTCGTTATGGCCCTGACCCGATTTTGGGTATTGTGTACCTTGACTCATGGCAAAGCCATGAGTTGGGGGTGGCTGTTTTGAGGAATGCTCTGGAAAGTGGGGTTGAAAGAACAAAGAGAGAGAAAGAACAAAAGTGAAGTGACTCAAGAACTCGTTGAAAAAAAAAATAAAAATTCAAGAATTACAAACAAGAAAAGAAAAGAGTCACTTACGCAAATGAAGAAAGAAGGGAAACAGCAAGGTGAAAGAATAGGAGAAACTGGGCGAGATAAAGTGATATAGGGTGGAAGGGTTAGCCGATATGTCAAGGAGGGCAAAAAGTTACTAAAGTATACCTAAATATACCCTACCTGACTCTGAGCCTACGTTACAAGCTAAAAAAGTCCTATCGTGATCCTAAGGGTTGTATAGCGAACTTAAGGCAGTGAAAATAAGGGCAAGCTTATGGCAATAGGTATGAATAAGTGTGACTTTGTTCTGAGAGCGAGTGTTGAAATGTAATCCTTATACTCAAACTGAAATCATTGTGTGAAAAATGAGGATTTTGTTCTAAAGTAAGGACACTAGTTGCAATACCGGAATTGTTAGCACCTCGGTGAGAAATTGAAGAGGATAGGTGTTGGTGCATGGTGAGTCTGTGTCATGTTCGAATTCCACAAAATTCAAGCCTAATAGTGATAGCATGCATAGATTTGATGGGATTAATCGGGATTGATAGCCAAATGATTGCAAAGGATAAAACGTGAATACTATTGTACAAAGATTGTGTAGTGAGTCATAGTGCGTCGCTTGAGGACAAACAACGAATTTAAGTTGAGGGTGTTGATATACCGTGGTTTCACGGTATAATTAATACTTTTTCCTTAAGTTTAGTGTGTCCGAAAGCCTTTTTGTGCTAACTTTGATATAATTTTTTCTTTGTTTTGTAGGAAATCTGTCTAAAGCTGAATGCGGAGATTTTGAGCGAAAAATGCAGAAAAGACCACCTACGGAGCTTATGACGGTCCGTCGTGCTTGCGACGGTCCGTAGGTGGCAGCGTAGAGAAGCTGCTGAAGGAAGATGGGGAAGTCTGACCAAGTGTGGGATTACGAAGCTTGTGACGGTCCGTCATGGCCATGACGGTCCGTCCTGCAGGTCCGTCGTGAAGTTCAGAGAAGTGATCCCAGTACCCAGATTCCAGGAGTTGAAGTATTTTGAAAGGAAGACCCTCGACGGACCGTCGTGCCTATGACGGTCCGTCACACTTGCCGTCGAGGGGAATGAAGAAAGCAGCTGAAGAAATGGGACAAGTATGGGACGACGGAGCCCACGACGGTCCGTCATGACTACGACGGTCCGTCGCGTGGTCCGTCGACCCAGCCGCGTTTTGGCAGATTTCCAAAAATTAGAATCCTTATTTAATTAGGTTTTTATTTTTTTATAAATAGTTCGAAAAACCTCGTTTTTGAGGTTAGACTCTTGGATTATCAAATTCCATATAGTTAGACTTTGTGATTATAAAACTTTGTGTCTTTGAGTGTTTGATTATCGGAGATTGATACAAGTGATTTTTGGTGATTAATCAAGTATATTTTCGGACTTTATTCTTTCTCATTAAAGTAAGTACATGAATTCTTGTTTAACATATTTGAATATTGTGTTTATGGCTATGAGGAACTGAATTCCATAACTAGGGTTGTGGGAACCATAGGCAAATAATGAGATAAACCCTAACTAAAATAACAATTCTAGAATAGTGTCTTGCATGTATTAATAATTCTTTCGCTTAGAAGTCTTTTTAACGGATGATCAACGTTAGAACTCGCCTTAATGCTATTTGCCGGACCAAGGAGGTAGATAATAGGAAAAGAATTATTAACATAGATTTGGTGTATACTATCTAATAGGCTAGTATTGATTGGTACGAGGTAATAACTTAGTCAAATATCGAATACGATGCTTAATATGAGGTAAAGATAAGGGTTAGGAAAGCAACACACGTAGCCGGACCAAGGTGCGGAGTGAGATTTTCTAGATGCCGGAACAAGGATTTAGAAATACATAACTTATCACTTTGCATGCAAGATACTAGGAAAGAATTGTTATAGTTAGAATTATCAAGTTACGAACCTGTGGGGAACACGTAAACCCTAGTTACTTTAATTCATTGATTAAAACCCAATATTAAAAACTGTCAACTGTCTCTTTCAATTACATTAGTTATTTTTACTCAATAGGTAATACAAACCCCCCTTTTTATATTTTAACTTTCCAAGAAAGTTATTGACTAAACGATAGTAATACTAGGTTAAAGTTAAGTCTAGACTATTTTCCTCGTGGGAAAGATCCCAACCTCACTAGTTGGGTTATTTACTTGACACGACCGCTTTACTTCTCATTTGAGAAGTAAGTTTGAGCGTATCACACGTTCCGACACCAGGATAGTATATGGATCGGGTGCCACGTTCCGATACCAGGATAGAATGAGGATCGGAGTGCCACGTTCCGGCACCAGGATAGTATATGGATCGGGTGCCACGTTCCGGTACCAGGATAGATTGAGGATCGGAGTGCCACGTTCCGGCACCAGGATAGAATATGGATCGGGTGTCACGTTCCGACACCAGGATAGTATATGAGGATCGGAGTGTCACGTTTCGACACCAGGATAGTGTATGGAGCGGAGTGTCACCTACCGACACGAGAGGAATAAAGATAATGAATCTTGAAAGATGTTAATATACTCAATTTAATGAACCTATTTCCCATATGAGTATGGTATTGAGGCTTGAGTCCTCATGAGTGTACTTGGCATTATTTATTAATGATTATAGTACTTGATATTTCTACAGATTGAGTATTGTAGGTGATTTTATGATGTTATCTGATATATACTGTTTTCTATTTTGAGTTTGCCGATGATACCTACTCAGTACTTGTGTTTTGTACTGACCCCTACTTGTATGTTTCTTTCTTTGTTATTTGTGGAGTGCAGCAAACGTACCGTCATCTCCAACTCAACCGCAACTCTAGCCAGTCTTCATTACACCGGATTTCAGGGTGAGATAATGCTTCTAGCTTGGACTGGATCTTCTTCTTCATGTCCTGATGCCTCGAAATTCCGGCATGGACTAGCTTTTACATATTTTAGCTTTCATAGATACTCTTAGTTTTAGTAATTGAGGATAGATGTTCTTGTGATGATGACTTCCAGATTTTGGGGATAATAATAGTTGTTGAGTTTTTAGAAGTTATTTAATTGGTTTTCATTAATGAGTTTAAGTCTTCCGCATTATATTCTGTTATTATATAGAAATGTTGGGGTTTAGATTGGTTGGTTCGCTCACATAGTAGGATAAGTGTGGGTGCCACTCGTGGCTCGGTTTGTGGTCGTGACAAACTTGGTATCAGAGCATTAGGTTCGTTGGTCTCATCACACAAGAACGAGTCTAGTAGAGTCTTAAGGAACGGTAGGGGGACGCCTTTACTTTTCTTTGAAAGGCTATAAGACTTTAGGAAAATTCCATTCTTTCATTCTTTCTTTCCTGTTATTACTTGGATGCAATTGGTATCTAGGTGATACAAATTGGTACCTGACCATCTTCACTCTATTTCGCAGACGGTTAGAACTAGAGCAGCGACAACGCCAACACAAACACCGGAAAGACAAGAAGCGTCTGAGCCAGCCACTGGGGCTGTAGCTCGAAGAGGAGTAGCGGCTAGAGTCCGTGGAAGAGGTCGTGGGAGGACGTCCTCTAGAGGAAGAGGACAAACACTTAGCCCATCTGGTACTAGGGCGGTGACTCCTCCACCAACGGAGGAAGTGGTAAGAGAGGGTGAGGAAGGGGAGAATGAGCAAGTGCACAATGAGGAACTGCCACCCCAACCTACCCCAGAGATGATCAATGAGGTTCTTGCTTATCTTAGCGGGTTATCTGATCAGGGCCAGGCACCTCCAGTGTTTTCTGCACCAACACCTCCGGTTCCGGGGGTACAACATGCAGCTACTGTGGCTCCCCGCATGGATGCCTCATTGGAAATAGGCATGTTTCCTCGTCTGACTACAGGGCCTATAATGACAAATGATCAGCATGAACTTTTCAGTAAGTTCTTGAAATTGAAACCTCCAGTCTTCAAGGGTGCTGAATATGAGGATGCCTACGATTTTCTGGTTGACTGTCATGAGCTACTACACCAGATGGGTATAGTAGAACGGTTTGGTGTTGAGTTTGTGACTTATCAGTTTCAAGGGAACGCCAAAATGTGGTGGCGGTCACATGTTGAGTGTCAACCAACAGAGGCACCACCTATGACTTGGGCCTCATTCTCTAGCTTGTTTATGGAGAAGTATATCCCCCGGACTTTGAGGGATAGGAAAAGAGATGAGTTCTTGAGCCTAGAGTAAGGTAGGATGTCGGTTACTGCATATGAGGCTAGGTTTCGTGCACTTTCCAGATATGCCACCCAGCTTTGTTTCAGTCCACAAGAGCTGATTCGCCGTTTTGTGAAGGGGTTGAGGTCAGAATTGTGGATTTCAGCCTTACAAGTAGCGGCTACGGCAAAATCCTTTCAAGAAGTGATAGACTTCGTGATAGAGGTGGAAAGAGTAAAGCCAGATGACTTCACCATGGCGT
The DNA here is from genome assembly GCA_027705065.1 of Solanum peruvianum. Classification (NCBI taxonomy): domain Eukaryota; kingdom Viridiplantae; phylum Streptophyta; class Magnoliopsida; order Solanales; family Solanaceae; genus Solanum; species Solanum peruvianum. Next base: position 10,192,675 of record JAKWJD010001755.1, read on the forward strand.
CGACATCAAAAAGGTTTCGAAAGGGAGGTGAGTTTAATGATTCTTACACTAGAGGACAGGGTTCAGGAGGTTACTCAGTCCGACCAATTCAGTCTTCACTACAGACTGTAGTTGGGGGTCCACCTCAGACCGGTCAACACTTCTCTGAGAGACCGATGCTCGAATGCAGAGAATGTTATTGATGTGGGGAGACTGGGCACATTAAGAGGTATTGTCCAAGACAGAGTTACAGACCTCCCACAGTCAGAGGTAGAGGTAGTCATGGAAGAGGTCGTCATCCTGGAGGGCGAGGTGGCCGAGGTAATGATGGTCACCAAAACGGCCGGGGTGATGGGCAAACTGGAGCCACTACAACACAACATGGTAGGAGCAACAGACAGAGAAGTAATGGGGCCCACTGTTACGCTTTCCCTGGGAGATCTGAAGCGGAGGCATCTGATGCTGTCATCATAGGTAATCTTTCGGTTTGTGATTGCATGGCTTCTGTATTGTTTGATCCTGGATCCACATTTTCTTATGTATCTTCTTCATTTGCTACTGGTCTTAATTTACCTTGTGAATTACTTGACATGCCTATTCGTGTTTCTACTCCGGTGGGTGAGTCTGTGATAGTTGAAAAAGTATATAGGTCTTGTTTGGTGACTTTCGTGGGGAGCAACACTTATGTCGATTTGGTTATCTTAGAAATGGTTGACTTTGATGTAATTCTGGGTATGACTTGGCTTTCTCCAAATTTTGCAATCTTTGATTATAATGCTAAAACTGTGACGTTAGCCATGCCTGGGACAGATCCGTTAGTGTGGGAGGGCGACTACACTTCCACTCCAGTTCGTATCATCTCCTTTCTTCGTGCAAGAAAATGGTTAGTAAAGGGTGTTTAGCTTTATTGTCACATCTCAGGGATGACACTACCCAAGTAACTCCAATTGAGTCGGTTTCGGTAGTCCGTGAGTTTCTTGATGTGTTCCCCGCAGATCTTCCTGGTATGCCACCGGATAGGGATATTGACTTATGCATTGATCTTGAACCGGGTACTCGCCCCATTTCCATACCCCCTTATAGAATGGCTCCCGCGGAGTTAAGAGAGTTAAAGGCCCAACTTCAAGAGTTGTTGAGCAAAGGCTTCATTAGACCAAGTGCATCTCCTTGGGGTGCTCCGGTTTTGTTTGTGAAGAAGAAGGATGGAAGTTTTTGGATGTGCATAGACTATAGACAACGGAATAAGGTAACTATTAAGAACAAGTATCCTCTTCCTCGCATTGATGACTTGTTCGATCAGTTACAAGGTGCTTGTGTCTTATCTATGATTGATTTGAGATCCATTTATCATCAATTGAAAATACGGGCAACGGATGTGCCCAAGACTGCTTTTCGGACCAGATATGGGCATTATGAGTTCTTAGTAATGTCTTTTGGGCTTACGAACACCCCTGCTGCTTTCATGAGCTTGATGAATGGGATTTTTAAGCGATATTTGGATCTCTTTGTCATCGTATTCATTGATGATATATTGGTATACTCAAAGTGCAAGAAGGAACATGAGGAGCACTTGAGAATTGTATTGGAAATGTTGAGGGAGAAAAAGCTTTATGCCAAGTTCTCTAAGTGTGAGTTTTGGCTAGAGCAGTGTCCTTCTTGGGGCACGTGGTTTCTAAGGATGGAGTGATGGTGGATCCATCTAAGATTGAAGTAGTGAAGAATTGGGTAAGACCTACTAATGTGTCAGAAATAAGGAGCTTTGTTGGTTTAGCTAGCTACCACCGTCGATTTGTCAAGGGGTTCTCTTCTATTGCTTCCCAATTGACAAGCTTGACTAAGCAGAATGTTCCATTTGTATGGTCGGACGAGTGTGAGGAAAGCTTTCAGAAACTCAAGACCTTGTTGACTACTGCACCAATTCTTACCTTGCCAGTAGAAGGTAACAATTTCATTGTTTATTGTGATGCATCCTATTCTGGTTTGGGTGCAGTGCTAATGCAAGAGAAGAATGTAATTTCTTATGCTTCAAGGCAATTAAAGGTGCATGAACGTAACTATCCGACCCATGATTTGGAATTGGATGCGGTAGTGTTTGCATTAAAGCAATGGAGGCAATATTTATATGGGGTTAAGTGTGAAGTCTATACGGATCATCGTATCCTACAGTATGTCTTTACTCAGAAAGATTTGAATTTGAGACTGAGAAGATGGATGGAACTACTGAAGGACTACGATATAACTATTCTTTATCATCCGGGAAAAGCTAATGTTGTCGCAGATGCTTTAAGTAGAAGGGCAGGAAGCATGGGAAGTCTAGCTCACTTTCAAGTTTCTAGACGCCCATTGGCTAGAGAAGTTCAGACTCTGGCTAATGACCTTTAAGATTAGGAGTAAATGAGAAGGGAGGATTTTTGGCTTGTGTGGAGGAAAGATCTTCCTTCCTTGATAATATTAAGGGAAGGCAGTTTAATGATGTGAAATTGATACGCATCCGAGATAAAGTGTTGCGAGGAGAGGCTAAGGAAGCAACAATCGATGAGGAAGGTGTGTTGAGGATTAAGGGAAGGGTATGTGTACCCCGCGTCGATGATTTGATCAACATTATTCTGATAGAGGCTCATAGTTCAAGGTATTCTATACACCCTGGTGCAACCAAGATGTATCGTGACCTAAAGCAACACTTTTGGTGGAGTAGAATGAAGCGTGATATTGTTGATTATATTGCCAAATGTCCAAACTGTCACAAAGTAAAGTATGAACACCAGAGGCCCGGAGGAACACTTCAGAGAATGCCCATTCCGGAATGGAAGTGGGAGAGAATTGCAATGGACTTCGTGGTTGGTCTTCCAAAGACAATGGGTAAGTATGACTCTATTTGGGTGATTGTTGATAGGTTAACTAAGTCTTCTCATTTCATTCCGGTCAAGGTGACTTACTATACAGAGAAGTTAGCCAAACTTTACATCTCGAAAGTGGTGCGATTGCATGGGGTTCCACTCTCCATCATATCAGATAGAGGTACGCAGTTTACTTCTAAGTATTGGAAAACATTGCATGCGGAGTTGGGTACTAGGTTGGATTTTAGTACTGCGTTCCATCCTCAGACCGATGGTCAGTCTGAACGAACGATTCAAGTGTTGGAGGATATGTTTCATGTTTGTGTGATAGAATTTGGTGGCCATTGGGATAGCTTCTTACCCTTAGCGGAATTTTCGTACAACAATAGCTATCACTCAAGCATTGATATGGCCCCATTTGAAGCATTGTATGGGAGGAGATGTAGGTCTCCCATTGGGTGGTTTGATGCATTTGAGGTTAGACATTGGGGTACTGACCTTTTGAGGGATTCAATAGAAAAGGTGAAATCTATTAAAGAAAAGCTTTTAGCGGCTCAAAGTAGGCAAAAGGAATATGCAGATCGAAAGGTTAGAGACTTGGAGTTTGTGGAGGGTGAACAAGTCTTGTTGAAGGTTTCGCACATGAAAGGGGTGATGCAGTTTGGTAAAAGAGGTAAGCTTAGTCCAAGGTATATTGGACCATTTGAAGTACTTAAGCGAGTAGGGGAGGTGGCTTACAAATTAGCCTTGCCTCCAGGGCTGTCCGGAGTGCATCCAGTATTTCATGTGTCTATGTTGAAAAGATACCATGGGGATGGAAACTACATTATCCGTTGGGATTCAGTTTTACTTGATGAGAATTTATCTTATGAGGAGGTTTGCATCCATCAAGGTGCAATGGAAGAATCGACCAGTTGAAGAAGCTACTTGGGAGAAGGAGGCTGATATGCGAGAAAGATACCCCACACATGTTTACAGATTCAGGTACTCCTTCTCGCCCTTGTTTTTCATCTGGTGATCGTTCGAGGACGAACGATGGGTAAATTGGTATCTATTGTAACGACCTGTTTAGTCGTTTTGAGCAGCAGATATTATTTCTGGAAAAATTAGCTGAGGCGAAAGACCCCACGACGGACCGTCAGGGGCACGACGGACAGTCGAGGGGGTCTCGTTTCAAAACACTTAGAAATTCTGAAATTTGGGTACTGAAATCGACTCTCTGAACTTCGTAACGGAATGGCAGGACGGACCGTCGTGGGCACGACAGACCGTCAGAGACTCTTTAATGGAATTGAGTCTCTGAACTCTGTGACGGCGCAGCAGGACGGACCGTCGCAGGCACGACGGGCCGTCACAGGCTGCGTAATCCCAGGCTGGGTCGGATTTCTTTAAATGTTTTAAGGGATGTTTTGGACTATTCCGACTTTAATTATAAAGTTAGTGGGTTAATGTAAATAAGTCTAATTACTTGGGGGTTAAAAGAGGTAACCTTGAGTTAATTAGTGGGTTATTATTGCCATCTTTTATACTTAATTATATGCTAATTAGGGTAAAAGAAAGAGGGTTTGAATAAGAAAAATAGAAAGAACAGAGAGAGGGAGAGGAACGATCGAGAGAGAGGAGAAACGAATAGGAAAACAAAGCTTTGGAAAAGTAGATTGCTTGATCACAATTCTTCGGTGGAGGTAGGTTATGGTTTTTATGCTATTCGTAGTAAAATCTTAATAGCGAATGATGTGTATTTGGTAGTATTGTAAACCCTTATATATGCTTAATTGTATGCTTGCATGAATGTGATTATATAATTGTGATAAAATAAGCATGATGAAGCTATTGAATCCTAAATCTTGAAAAACCCTAATCTACTTTGTTAATGATGATGCCTTAGTATAAAAGAAGGCTTGATGAACGAAAGTAGTTAGATTAGAGGATCAGGTGCCACGTTCCGGTACCAGGATAGTAATAGAGGATCGGGTGCCACGTTCCGGTACCAGGATAGTATATGAGGATCGGAGTGACACGTTCCGACACCAGGATAGTATATGGATCGGGTGCCACGTTCCGGTACCAGGATAGAATGAGGATCGGAGTGCCACATTCCGGCACCAGGATAGTATATGGATCAGGTGCCACGTTCCGGCACCAGGATAGAATGAGGATCGGAGTGCCACGTTTCGGCACCAGGATAGAATATGGATCGGGTGTCACGTTCCAACACCAGGATAGTATATGAGGATCGGAGTGTCACGTTCCGACACTAGGATAGTGTATGGAGCGGAGTGTCACGTACCGACAAGAGAGGAATAAAGATAATGAATCTTGAAAGATGTTAATATAGTCAATTTAATGAACCTATTTCCCATATGAGTATGGTATTGAGGCTTGAGTCCTCATGAGTGTACTTGGCGTTATTTATTAATGATTATAGTACTTGATATTGCTACAGATTGAGTATTGTAGTTGATTTTATGATGTTATCTGATATATACTATTTTCTATTTTGAGTTTGCCGATGATACCTACTCAGTACTTGTGTTTTGTACTGACCCCTACTTGTATGTTTCTTTCTTTGTTATTTGTGGAGTGCAGCAAACGTACCGTCGTCTCCAACTCAACCGCAACTCTAGCCAGTCTTCATTACACCGGATTTCAGGGTGAGCTAATGCTTCTAGCTTGGACTGGATTTTCTTCTTCATGTCTTGATGCCTCGAAATTCCGGCATGGACTAGATTTTACTTATTTTAGCTTTCTTAGATACTCTTAGTTTTAGTAATTGAGGATAGATGTTCTTGTGATGATGACTTCCAGATTTTGGGGATAATAATAGTTGTTGAGTTTTTAGAAGTTATTTAATTGGTTTTTATTAATGAGTTTAAGTCTTCCGCATTATATTCTGTTATTATATAGAAATGTTGGGGTTTAGATTTGTTGGTTCGCTCAAATAGTAGGATAAGTGTGGGTGCCACTCGCGGCTCGATTTTGGGTCGTGACAACTCTTTTTTTCTTTAATCCAATTACTTTTAAGAAAAGCGACATTCGAAAGTCGATTTTTTAATAATATTCCTATTAATCATAATTTTTCTATTGTACATAACACTCAATTTTTATTTTACGCCTGCAATTAATTGTATTAAAAGTGTAATAACTTTGTATACTTTTATTAAAAAAATTAGAATCGTGGAATAGACAAAAAGCATCAATAATCCATATTTAGGGTATGAAACTATGTTGATATTAATTAGGAGATAATTTTGTATTTGTAGAGTAATGTACAAATTATATCCGTCCGTCATCAGATCATAAACGTAATATCTCATGCAATAATGTAGAGGCAAAGAGCCAACATATAATCAATTTGAGTATGAAATGCGAGATGATACTTGTAGAAATGTCATAACAAAATTTTTATTTTCCGATTTTTTGAGGTCACTTTTATTTATTTGTTTGTTTTTATTTTTTATTATGTCCATCTTCTGGATGTTAGAATATTTATTTCTTTTATTTTGAAATATCGATATTTGGAGGTTAGTATTAGTTAACTTTTAATTTTTTTAATATTTTTAACCTCTAGAAGTTAGTATATTTTAATTTTAATTTTTCATGATTTTTAAATTTCGACCGTTGGAGGTTGGTATATTATATTTTATATTTTTTACTTTTGATGTTATGATCTTTGGAGGTCGGTATTCTTAATTTTATTATTTTGTTTATTTTTTATATTCGACGTCCAGAGGTCAGTACAATTTATTTTTGATTTGATTTATTTTTGAAATTGTAACCTTCAGAGGTCAATTTTCTTCTATAAAATTGGCAATAAATTGCTACAATTTTCGTTGCATATTTCTACCAAAACAGCCCAAAGATTTCCAACACAATATTTTTCAACATATACATTTAACTACTTCAAAATAAACTTTATCCAACTACAGAATATACTAAAGTACGATCAAACAATCATATTATATATCATCATATATTATTATAAAAGGGAACCAAAAAATTTTAGTTGAATTACGATTTTACCCTTATTATAAATTAAAAATGTTATAAATGATATTTAATTTAAATGTTAAATAATATTATTTTAATCAAAATGTTGATGACTTTTGCACCTCTTTAGAACAATTTTAATTAAAATATCTAATTTAATTTATTTTCTTGAAATTATTTAAAATATTATTTTTTTTCATTTAATATTTATTTCGGGATTCATTGGATTTTGACTATCAAAGTTGAATTACTTTTTTGCCTTTTACTTAATAAAAATATTTAATAAATAAAAATAACTGATTTAATTAGAAGTATTATTTAAATTGTTACACAATCTAATTTAATAGGAGTAATATTTTAATTATCACACAAATTACAACCACCTATATTCAATGTCTTGGAATTGCTAGCTTTTTCATGTTCCTAAAATTGTCCTCTATTTAATATTTTGATTTCGTTTCAACTTTATGAAATTATGAAACATTAATGTGAAGTTCATGAATCTGTCAAGCCCATAATAAAGTTTATCTTTTACTATATAATTATATATGTACTTATCCCATTAATCTTAATTTGTTACTTCTTTTAATTTGACTCTGTTAGAAAACTTTTCATGTACTCTATTAAGTTTTTGTAACAACCCATTTAGTTGGTTTGAGCAGTAGAATTATTTTTGATAAATACTTACTGGGTCGACGGACCACGCGACGGATCGTCATGGTCACGACGGACCGTCATGGACTCCATCGTCCCATACTTATGCAATTTCTTCTACTGCTCTCTTCACTACCCTCGACGGCAAGTATGACGAACTGTCATAGGCACGACGGTCCATCAAGCGTCGTTGTTCCAAAACACTTCAACTCTTGGAATCTTGGTACGGGGATTACTTCTCTGAACTTCATGAGGACCTACAAGACGGACCGTCATAGATACGACGGACCGTCAGAAGCTGCGTAACCCCACACCTGGTCGGACTTCCGCTAAATTTTAAATTGGTATTTTGGACTATTCATAATTATAATTATGAAATTAGTGGGGTAATTTAATAATTGAGTTATTTGGGGGTTAAAGGAGATAACTTTAAAATTAATAGTGGGTCACTTTTATAATTTTAAAACTATACAATTAGGGTAAAAAGAATCTGCAGAAGAAAAATAAAAAGAGCAGAAGAGGAGAACGAAAGGGAGAGCGTGAACGAAAGAAGAAATCAAGCGACTTGGACTTCAGATTGAAAAGGTTCATAGGCACTGAGGAAGGCAAGGGCATTGGAGAGGTAGCTTGCTTGATTTCGTTTCTTCAGTGGAGGTAGGTTATGGTTTATTTTGATGTGATAGATAAACTCTAAATAGCGATCGATATGTATTGAGTGATATTATAAAGTCTCCTATGTACTTGATTGTGTGGTTGTATGTTTTGATTGTGTGGTTTGTGGTTGGCCTAAAATTATGAGACTGTTGAATTCCTAATCTTGAACCCTCTCTATTAAAATGACGCCTTGAATAAAGAAGGCTTGATGAAATAAATAATGAGATAATTGGATCGGAGTGTCACGTTCCGATACGTTATTATGGGATCCAAGTGTCACGTTTCAACACGGTATTATGGGATCGGAGTGTCACGTTCCGACACGGTATTATGGGTTCGAAGTGTCACATTCCGACACGGTATATGGGATCGGAGTGTCACGTTCTGACACTATAACGTTAAAGGAATGGAATCTTGAATTATCTTAATATACTCAAATTCAAAGAACCTATTTCCCCAATGAGTATGGTGTGGAGGCATGAGTCCTCATAGGTGTGCTTGATGTTGTGATTGATGGTGTACCTATTATGGTGTTGTTGTCAATGGTTCATGTGTTTGTTGCTTGCCACCTGTTAAGTATTGTAGTTGATTTTATATTATTATTTAATATATATTGTTTTCTATTTTGAGTTGGCCGATGATACCTACTCAGTAAGTGTTCCTTGTACTGACCCCTACTTATATTTTCTTCTTTGTTATTTTGTGGAGTGCAGCAACTGTGCCATCGACTTCAACTCGCCCTCAGCTCTAGCCAGTCTTCAACATATCAGAGTTCGGGGTGAGCTATTATTTCTAGCTCGTGCAGGGTTCTCTCCTTCACGTCTTGATGTCTTTGAATTTCGGTCATGGACCATCTTTTTACTTATTTTGGTTTCTGAAATACTCTTAGTGTAACGACCTGTTTAGTCATTTTGAGCAGCAGATTTTATTTCTGGAAAAACTGGCTGGGACGACGGATGTCACGACGGACCGTCGTGGTCACGACGGCCTGTCGAGGAGGTTTCGTTCCATGACACTTAGAATTCTTAAATTTGGATATTAAAATCGACTCTCTGAACTTCGTGACGTAATGTGCAGGATGGACCGTCACATGTGTGACGGACCGTCCCAGTATCCTTGGTGAAAAATAGAAGTCCTGGCCCTTACGACGACCTTCGTGACGGACCGTCGCAGGCACAACGGCCCGTCACAGGTTGCGTAATCCCAGTTGGAGTCGGATTTCTGGTTAAGTTTTAAGGGACGTTTTGGACTATTCTTTCTTTAATTATAGATTTCGTGGGTTTATATTAATAACTCAAATTCTTGAGGGATAAAAGAGGTAACTTTGGATTAATTAGTGGGGTATTATTGTCATATTTTACACTTAATTATATGTTAATTAGGGTAAAAGAAAGAGGGTTTGAATAAAAGAAAACAGAAAGAACAAGAGAGAAAGAGAGGAGTCGATCGAATTGGGAGAGGAGAAACGAGAAGAATATCAAAGCTTGGGAAATTGCTTGTTGATTCCAATTCTTCGGTGGAGGTAGGTTATGGTTTTCACACTATTCGTAGTAAACTCTTAATAGCGAATGATATGTGTTAGTAGTATTGTAATCCCTTCTATATGCTTAATTGTATGCTTGCATGACTATGATTATGTAATTATGAATAAATAAGCATGATGAAGCTATTGAATCCCAAATCTTGAAAGGAAACCCTAATATACTTTGTTAATGATGATGCCTTGGTATAAAAGAAGGCTTGATGAACGAAAGTGGTGAGATTAGGGGATCGGGTGCCACGTTCCGGTACCAGGATAGAGATAGAGGATCGGGTGCCACGTTCCGGTACCAGGATATAATGAGGATCGGAGTGTCACGTTCCGACACCAGGATAGTATATGGATCGGGTGCCACGTTCCGGTACCAGGATAGAATGAGGATCGAAGTGTCACGTTCCGACACCAGGATAGTATATGGATCGGGTGCCACGTTCCTGTACCAGGATAGTATATAAGGATCAGAGTGTCACGTTCCGACACCAGGATAGTAGATGGAGCGGAGTGTCACGTACCGACACGAGGGGAATAAAGATAATGAATCTTGAAATATGTTAATGAATTCAATCTAATGAATCTAATTCCCAAATGAGTATGACATTGAGGCTTGAGTCCTCATGGATGAACTTGTTAGTACTTATTGATGATTTTAGTACTTGCTGTTGCTACATGTTGAGTATTATAGTTGATTTATGATATTAACTAATATATACTGTTTTCTATTTTGAGTTGGCCTATGATACTTACTCAGTACTTGTGGTTGTACTGACCCCCTACTTTTATGTTTTCTTCTTTGTTATTTGTGGAATGCAGCAAACATTCCGTCAACTTCAACACAACAGTAGATCTAGCCAGTCTTCGCGACCTTCGGAAATTCAGGGTGAGCTAATGCGTCTAGCTTGGACTGGATCTTCTTCTTCAAGTCTTGATGCCTTGAACTTCCGGCATGGACTAGCTTTTATTTGTTTTAGCTTCTTAGACGTTTTTAGTTTAGTAATTTGAGGATAGATGTTCTTGGGATGATGACTTCCAGATTTTGGGGATAATAATAATAGTTTGAATTGTTTTATAAATGAGTTTAAGTCTTCCGCATTATTTTCTGTTGATATATCTTGAAATGTTAAGGTTAAGATGGGTTGGTTCACTCACATAGGAGGGTAAATGTGGGTGCCAGTCGCGTCCCCGATTTGGGTCGTGACACTTAGACTTGGTAATTTGAGGATAGATGTTCTTGATGTGATGACTTCCAGATTTTGGGGATAATAAGTGTTAAACTTTAGAAGCTTATTTACCTGGTTACATTAATAAGTTTTGGGTCTTCCGCATTATTTTTGTTAATTATAGTTGAACTATTGGTAAATGATGGGTTTAGATTTGTTGGTTCGCTCACCTAGTAGGCTAAGTGTGGGTGCCACTCACGACTCATTTTGGGTCGTGACAAACTTGGTAGCAGAGCGTTAGGTTCGTTGGTCTCATCACACAAGAACAGGTCTAGTAGAGTCTTGAGGAACGGTACGGGGACGCCTTTACTTTTCTTCGAGAGGCTATAGGACTTTAGGAAAACTCCATTCTTTCTTTCTGTCGTGCTATTACTTGGATCCAATTGGTATCTAGGTGATACAAATGGGTATCTGACACCCTCACTCTATTTCGCAGATTGTTAGAACTAGAGCAACAACTGTGCCAACACCAAACTGGCAAGATAGGGTGCGTCTGAGCCAACCATTGGGGCTGTAACTCGAGGAGGAGCAGTGGCAAGAGGCAGTGGTAGAGGTCGCAGGAGAACGCCCACTAGAGGTAGAGGACAAACACCTGGTCCAGCGAGGAATAGAGCAGTGACTCCTCCACCGACTGATGAGGTATTAAGAGAGGGTGAGGAAGGGGAAAATGAGCAGGTTCAAGATGAGGAATTACCACCCCAGCCTACCCCAGAGATGATTAATCAGGTTCTTACTTATATTAGCGGGTTATCTTATCAGGGCCAAACACCTCCTGTGATTTCGGCAGCAGCATCTCAAGTTCCGGGAGTCCAACATGCAGATGTTGTGGCTCCCCGCATTGATGCATCATTGGAAGTAGGCACATTTCCTCGATTGACTACAGGGCCTATAATGACAGGTGATCAACATGAACTTTTCACTAAGTTCTTGAAGTTGAAACCTCCAGTGTTCAAGGGTGCTGAATCTGAATATGCCTATGATTTTCTTGTTGATTGTCATAAGCTGCTACATAAGATGGACATAGTAGAACGATTCGGTGTTGAGTTTGTGACCTATCAGTTTCAGGGGCATGCCAAAATGTGGTGGCGGTCGTATGTTTAGTGTCAACCAGCACAGGCACCACCCATGATTTGGGCACATTTTCTAGCTTATTTATGGAGAAGTATATACCCCGGACTTTGAGGGATAGAAAGAGAGATGAGTTCCTGAGCCTAGAGCAAGGAAGGATGTCCGTTGCTGCTTACGAGGCCAAATTTCGTGCGCTGTCCAGGTATGCCACTCAGCTTTGATTCAGTCCACAAGAGCGGATTCACCGCTTTGTGAAAGGATTGAGGTCAGATTTGCAGATCCCAGCCTTACAGGTAGCTGCTGCAGCAAAATCCTTTCAGGAAGTGGTTGATTTTGTGATAGAGGTAGAGGGGGTGAAACCAGACGACTTCACCATGGCGTCGACATTTAAGAAGTTCCGTAAGGGAGGTGAGTTTAATGGTTCTTAATTCAGAGGGCAGAGTTCAGGAGGTTACCCAGCCCGTCCTATTCAGTCTTCACTGCAGGCTTTAGCTGTAGGTCCATCGCAGACCAGTCAGCCTTTTTCTGAGTTTGGAGGTTATCCCCAGACTTCATCATTCTCACAGAGACCTATGCTTGACTCCAGAAATTGTTATGGATGTCGATAGACTGGACATATTAGGAAATATTGTCCAAAAAAGAGTTACAGACCCCCAACAATTAGAGGTAGATGTGGTAATGGTAGAGGCCGCCATTATGGAGGACGTGGTGGCCAAGGTAATGGTGGTCACCAAATCAGTCGGGGTGGCGGGCAAGTTGGAACTACTGCAGCGCAACTTGGTAGGGGCAATGGACAGACATGTGATAGGGCCCATTGTTATGCTTTGCCCGGGAGGTATGAAGCAGAGACATCTGATGTTGTTATCACATGTACTCTTTTTGTTTGTGATTGCATGGTTTATGTATTATTTGATCCTGGATCCACATTTTCATATGTATCTTCTTCATTTGCTACTGGTCTTGATTTATATTGTGATTTGCTTTACATGCCTATTCGTGTCTCTACTCCTGTGGGTGAGTCTGTGATAGTTGAGAAGGTGTATAGGTCTTGCCTTGTGACTTTTGTGTGGAGCAATATTTATGTAGATTTGATTATTCTAGAGATGGTTGATTTGATATAATTATGGGTATGACTTGGCTTTCTCCAAATTTTGCAATCTTAGATTGTAATGCTAAAACTCTTACATTGGCCAAGCCTGGGACAGATCCGCTAGTGTGGGAGGGTGACTATATTTCCACTTCAGTTCGTATTATCTCTTTTCTTCGTGACAGGAGGATGGTGAGTAAGGGTTGTTTAGCTTTCTTGGTACATCTAAGGGATTATACTTTCAAAGTACCTTCGATCGAGTCTGTTTCGATAGTCCGTGAGTTTCTGGATGTGTTTCCTGCAAACCATCCTGGTATGCCACCGGATAGGGATATTGATTTTTGTATTGATCTGGAGCCGGGTACTCGCCCCATTTCCATTCCCCCTTATAGAATGGCTCCAACTGAGTTAAGGGAGTTGAAGGCCCAACTTCAGGAATTGTTAGGTAAAGGTTTTATTAGACCGAGTGGATCCCCTTGGGGTGCTCCTGTTTTATTTGTGAAGAAGAAAGATGGAAGTTTTCGAATGTGCATAGACTACAGGCAGTTGAATAAGGTAACTATTAATAATAAGTATCCCATTCCTCGCATAAATGATTTGTTCGATTAGTTACAAGGTGCTTGTGTCTTCTCTAAAATTGATTTGAGGTCCGGTTATCACCAATTGAAAATACGGGCAGCAGATGTGCCAAAGACTTCTTTTTGAACCAGGTATGGGCATTATGAATTCTTAGTAATGTCTTTTGGGCTTACGAATGCCCCTGCTGCTTTCATGAGCCTGATGAACGGGATTTTTAAGCCATATCTAGATCTCTTTGTTATTGTATTTATTGATGACATACTGATATACGCAAAGAGCAGGAATGAACATGAGGAGCATTTGAGAATTGTATTGAAGTTGTTGAGGGAGAAAAAAATATTATGCAAAATTCTCCAAGTGTGAGTTTTGGCTAGATTCAGTGTCCTTCTTTGGGCACCTGGTTTCTAAGGATGGAGTGATGATGGATCCTTCTAAGATTGAAGCAGTGAAGATTTGGGTAAGACCTACTAATGTGTCAGAGGTAAGGAGCTTTGTTGGTTTAGCTAGCTACCACCGTCGATTTGTCAATGGATTTTCTTCTATTGCTTCCCAGCTGACAAATTTGACTAAGCAGAATGTTCTATTTGTATGGTCGGACGAATGTGAAGAAAGATTCCAGAAACTCAAGACCTTGTTGACTACTGCACCAATTCTTACCTTGCCAGTGGAAGGTAAGAGTTTTATTGTTTATTGTGATGCATCTTATTCAGGTTTGGGTGCAGTGCTAATGCAGGAGAAGAATGTAATTGCTTATGCTTCGAGGAAATTAAAAGTGCATGAACGTAACTATCCGACCCATGATTTGGAGTTGGCTGCAGTCGTTTTTGCATTAAAGCAATGGAGACATTATCTATATGGGGTCATGTGTGAAGTTTATACAGATCATCGTAGTTTACAGTATGTCTTTACTCAGAAAGATTTGAATTTGAGGCAGAGGAGGTGGATGGAGCTATTGAAGGACTTTAATATTACTATTTTGTATCACCCAGGAAGAGCTAATGTTGTGGCAGATGCTTTAAGTAGAAAAGCAGGGAGCATGGGTAGTTTAGCCCACTTAAAGGTCTCTAGACGCCCATTGGCTAGAGAGGTTCAGACTTTGGCTAATGACTTTATGAGGCTGGAAGTACTAGAGAAAGGATAATTTTTGGCCTGTGTGGAGGCAAGATCTTCTTTTCTTGAAAAGATTAAGGGAAAGCAGTTTGCTGATGAGAAGCTGAGCCGAATTCAGGATATGGTATTGCGAGGAGAGGCTAAAAGGGCAATAATTAATGAGGAAGGGGTCTTGAGGATTAAGGGAAGGGTATGTGTGCCCCGTGTGGATGATTTGATTCACACTATTCTTACAGAGGCTCATAGTTTGAGGTATTCTATACATCCTGGTGCAACCAAGATGTCTCGTGATCCAAGGCAACATTATTGGTGTAGTAGAATGAAGCGTGACATTGTTGATTTTGTTGCCCAATGCACGAATTGTCAGCAGGTAAAATATGAACATCAGAAGCCTGGAGGTACACTTCAGAGGATGCCCATTCCTGAATGGAAGTGGGAATGGATTGCAATGGATTTTGTAGTTGGTCTTCCAAAGACATTGGGTAAGTTTGATTCTATTTGGGTAATTGTTGAGTTGTTAACTAAGTCTGCTCACTTCATCCCGGTTAAGATGAATTACAATGCAGAGAAGTTAGCCAAACACTATGTCTCTGAGATTGTTCGATTGCATGGAGTTCCACGTTCCATCATATCAGATAGAGGTACGCAATTTACTTCTATGTTTTGGAGGACATTACATGCTGAATCAGGTACTAGACTGGATCTTAGTACTGCATTTCACCCAGAGACCGATGGTCAGTCTGAGCGAACGATTCAGGTGTTGGAGGATATGCTTCGTGCATGTGTGATAGAATTTGTTTGTCATTGGGATAAATTTTTACCCTTAGAAGAGTTTTCATATAAAAATAGTTATCATTCGAGTATTGATATGGCCCCATTTGAGGCATTGTATGGGAGGAGATGTAGGTCTCCCATGGTTGGTTTGATGCATTTGAGGTTAGACCTTGGGGTACTGATCTTCTGAGAGAATCATTAGAGAAAGTGAAATTTATTCAAGAAAATCTTTTAGCAGCTCAGAGTAGGCAGAAGGAATATGCAGATCGAAAGGTTAGAGACTTGGATTTTATGGAGGGTGAGCAAGTCTTGCTGAAGGTTTAACCCATGAAAGGTGTGATGCGGTTTGGTAAGAGAGGTAAGCTTAGTCCGAGGTATATTGGTTCATTTGAGGTTCTGAAGCGCGTGGGGGATGTGGCCTATGAATTGGCATTGCCTCCAGGGTTGTCAGGAGTGCACCCGGTATTTCATGTGTCTATGCTGAAAAAATACCATGGTGATGGAAATTATATTATTTGTTGGGATTCAATTCTTCTTGATGAGAATTTGTCTTATGAGGAAGAGCCTATTGCTATTCTAGATAGGGAGGTCCGCAAGTTGAGATCAAAGGAGATTGCATCTATCAAGGTTCAGTGGAAAGATCGGCCAGTTGAAGAGTCCACATGGGAGAGTGAGGTCGATATGAAAGAAAGATATCCACATCTTTTTACAAATTCAGGTACTCTTTCTCGCCCTCTTCTTTTCTTCCTGTGATCTTTCGAGGACGAACGATGGGTAAATTAGTATCTATTGTAACAACCCATTTAGTCGGTTTGAGCAGTAGAATTATTTTTGATAAATACTTACTGGGTCGACGGACCACGCAACGGTTCGTCATGGTCACGACGGACCATCATGGACTCCGTCGTCCCCTACTTATGCAATCTCTTCTACTGCTCTCTTCACTACCCTCGACGGCAAGTATGACGAACCGTCATAGGCACGACGGTCCGTCGAACGTCGTCGTTCCAAAACACTTCAACTCTTAGAATCAGGGTACGGGGATTACTTCTCTAAACTTCATGACGGACCTGCAGGACGGACCGTCATAGATATGACGGACCGTCACAAGCTGCGTAACCCCACACTAGGTCAGACTTCCGCTAAATTTTAAATGGGTGTTTTGGACTATTCGTTATTATAATTATGAAATTAGTGGGGTAATTTTAATAATTGAGTTAGTTGGGGGTTAAAGGAGATAACTTTAAAATTAATAGTGGGTCACTTTTATAATTTTAAAACTATACAATTAGGGTAAAAAGAATCTGTAGAAGAAAAATAAAAAGAGCAGAAGAGGAGAACGAAAGGGAGAGCGTGAACGACAGAAGAAAGCAAGCAACTTAGACTTCCGATTGAAAAGGTTCATAGGTACTGAGGAAGGCAAGGGCATCGGAGAGGTAGCTTGCTTGATTTCAGTTCTTCGGTGGAGGTAGGTTATGGTTTATTTCTATGTGATAGAAAAATATAAATAGCGATCGATATGTATTGAGTGATATTGTAAAGTCTCCTATGTACTTGATTGTGTGGTTGTATGTATTGATTTTGTGGTTTGTGGTTGGCCTAAAATTATGAGATTGTTGAATTCCTAATCTTGAACCCTCTCTATTAAAATGACGCCTTGAATAAACAAGGCTTGATGAAATAAACAATGAGATAATTGGATCGGAGTGTCACGTTCCGACACGGTATTATGGGATTGCAGTGTCACGTTCCGACACGGTATTAAGGGATCAGAGTGTCACGTTCCGACATGGTATTATGGGATCGGAGTGTCACATTCCGACACGGTATATGGGATCGGAGTGTCACGTTTCGACACGATAACATTAAAGGAAAGGAATCTTGAATTATCTTAATATACTCAAATTCAAAGAACCTATTTCCCAAATGAGTATGGTGTGAAGGCATGAGTCCTCATAGGTGTGCTTGATGTTGTGATTGATGGTGTACCTATTATGTTGTTGTTGTCAATGGTTCATGTGTTTGTTGCTTGCCACCTGTTAAGTATTGTAGTTGATTTTATATTATTATTTAATATATATTATTTTCTATTTTGAGTTGGCCGATGATACCTACTCAGTACGTGTTCCTTGTATTGACCCCTACTTGTATTTTCTTCTTTGTTATTTTGTGGAGTGCAACAAGTGTGCCATCGACTTCGAATCGACCTCAGCTCTAGCCAGTCTTCAGCATATCAGAGTTCGGGGTGAGCTATTATTCCTAGCTCGTGCTGGTTTCTCTCCTTCACGTCTTGATGCCTTTGAATTTCGGACATGGACCATCTTTTTACTTATTTTGGTTTCTGAAATACTCTTAGACTTGGTAATTTGAAGATAGATGTTCTTGATGTGATGACTTCAAGATTTTGGGGATAATAAGTGTTAAACTTTAGAAGCTTATTTACTTGGTTACATTAATAAGTTTTGGGCCTTCCGCATTATTTTTGTTAATTATAATTGAACTATTGGTAAATGATGGGGTTTAGATTTGTTGGTTCGCTCACCTAGTAGGCTAAGTGAGGGTGCCACTCACGACTCGTTTTGGGTCATGACAGTTTTATATAATACACATAACATTTTAAAAAAATGTATAGGATGCAGTTCCAATTGATTTGCACAGTAATTTAGATAAGTGTATTACTATTCAAATTATATCATACAATTGAATGCTTGAGATTTTTATAGCCGATTGCGGATTTGAGGCCACAATGTCAAAGAACCATTTTATGGTAGTTTACCTATAAGGTGATGTTGATAATTAGTTAAAATTGTTGTGACTGTATGTTGTTAATCTTTAATTTAGCTTACACTTTTATATATGTAAGCGCATGTATTACTATAGAAAAAATTGTTATATATGAGATTATAGATTTTTGAGGTTTAATAAAAAAAATTAAGTCATTAGTTTAATGGGGTGTTGCAATGCATTAAAAATATTGATTTTAATAGCTTGTCATGTTACATTCGATATATATACTATTTTACTAATTATTTATGTTAAATTTATAAAAGGAATTACTCAGAAGTTTAAATCAGACAAAAACTAATTTTTCCTTTCAAATTCATTTAACTCATATATTTTCTTAACAATAATCACTTAACGTGAAATAAACGTGCGTTGCACGTATTCGAGAACTAGTATATTATTATAAGTGGAAAGCTTCCAAGTGCAAAGTTGAATTACCATTTTGTCCCTATGTTAAATCAAAATATCATAAAATATTTAATTAGTTATAAAATTTTAAATATTATGTTAAATTTGTTAGTGACTTTTTAAATCCAAATTAGATGTTTTGAAAATTCATTTTGATTCAACATGAAGCATAATATATGAAGCATCCTTTGGTCCCATTTACATCAAAACAAAAACGTTGATGTTGGAGGGATGAAGAGACAAAAATTACTTTGATCTACGTAAGTTAAAGACAAAATACATAAAAACCCCTTAACTTGGCATGAAAACTCGCTTTAGTACTTAAACTACACGGGTGTTTATATACCCCCCTTAACATGTTTGATGTGAATTATTTTTAACCTTCCGAGCTCCAGCCCAGTTGAAGGATGGCATTGTTACAGACTCGCATTTTTAGTGGTCCACGTCACCTAAGAATTGAAAAAATATCTTATCCGTTCCCAAAATTGAACCCGATCCACTTATAAACAAATATACCTAAAAATTTAAGATCCGTTCCCAAATACAACCCGACCCACTTATAAACAAATATCCCTAAATCCCCTAAGCCCGCAATTCTCATTCTTTCTCTTCTCTAAAACCTAGAAGATTGAATCTGAAGATTTCTCTTCCATTAGCGTGAATGAGTTGTTGATTTTATGATTTTCGTGACAGAAACAGAGGATCGCGTGAAGAACAGAGTTACTAGGTTAGTAATCTTCTTTTAGATGATTGTAGCATTTGACCGATTTTAGGTGTTAGAGAAGCTTATTTTTTTTATCTTTTCAGTTTGACGATGGATATGTACGTTACTTTAAGATTTCACCATGGTGGAAAAATTCAACAAAAACCTCGTATTAAGTATGAAGGAGATATGGTCACTGATTGTTGTGATGTAGATGTAGATAAATTATCCTACTTTGAATTTGTTTATATTCTTAAAGAAATTGGGTATAACTGTGCTGCTAGTGTTGTTTATATTAAACCACCTAAATGTCGACATGTTGTTGAAGTTAAAAAGTGATAGGGATATTTTGGGTATTGTAACTAAATTAAAAAATAGAGATATTGTTGAACTTTATGTGATTCATTTAGTTGAAGAACCTGTTGTGGCCCCACCAGCAAATGAATATCTAAATGTGTGGGTGGAGTGGATGGGGTATGTGGGAATCTAATGCTACTTTGGATGAGGAATCTAGTCATACTTTTCAGGATAGTGAAGGTCTGGGGTTTGAAGAACCTGCACAACCTATTATGGATGAAGAGTTGAGTGAAGTGTTTGATAGGACTTCTAGTGCTGGAGAGGAATTGGGTAGGACTTCTACAAGTGCTGGAGAGGAATTGGGTAGGGCTTCTACTAGTGGTGGAGACGACATGGGTGGTATTTCTTTTGTTGCTGTTACATATGATATTCCAGAAGTTGGGTCTGAGTGGGAAAGTGAAAGAGAAGAAAGTGATGATTCAGACAATGCAGATTTGTCTGATGAAGGAGAAAATGAGTATGCTAGTGATGTTCATGAGAAAGTTATAAATCTTAGGATATAAAAAAGGGTTGCTAAAATAAAAAAGAGAAAAGAAAAAGGCCCTAGAAGATCTGAAGGAGTTGATTAGGAAAAAAAGGAGTTGATTTGGGATATGATGAGTACCTATCCAAGAAACAAACTACTTTAGAGGATAAGATAGCTGGAGATGTGCCCTATTTTGATTCAGATGAAGCTGTTAGTTTTGAAATAGATAGTGATGATGATGGTAATGAGGAAGATGAGGTTGAACTGCGTATAAGAAGACAAAGAACAACAAGAAGAGAAAATAGAAATAAAAAGAAAATTGTATTTGATCCTACCTGTAAGTTAACAGTTTGGGAGACTGGTCTTGCTTTTGAAAGTGTTAAGAAGTTTAGAGAAGTTTTTACTAGATATGCAGTTCAAGAACATGTTGAATTAGATAAATATGTTAATGATGAAACTAGGGTGAGGGTAAAGTGTACAATTGGTTGTCCATGCTTGTTGTTTGAAAGTATTGATTCAAGACCAGGAGATTTTGTAGTGAAGAATTACAATCCAGTACAAAAATGTAATGACGCAACAAAAAATAAATTGGTGCATTCAAAGTACTTAGCAGAAAGGTACAAGGACATAATTATTTCTGAGCCTGGTATTAGAGTTTTTCAGTTTCAATTTTAGTGAAGAAAGAATTGGATGTGCATGTGGGGAGGACTGTAGCACGGAAAGCAAGAAACATTGTGTTGCAACAAATTATGGGTGATCATGTGGAGGAGTTTAAAAGAATTTTAGATTATAGAATTTGATGGTTGCTTCTTGAAAGGTGTTTCTAGAGGTCAACTACTTGTGCCGGTTTGTAAGGATGGGAACAACCAAATACTACCACTAGCATGAGGAGTTGTTGAGATGGAAAACACATTCACTTGGAAATGGTTTATCATGATTGTAAAACATTATCTTTAGTTAGGAGATGAGACAAAATTTACAACCATTACTGATATACAGAAGGTATTTTTATTTTCCTTCTCATTTATTCATTTATTTTCTTTTCCATTTATTTATCTATTTTCTTTTTCATTTATTTTCTCATGATATTCTAAATGTTGTTAAAAGGTCTTGACAAGCTATTCAGGAACTTCTTCCAAATACAGAACAATGAATGTGTGCAAGACATGTTCTAGTCAACTGGTCTATCAATTAGAAAGACATTGAAAGAAGAAATTATTTTTAGAGATGTGCCAAATCTACATACGAACAAGAATTGAAAAGAAATTTGGATCATATGGAGAATTTAGATACTAGAATGATTGATAACTTATTGTACTACAATATAGAGAGGTGGTCTAAATTATACTTTAAGTTTTTTAGCTGTTGTGATAGTGTTGAAAACAACATGGCTGAAAGCTTTAATTCATGGATTTTGGAGGCAAGACACAAAACTATCATCACAATGCTTGAATAAATAAGGGTCAAAGTGATGAGAAGAATAGGATAATTGAAGAAGTTCAATGATACTTAGATAACAGACATATCTCCAATGACCTAAAAGGTAGTAATAGAGAACACAACAAAGTCGATGCAATGTAACCTTGAATGGAATGGTGAATATGGTTTTGATGTTAAAGGCAGCTGGGGTAACACATTTGTTGTGAATCTAGGCACACAAACATGTACTTGTAGATCTTTGATGCTAAAAGGAATACCTTGTTGTCATGTTATAGTTGCACTTCATTTTAGAAGATTGGAGCCCATTAACTATGTTGCACATTGGTATTGCAAGGAGAATTATCTCAAGGTCTATAGTCATTACATTCAACAAATTACAAACATGGAAATGTGGCCACAATCGACCAACCCTTCTATATTACCACATGTTATCAATACACTACCAGGAAGGCCTAGAAAATGTAATAGAAAGGAGAAGAATGAAAATAAAAAAGGAAAATTGTACAAGAGAGGTGATGATATGACCTGCAGTCTCTGTCACACAAAGGGTCATAATAAGAGGGATTGTCATTTGAATAATCAAGCTAATGCAGGAAGAGAAAGAGGAAATGGTAGAAGAACAAATACTAGTTCAACTAAGTCAAGTGTTGGATCTTCTACAACACCAACTGAATCACAATCAAGCACAAGGAGAGGAAGAGGTCAACCAAGAGGTTCTACAAAACAACTAATGTTTATAGTAATTCATGTACTTGTTATTTTACAATTTATCAGTCTAATATTTTTGTTAATCAACTTATGTTATAAGCTTGTGCTACTGGAAGGAGAAGAGCAACTAAAACTGGATTAGTTGGAACTGAAAGGGGAAGAGGAACTACAACTGAATCTGTTAAAAAAACAGGGATTGGTGGTGCTGTCAATGGTTTTGGTCCTACTTTAAGGGGTTAAGACTGTAAGCAGAACCGGTAAATCCCGATTACCGATCCGGTCCGTCCTGATCGGGTACCGATTAGTCCCGGTATAGATCGGTTCGGTTCGATTCTGAGACAGGTAACGGGACAGATTCCGAGATTTACCTGTCCCTCCCAGTTCTTAAAATTACTGGTTCGGTTCGGTCCGGTCAATTTTTTTTCTTTTAAAAAAATCTATCCGTTTATAGCCGGTGGGTAATAGCTAGTCCGCCCCCCAACGGCTATTTGACCCAAATTTCAGCCACATACACTCCTACCCCCCCAAACTTTTTCAATACCCTAAAGTTTTAAAAATTACACTTTAACCCATTTTAAACTTATAAATGCCCCTAAATTTCATTCTTTTAAATTACAAAATCATCTATTCATCTTCTACTCTCTCAACTCTCTACTCTCTAATCTCTAATTCTTTAATATATAATATATTAAATGTTGGTGTTGACTTATTTGGTGTTTGGAAATTGGATTTGGAGCTTCAAAATTCAACTTTAAACATTCCACGTTCGGCTTTTGGCGGTCATAAATGTCTACTTTTTTAAGTAGACGCTCGGTACATTCGTTCCAACTTTTATATTATATTTCATTTATTTTTTAATAATTATTTATTTATTTGTGATTTATTATTTGCATTACATTTTTTGTATTATGTACAATCTCACGTTTAGTATTTTAATATGGATTTCGGTAAAAATATTGTTCAAAAAGAAAAGAGTAAAAAAAAAGTGCATTTGAGCGTGTAAAAGATATGTGTAAGTTTACATCCTCCGATAATGCAAAAACCGGTAGTTCTTCTAAATCAAAAACTAAAAAATGTACTATATTAAGAATAAATACGGATGATCAAACACATGTTAATAATACAGTTTTTAATATTGATAGTAAATCAGGTTAGATCCTTATCATGAACATTTACAACGTTGCTTTGATAATTTTGATGAGTATTTGCCTAGTGATAATGATAATGATAATGATATTGATAATTATACTGATACGCCTACTTTTGATGATGATGATGATGATGAAACTGATCCACCTACGACTACTAATACTCCCAGTCCCTCTCCCTTTCGTTATCCTTCCCTTGTTCCCCCCGTACATCCTAGGCCTAAGGTAGAACGTGCTAAAAAATCGGTTGTTTGACAATTTATGACACAAAATGAAGATAAAACACAAGCTATTTGTAATCAATGTATATATAGATTAAATTATAAAAGTGTTGGTAAATCTGGCGGGATGGGACATTTGTCATTTAATGTCTTGTTGTAAAAATGAATTTTTGCATGCTAAAGTTGTAGCGGAAGCTAAAAAAAATGGTACCCCATTCCTGAAAAATATAGGAGTAGGCGGCTCTAACATGGTACAAACACCATTAAATCCGTCTAATGTTTCTGGATCTAGTTTACCACTTTCATATAGTAGAGAAAAAGATCTTGAAGAACTAGCTAAAATGATATGTGTTATGAGTTTTTCATTAAGTTTTGCTAAAAATCCTGGTTTTATATATTATATTCAAATTGTATATAATCCAAATTTTAAAGATTTTGCTAGAAATACAATAAAAAAAGGCTGTATTTGATTATCATGCACAACATTTTCAATATCTTCGTTGTTTATTTTATTATAATACTTGTAAAATTGTAACGACCTGTTTAGTCGTTTTGAGCAGCAGATTTTATTTCTGGAAAACTGGCTGAGACGACGGACCCCACGACGGACCGTCATGGGCACGACGGACCGTCGAGGGGGTCTCGTTCCAAAACACTTTGAATTCTGAAATTTGGGTACTTAAATCGAATCTCTGAACTTCGTGACGACATGGCAGGACGGACCGTCGTGGGCAGGACGGACCGTCGTGGGCAGGACGGACCGTCGTGGGCAGGACGGACCGTCGTGGGCAGGACGGACCGTCATGGGCACGACGGGCAGTCACAGACCTTTTAGTGGAATTGAGTCTCTGAACTTTGTGACGGAGAAGCAGGACGGACCATCGCAGGCACGACGGGCCGTCACAGGCTGCGTAATCCCAGGCTGGGTCGGATTTCTGTTAAGTAATTTAAGGGGCGTTTTGGACTATTCCTGCTTTAATTATAAAGTTAGTGGGTTAATGTCAATAGGTCAAATTACTTGGGGGTTAAAAGAGGTAACCTTGAGTTAATTAGTGGGTTAATTCCTCATCTTTTATACTTAATTATATGCTAATTAGGGTAAAAGAAAGAGGGTTTGAATAAGAAAAATAGAAAGAACAAAGAGAGGGAGAATCGATCAAGAGAGAGCGAGGAACGAAGAGGAAAGCAAGGATATTGAGGATTAGCTTGCTTGATTTCAATTCTTCGGTTGAGGTAGGTTATGGTTTTTATGCTATTCGTAGCAAACTCTTAATAGCGAATGATATGTATTGGTAGTATTGTAAACCCTGCTATATGCTTAATTGTATGCTTGCATGAATGTGATTATATAATTGTGATAAAATAAGCATGATGAAGCTATTGAATCATAAATCTTGAAAAACTCTAATCTCTTTATTATTGATGATGCCTTGGTATAAGAGAAGCCTTGATCAACTAAAGTAATGAGATTGATGATGCCTTGGTATAAGAGAAGGCTTGATGAACTAAAGTAATGAGATTGATGATGCCTTGGTACAAAAGAAGGCTTGATGGATTAATAGAGTGAGATTCGTGGAGCGGGTGTCACGAACCGACACGTAGAATTAGGGGATCGGGTGTCACGAACTGACACGTAGAATTAGGGGATCGGGTGTCACGAACCGACACATAGAATTAGGGGATCGGGTGTCACGAACTGACACGTAGAATTACGGGATCGGGTGTCACGAACCGACACGTAGAATTAGGGGATCGGGTGTCATGAACCGATACGTAGAATTAGGGGATCGGAGTGTCACGTTCCGACAGATAGTATTAGGGGATCAGAGTGTCACGTTCCGACACATAGTAGTAGGGGAGCGGAGTGTCACGTACCGATACAAGAGAAATAAATATAATGAATCTTGAAAGATGTTAATATACTCAATCTAATGAACCTAATTCCCAAATGAGTATGATATTGAGGCTTGAGTCCTCATGTGTGAACTTGGCGGTACTTATCAATGATTATAGTATTTTTTGTTGCTACATGTTGAGTATTGTAGTTGATTTATGATATTATCTGATATATACTGTTTTCTATTTTGAGTTGGCCGATGATACCTACTCAGTACTTGTGCTTTGTACTGACCCCCTACTTGTATGTTTCTTTCTTTGTTATTTGTGGAGTGCAACAAACGTGCCGTCGTCTTTAACTCAACCGCAACTCTAGCCAGTCTTCGTTACTTCGGATTTCAGGGTGAGCTAATGCTTCTAGGTTGGACTGGATCTTCTTCCTCATGTCTTGATGCCTTGAACTTCCGGCATGGACTAGATTTTTTTTTATTTTAACTTCTTAGAATACTCTTAGTTTAGTAATTTGATCATAGATGTTCTTGTGGTGATGACTTCCAGATTTTGGGGAATAATAAGTGTTTTAGTTTTTAGAAGTTATTAATTGATTTTGTTAAAGAGTTTTAAGTCTTCTGCGTTACATTTTGTTATTATGGTTGAAATGTTGGGTTTTTGTATTGGTTGGTTTGCTCACATAGGAGGGTAAGTGTGGGTGCCAGTCGCGACTCAATTTGGGTCGTGACAAAACTTGGTATCAGAGCATTGGGTGAGTTGGTCTCATCACACAAGAACGAGTCTAGTAGAGTCTTAAGGAACAGTAGGGGGACGCCTTTACTTTTCTTTGAGAGGCTATAAGACTTTAGGAAAATTCCATTCTTTCTTTCTTTCTTTCGTGCTATTACTTGGATCCAATTGGTATCTGACCATCTTCACTCTATTTCGCAGATGGTTAGAACTAGAGCAACGACTGCGCCAACACCGACACCGGCAAGACAAGAAGCGTCTGAGCCAGCCACTGGGGCTGTAGCTCGGAGAGGAACAGTGGCAAGAGGCCGTGGAAGAGGTTGTGGGAGGACATCCTCAAGAGGAAGAGGACAAACACCTAGCCCATCTTGTACTAGGGCGGTGACTCCTCCACCAACTGAGGAAGTGGTAAGAGAGCGTGAGGATGGGGAGAATGAGCAAGTGCAGAATGAAGAATTGCCACCCTAACCTACCCCAGAGATGATCAATCAGGTTCTTGCTTATCTTAGCGGGTTATCTGATCAAGGCCAGACACCTCCAGTGTTTTCCGCACCATCACCTCAGGTTCCACAGGTACAACATGCCGCTGCTGGGGCTCCCCGCATGGATGCCTCATTGGGAATAGGCACATTTCCTCGTCTGACTACAGGGCCTATAATGACAAATGATCAGCATGAACTTTTCAGTAAGCTCTTGAAATTGAAACCTCCAGTCTTCAAGGGTACTGAATCTGAGGATGCCTACGATTTTCTGGTTGACTGTCATGAGCTACTACACAAGATGGGTATAGTAGAACGGTTTGGTGTTGAGTTTGTAACTTATCAGTTTCAAGGGAACGCCAAAATGTGGTGGCGGTCACATGTTAAGTGTCAACCAACAGAGGCACCACCTATCACTTGGGCCTCATTCTCTAGCTTGTTTATGGAGAAGTATATCCCCCGGACTTTGAGGGATAGGAAAAGGGATGAGTTCTTGAGCTTAGAGCAAGGTAGGATGTCGGTTACTGCATATGAGGCTAAGTTTTGTGCATTATCCATGTATGCCACCCAACTTTTTTTCTGTCCACAAGAGCGGATTCGCCGTTTTGTGAAGGGGTTGAGGTCAGAATTGCGGATTTCAGCCTTACAGGTAGCGGCTACAGCGAAATCCTTTCAAGAAGTGGTAGACTTCGTGATAGAGGTGGAAGGAGTGAAGCCAGATGATTTCACCATGGCATCGACATCAAAAAGGTTTCGAATGGGAGGTGAGTATAATGGTTCTTACTCTAGAGGACAGGGTTCAGGAGGTTACTCAGTCCGACCAATTCAGTCTTCACTACAGACTGTAGTTGGGGGTCCACCTCAGACGGGTCAACACTTCTCTGAGAGACCTATGCTTGACTCCAGAGAATGTTATGGATGTGGGGAGACTGGACATATTAGGAGGAATTGTCCAAAACAGAGTTATAGACCCCCAATAGCTAGAGGTAGAGGTTGTCATGGTAGAGGCTGTTATTCTGGAGGACGTGGTGGCCGAGGTAATGGTGGTCATCAAAACGGCCGGGGGGATGGGCAAACTGGAGCCACTACAGCACAACATCGTAGGGGCAACGGGCAGACAGGTGATAGAGCCCATTGTTATGCTTTCCCCGGGCGGTCTGAAGCGGAGACATCTGATGCTGTTATCACAGGTAATCTTTTGATTTGTGATTGCATGGCTTCTGTATTATTTGATCCTGGATCCACATTTTCATATGTATCTTCCTCATTTGCTACTGGTCTTAATTTACATTGTGAATTGCTTGAAATGCCTATTCGTGTTTCTACTCCGGTGGGTGAGTATGTGATAGTTGAAAAAGTATATAGGTCTTGTTTGGTGACTTTTGTGGGGAGCAATACTTATGTAGAATTGGTTATCTTAGAAATGGTTGATTTTGATGTAATTCTGGGTATGTCTTGGCTTTCTCCGAATTTTGCGATCTTGGATTGTAATGCTAAAACTGTGGCATTAGCCAAGCCTGGGACAAATCCGTTAGTGTGGGAGGGCGACTACACCTCTACTTCGGTTCATATCATCTCCTTTCTTCGTGCTAAGAAAATGGTTAGTAAAGGGTGTTTAGCGTTCTTGGCACACCTCAGGGATGATACTACCCAAGTACCTCCAATTGAGTCGGTTTCGATAGTCCGTGAGTTTCTGGATGTGTTCCCTGCAAATCTTCCTGGTATTCCACCAGATAGGGATATTGACTTCTGCATTGATCTTGAACCGGGTAGTCGCCCCATTTCTATACCCCCTTATAGAATGGCTCCCGCGGAGTTAAGAGAGTTAAAGGCACAATTCCAAGAGTTGTTAAGCAAAGGCATTATTAGACCAAGTGCATCTCCTTGGGGTGCCTCTTTTTTTTTTGTGAAGAAGAAGGATGGAAGTTTTCGGATGTGCATAGACTATAGAAAACTTAATAAGGTAACTATTAAGAACAAGTATCCTCTTCCTCACATTGATGATTTGTTCGATCAGTTACAAGGTGCTTGCACCTTCTCGAAAATCGATTTGAGATCTGGTTATCATCAATTGAAAGTACGGGCAACGGATGTGCCCAAGACTGCTTTTCAGATCAGATATGGGCATTATGAGTACTTAGTAATGTCTTTTGGGCTTACGAATGCCCCTGCTGCTTTCATGAGCTTGATGAATGGGATTTTAAAGCCATATTTGGATCTCTTTGTTATCGTATTCATTGATGATATATTGGTATACTCAAAGAGTAAGGAAGAACATGAGGAGCACTTGAGAATTGTATTGGAAATGTTGAGGGAGAAAAAGCTTTATGCCAAGTTCTCTAAGTGTGAGTTTTGGCTAGATGCAGTGTCCTTCTTGGGGCATGTAGTTTCTAAAGATGGGGCGATAGTGGATCCTTCCAAGATCGAAGCAGTGAAGAGTTGGGCAAGACCCACTAATGTTACAGAGGTGAGGATCTTTGTTGGTTTAGCTAGCTACTACCGCCGATTTGTTAAGGGGTTCTCTTACTATTGCTTCCCAATTGACAAGCTTGACTAAGAAGAATGTTCCATTTGTATGGTCGGACGAGTGCGAAGAAAGCTTTCATAAGCTCAAGACCTTGTTGACTACTGCACCAATTCTTACCTTGCCAGTGGAAGGCAAGAATTTCATTGTTTAGATGCATCCTATTCGGGTTTGGGTGCAGTGCTAATGCAAGAAAAGAATGTAATTGCTTATGCTTCAAGGCAATTAAAGGTGCATGAACGCAATTACCCGACCCATGATTTGGAGGCACTATTTATATGGGGTTAAGTGTGAGGTCTATACGGATCATCGTAGCCTATAGTATGTTTTTACTCAGAAGGATTTGAACTTGAGACAGAGGAGATGGATGGAACTACTGAAGGACTACGATATCACAATCTTGTATCATCCGAGAAAAGCTAATGTGGTGACAGATGCTTTAAGTAGAAAGGCGAGAAGCATGGGAAGTCTAGCTCACTTGCAAGTTTCTAGACGCCCATTGGCTAGAGAGGTTCAGATTCTGGCTAATGACCTTATGAGGTTAGAAGTAAATCAGAAGGGAGGATTTTTAGCTTGTGTGGAGGCAAGATCTTCCTTCCTTGACAAGATTAAGGGAATGAAGTTTAATGATGAGAAATTGATCCGGATCCGAGATAAAGTGTTGCGAGGAGAGGCTAAAGAAGCAACAATCGATGAGGAAGGTGTTTTGAGGATTAAGGGAAGGGTATGTGTACCCCACGTCGATGATTTGATTCACACCAGAGGCCTGGAGGAACACTTCAGAGAATGCCCATTCTGGAATGGAAGAGGGAGAGAATTGCAATGGACTTCGTGGTGGGTCTTCCCAAGACAATGGGTAAGTATGACTCCATTTGGGTAATTGTTGATAAGCTAACTAAGTCTGCTCATTTCATTCCGGTCAAGGTAACTTACAATGCAGAGAAGTTAGCCAAACATTACATCTCGGAAGTTGTTCGGTTGGATGGGGTTCCACTCTCCATCATATCAGATAGAGGTACGCACTTTACTTCTAAGTTTTGGAAAACATTGCATGCGGAATTGGGTACTAGGTTGGACCTTAGTACTGCGTTCCATCCTCAGACCGATGGTCAGTCTAAGCGAACGATTCAAGTGTTGGAGGATATGCTTCGTGCATGTGTGATTGAATTTGGTGGTCATTGGGATAGCTTCTTAACCTTAGCAGTGTTCTCTTACAACAATAGCTATCACTCAAGTATTGATATGGCCCCATTTGAGGCACTGTATGGGAGGAGATGTAGATCTCCCATTGGGTGGTTTCATGGATTTGAGGTTAGACCTTGGGGTACTGACCTTTTGAGGGATTCATTAGAGAAGGTGAAATCTATTCAAGAAAAGCTTTTAGCGGCTCAAAGCAGGCAAAAGGAATATGCAGATCGAAAGGTTAGAGACTTGGAGTTCATGGAGGGTGAACAAGTCTTGCTGAAGGTTTCTCCTATGAAAGGGGTGATGCGGTTTGGTAAGCGAGGTAAGCTAAGCCCAAGGTATATTGGACCATTCGAAGTACTTAAACGAGTAGGGGAGGTGGCTTACGAATTAGCCTTGCCTCCAGGGCTGTCCGGAGTGCATCCGGTATTTCATGTGTCTATGTTGAAAAGATACCATGGGGATGGAATCTACATCATTCGTTGGGATTCAGTCCTGCTTGATGAGAATTTGTCTTATGAGGAGGAACCTGTTGCTATTTTTGATAGAGAAGTCCGCAAGTTGAGGTCGAGGGAGATTGCATCCATCAAGGTTCAATGGAAGAATCGACCAGTTGAAGAGTCCACTTGGGAGAAGGAGGCTGATATGCAAGAAAGATACCCACATCTGTTCACCGATTCAGGTACTCCTTCTTGCCCTTGTTTCTTTTCTTGTGATCGTTCGAGGACGAACGATGGGTAAATTGGTATCTATTCTAACGACCTGTTTAGTCATTTTGAGCAGCAGATTTTATTTCGGAAAACTGGCTGAGATGACGGACCCCACGACGGACCGTCATGGGCACGACGGACCGTCGAGGGGGTCTCGTTCCAAAACACTTAGAATTCTGAAATTTGGGTACTGAAATCGACTCTCTAAACTTCGTGACGACATGGCAGGACGGACTGTCGTGGGCACGACGGGCCGTCACAGACCCTTTAGTGGAATTGAGTCTGAACTCTGTGACGGAGCACTAGGACAGACCGTCGCAGGCACGACGGGCCGTCACAGGCTGCGTAATCCCAGGCTGGGTCAGATTTCTATTAAGTAATTTAAGGAGTGTTTTGGACTATTTCTGCTTTAATTATAAAGTTAGTGGGTTAATGTTAATAGGTCTTATTACTTGGGGGTTAAAAGAGGTAACCTTGAGTTAATTAGTGGGTTATTTCCTCATCTTTTATACTTAATCATATGCTAATTAGGGTAAAAGAAAGAGGGTTTGAATAAGAAAAATAGAAAGAACAATGAGAGGGAGAATCGATCAAGAGAGAGAGAGAGAGAGAGGAACAAAGAGTAAAGCAAGGATTTTGAGGATTAGCTTCCTTGATTTCAATTCTTCGGTGGAGGTAAGTTATGGTTTTTATGCTATTCGTAGAAAACTCTTAATAGCGAATGATATGTATTGGAAGTATTGTAAACCTTACTATATGCTTAATTGTATGCTTGCATGAATGTGATTATATAATTGTGATAAAATAAGCATGATGAAGCTATTGAATCATAAATATTGAAAAACTCTAATCTCTTTGTTAATGATGATGCCTTGGTATAAGAGAAGGCTTGATGAACTAAAGTAATGAGATTGATGATGCCTTGGTATAAGAGAAGGCTTGATGAACTAAAGTAATTAGATTGATGATGCCTTGGTATAAAAGAAGGCTTGATGGATTAATAGAATAAGATTAGTGGAGCGGGTGTCACGAACCTACACGTAGAATTAGGGGATCGGGTATCACGAACCGACACGTAGAATTAGGGGATCGGGTGTCACGAACCGACACGTAGAATTAGGGGATCGGGTGTCACGAACCGACACGTAGAATTAGGGGATCGGGTGTCACGAACCGACACGTAGAATTAGGGGATCGGAGTGTCACGTTCCGACACATAGTATTAGGGCATCGGAGTTTCACGTTCCAACACATAGTAGTAGGGGAGCGGAGTGTCACGTACCGACACAAGAGAAATAAAGATAATGAATCTTGAATGATGTTAATATACTCAATCTAATGAACCTAATTCCCAAATGAGTATGATACTAAGGCTTGAGTCCTCATGTGTGAACTTGGCGGTACTTATTAATGATTATAGTATTTGTTCTTGCTACATGTTGAGTATTGTAGTTGATTTATGATATTATCTTATATATACTGTTTTCTATTTTTAGTTTGCCGATGATACCTACTCAGTACTTGTGCTTTGTACTGACCCCCTACTTGTATGTTTCTTTCTTTGTTATTTGTGGAGTGCAGCAAACGTACCGTCGTCTTTAACTCAACCGCAACTCTAGCCAGTCTTCGTTAAATCGGATTTCAGGGTGAGCTAATGCTTCTAGGTTGGACTGGATCTTCTTCCTCATGTCTTGATGCCTTGAACTTCCGGCATGGACTAGCTTTTTTTTTATTTTAGCTTCTTAGAATACTCTTAGTTTAGTAATTTGATCATAGATGTTCTTGTGGTGGTGACTTCCTGATTTTGGGGAATAATAAGTGTTTTAGTTTTTAGAAGTTATTAATTGATTTTGTTAATGAGTTTTAAGTCTTCCGCGTTACATTCTGTTATTATGGTTGAAATGTTGGGTTTTGTATTGGTTGGTTCGCTCACATAGGAGGGTAAGTGTGGGTGCCAGTCGCGGCTCGATTTGGGTCGTGATAAAAATAGCTATTACTTGTGATATGGATCGTAGTGTAAACGGTAACGATTATTTGACGGCTACTGCACATTGGATTGATTAAAATTGGTATATGCAAAAAAGAATTTTAGGTTATAAATATTGTCAAATGCAAAAAACCGATAGTTATACTGCTTAAACTATTTTAGATATTTTATAAAGTTATGTAATATGTGATAAAATAAGTAGTATAACCTTAGGTAATGCTTCAAGTAATAATGTTGTTGTTGAATATTTAAAACCTACTCTTTGTCCTTTCTATGGTGATAATTATCATATTAGGTGTACTGCACATATATATAATTTGATGGTAAGAGATGGTGTACATATGTATGATAACGGATATACGAAAGTTGAAAATGCATGTCATTTTATATTTAAATGTCAAGTTAAGTCTAGGCGTAAATATTTTCAAAATCGCTGTTTTGAAAATAATCTTCCACCTAGAAAAAATCTAAAGCCGCTTATGAATATAAAAACCCTTACAAATGGTTTGGAATGCTCATAATTTTTATATGACATATAGACTAGATGATAGTGATTGGCGTGATATAAATGAACTAAAAGATTTCCTAAAAGTTTTTTACTTAACTACAAAAAAAATATCTGTACTTTATAGTCCATTAATTTGTACTGTTTTGCCTGATATTTGTACTATTTCTTCTAAATTATATCAATTTAAAAATAAACCAAGATTTCAACAAACCATTGAAAAATGATTCTAAAATTTAAAAAATATTATATTCCTATTCCTCAAATTTATTTAACAGCATGTTTGTTAAACCCTCAATATAAAGATGTAGGTGCATCAAAAATGGTTGAAAAAATGTATTTCAACTTAGATATTAATGATGTATTAGAACAAAATCCTAGTTGTCACAAGTCAAAGATAGCATAAAAATTGAAGCTACAAAATTATATGATTTATATAATTCTAATATAAATTTATGAAGTGAAAATGAACCTCAAAACTCTAGGAGTAGATTTGATGAAGATAATATTGATGCTTATTTAGATGATTATCTTGAACTTTCTCACGATAATAGAAATGATTTTGATGCCTATGTCAATCAAAATACAGAACCTATTGAAGCTTTCTAGCATGGTGGAGAAATCGCATCAAAGGATTTCCAAAACTACAACAGATGGCTCGAGATATATTAGCAATGCAAGCGTCCTCAGTAGCTTTGGAAAGCGTCTTTAGTGCAGCAAGGTTTCAACTTGGAGAATATAGGCATTCACTAGCAGCCGACAACTTGGAGATATTTGATATTATTTCGAGATTGGATTCATGCCGAGAGAACAAATTTGGGTCGTGAACCACTACTGACCAAATTTCAAGATGACGTTGATGAAGTAATGCAGGATTATAGTGACGACGGAATTGAAGCAATGGAAGATCTTTCTATTCAACCAATTCCCAAACATGTTACTAAAGAAATGTTGAATGATTTACGAAGGGATTTATATGGTGGCACCAACTATTGGTAAAAGTATGATAATTCGAGATTTAATTCAAACAGAACAGTCGTTTTGAGCAACAGATTTTATTTCTGGAAAAATTGGCTGAGACGACGGATCCCACGACGGATCGTCATGGGCACGACGGACCATCGAGGGGGTCTCGTTCCAAAACACTTAGAATTTTGAAATTTGGGTACTGAAATCGACTCACTGAACTTCGTAACGGAATGGCACGACGGACCATCACAGACCCTTTAATGGAATTGAGTCTCTGAACTCTGTGACGGAGCAGCAGGACGGACCGTCGCAGGCACGATGGGCCGTCATAGGCTGCGTAATCCCAGGCTGGGTCGGATTTCTATAAATATTTTAAGGGGCGTTTTGGACTATTCCTGCATTAATTATAAAGTGAGTTGCTTAATGTTAATAATTCAATTACTTGGGGGTTAAAAGAGGTAACCTTGAATTAATTAGTGAGTTACTTCAACATCTTTTATACTTAATTATATGCTAATTAGGGTAAAAGAAAGAGGGTTTTAATAAGAAAAATAGAAAGAACAAAGAGAGAGAGAGGATCGATCGAACGAAAAAGAGGAGAAACAAAGAGGAAAGCAAAGCATTGGAAAAATAGATTGCTTGATCACGAATCTTCGGTGGAGGTAGGTTATGGTTTTTATGCTATTCGTAGTAAACTCTTAATAGCGAATGATATGTATTGGTAGTATTGTAAACCCTGCTATATGCTTAATTGTATGCTTGCATGAATGTGATTATATAATTGTGATAAAAATAAGCATGATGAAGCTATTGAATCATAAATCTTGAAAAACCCTAATCTCTTTGTTAATGATGATGTCTTGGTATAAGAGAAGGCTTGATGAACTAAAGTAATGAGATTGATGATGCCTTGGTATAAGAGAAGGCTTGATGAATTAAAGTAATGAGATTGATGATGCCTTGGTATAAAAGAAGGATTGATGAATTAAGAGAATGAGATTAGTGGAGCGGGTGTCACAAACCGACACGTAGAATTAGGGGATCGGGTGTCACGAACCGACACGTAGAATTAGGGGATCGGAGTGTCACGTTCCGACATATAGAATTAGGGGATCAGAGTGTCACGTTCCGACACATAGTAGTAGGGGAGCGGAGTGTCACGTACCGACACAAGAGGAATAAAGATAATGAATCTTGAAAGATGTTAATATACTCAATCTAATGAACCTAATTTCCAAATGAGTATGATATTGACGCTTGAGTCCTCATGTGTGAACTTGGCGGTACGTATTAATGATTATAGTACTTGTTGTTGCTACATGTTGAGTATTGTAGTTGATTTATGATATTATCTGATATATACTGTTTTCTATTTTGAGTTGACCGATGATACCTACTCAGTACTTGTGTTTTGTACTAACCCCTACTTGTATGTTTCTTTCTTTGTTATTTGTGGAGTGCAGCAAACGTACCGTCGTCTTCAACTCAACCGCAACTCTATCCAGTCTTCATTACACCGGATTTCAGGGTGAGCTAATGCTTCTAGCTTGGACTGGATCTTCTTCTTCATGTCTTGATGCCTCAAAATTCCGGCATGGACTAGATTTTACTTATTTTAGCTTTCTTAGATACTCTTAGTTTTAGTAATTTGAGGATAGATGTTCTTGTGATGATGACATCCAGATTTTGGGGAATAATAGTTATTGAATTTTAGAAGTTATTGAATTGATTTTTATTAATGAGTTAAGTCTTCCGCATTGTATTTTGTTCATTATGTTAAAATGTTGGGGTTTAGATTGGTTGGTCCGCTCACATAGTAGGATAAGTGTGGGTGCCACTCGCGGCTCGGTCTTGGGTCGTGACAAGAACCCTTCCTAGAAGGTGGTTGTATTGATTAAATCTTTTAATACTCTACTAATATTTTTGTAAATGTAATTGTAATATCAAATAAATATTAATAAAAATATAGGCTATTCTCCTTAATTTATTTTTTAATATTATTGTATTAAATTTAATTTTTAATATTGTCAATTTTTTATTTTATAATTTAAAAGTTTGAATTGAAAAATTTCAAACTTTACGAGTTTGAAATTTAAATTTTTATAACTTTACAATTTGAATTAAAATTTTCAAACTTTAAAAGTTTGAAAATTTTAAATTTAAACTTTAAAGTTTGAATTTAAACATTTCAAACTTTAAGAGTTTGAAATTTAAATTTTATAACTTTAAAGTTTGAAAATTTAAATTTTTTTAACTTTTAAAGTTTGAAATTTAAATTTGAAATTTTTTAATTATTATAATAAAAATTATATTCAATTAAAAAAATTAAATCTTTAAGTTTTAAATAGTTTAAATTGTTTTTTTAATACCTGTCTGTCCCGGTTACTGATCCGGTCTGATGCGTTATACTACCGGTTTCCTTCCGAATCGGGACTAAATACGACAAAATTTATCGATTTACCGATTCGATTCTGTTCCGATTCTGAAACAGTGCCGGTTTGCACAGTACCGATTCTATCCCTTGCACAGTACCGATTCTGTCCTGGTTCCGAAACTTACCGGTCCAGTTCGCCCAATTCCGATACATCCGCCATACTTATAAGGGGTAGAGGAACTGGAACTGGTATTGCTGGAAGGGGAAGAGGAACTGCAACTAGTGTAGCTCGAAGGGGAAGAGGAAGAGGAATTGGTGTAGCTGCTACTGCTACAGATGTTCCTGGTGCTACTGGAGAAGTGAAGAGGCCAAGAATGGTGGGAATGGAGATTCTACATACACAAAGTGATTTTACAATCCACAATGTAAATTGTCTTAAATATTTACACCTTTTTCAATTGCAACTTACGAATAAGAAAATGTTTATGTTGTGAATGTACCCTGGAATGCCTATAAACTATTCAATAGTGACTGGAAATCTTGGACATCATAAACCAAGATAAGACTTAATTGGAAAGGAAGGGATGTTGTAACTCAACAAGGTCTTCAAGAGATGAGAGAAAAACAAAAAATGGAGGTCTAATTCAGATGATGTTTGTTATGGAGACTACTTTAGTTTGATATTTGAGCCGTTTTTGAATCAATTATGCAGTTGTGACTGCTTTAGATTGATGTTTTATTTATTTTTAGAACAATTATGCAGTTGTGACTGCATTATGTTTGTTTTTGAAACAATTATGTAGCAACTTTGACTGCATTAGTTTGATCTATGTTTAAAATAATTATGCAGTTGTGACTGCTGCATTAGTTTGTTATTTTAGTTGTCTTTTTTTAAAACAGTTGTGCAACCAGTTTTGCATTACTTTTACGTATACAATTATGCAGTTGTGACTGCAATAATGTCAATGCAGTTGTAAATAAAACACAAATGAAATACATAAACCAACAAATTACATTAACAAAATAAGAAGAACACAAAATTCATTACAAAAGAGTCTTGCACCTAATTGATTACAACATAAACAGAGCTACACTACTCCAACATTGATCTCAGATTATAACATAAACAGTGCTACACTACTCGAACATTGATCTCACTACATAAAGAGTTTAAGGTAAATTCATTGAATCTTTCTTCTTATACATCACCCAGAAACAATAGCTTATAGTTATTACCATAACATAACAACAAGCTACGACAAAAAAGAGCACATTCTTCCATGTTCTTCTCCATCTATTCTGCATTACTTTCATCTTCTCAACCTCTTCTTCCAACATTTTTAATTTCATTCCTAGACAATCATCATCTTGTTTGAAATCTCCCGGCTTGTCAACTTCTTCATTATCCTCAAATGCAGTGGCTGAGGTTTGAGATGATTCTACTATATTCTCAAGATCACCGAATTTCTGTATTAGTTTATGAATCACAAATTTCGACCTCGAATCAATATTCTCTTTATCCTTCCAACACCAAAATTTGCAAGATCTAGGACCCTTTAATAATGAAAAAGGATGAAGGAATTAGTAATCAAATTCTTAATCGGCTAAAATAAAATAAACAAAAATGATGTTTACCCCATAATAAGGACATGACCAATATCTTCTTTCGGGGTTATTGGAAGTCCAAGATGTTTTCAAACGCACCACAAGTCTGTGATTACAATAAACTTTTTTCGTCGTAGTATAATCATCTTCGTCCATACAAAGATTTATCAAATTAATTGATCGCATTGTGTGCCTACAATTTTGTGCAAGAAGTAACAAGAATCTGTAAAAAAACCAGATAATAAGAAAAAGGGACAAAAATCAAAATAATAGATAAAGGAGAATACATTTGAAGCTTACATTTTGAAGAACAATCATTCCCTTTAAAGATTCAACTTTTTGATTTGAAGAGCTAAGATTTGAGGTTTCAAGAACTATGATTTGAAAAAAATAAAGAAAAAACATGAATTTTATGTCAGCATTTTTGGATGATTGGGTTGGTGAGGAGAAGAGTAAATTAGGGTTCTTCAAAAGAGAAGAACCCTAATGGATCGAATATTACCGTTGGAGGGTCGGATTTTAGTTTTTAAAAAAGCCAAAAGATGAATTACGCACCCTACAAAGCTGTATCAACATGCGCAGGAGGCAGGAGCTTGGAAGTTTAAAAATAATTTACATCAAACATGTTAAGGGGGGTATGTAAACACCCTTTTAGTTTAAGTACCAAAGCAAGTTTTCGTGCCAAGTTCAATTTTTGTTAATGTATTTTTCTTAAGTTAAAATTAAAAGGAGTATTTATTTTACTTTATTTTTTTAATTTGGTATTGTTATGATGTGGGTATTGCACGAAGAATTTGTTTTTTGGTGAAAGTGAATATTTCATATTTCAAATTTTTTCCTTCTATATTTTAAAAAGTCTAGCATATCACTAGCTTTAAGGTGACAAATATTCTTTATATATTATGCATTCACTTAGAGGTGATAGAATTGGAGTATATTGACAAAGTAAGAATCCCCACACATTTTTTTTTAAAAAAAGAATTCAAATCAAATTATTTGATATTATTTTTTTAACAAATAAAATACTTAATAATACAACAGATTACATGCACGAAGCATGTACCTAGAAACTAGTTTATCTATTCTATATTACCTTAAGAGTATAAACCCCTAACATGAATGTTAAATTACTATAGTATCCTAAGTTAGGTTGTGACTTTTCCGATAAGTTGTGACTTTTTCTAAAGGGTTATGACTTTTCCAAAGAGTTGTGATTTTTTCGATAAGTTGCGACTTTTTCAAAGGTTGTGACTTTTTCGATGAGTTGTGACTTTTTAAATAAGTCGTGATTTTTTTCAAAGGGTTATGACTTTTTCAAAGAATTGTGATTTTTTTTC
Source organism: Solanum peruvianum (assembly GCA_027705065.1). Taxonomy (NCBI): domain Eukaryota; kingdom Viridiplantae; phylum Streptophyta; class Magnoliopsida; order Solanales; family Solanaceae; genus Solanum; species Solanum peruvianum. Next base: position 10,232,651 of record JAKWJD010001755.1, read on the forward strand.
AATAAGTTGTTACTTTTTCAAAGGTTGTGACTTTTACGATGGTTTGTGACTTTTCCAATAAGTCGTGACTTTTTTCAAAGGGTTGTGACTTTTTCACTAAGTTGTGACTTTTCCAATGGGTTGTGACTGCTCGAAAAGGTCATGATTTTTCAGATAAGACAAAAAAATGACATGTTCATACTACCCTTTGTTGACTATAAATAAATTGGCTTCCCCTCATTTTTTAACCACGATTTTTTAATATCTTCTATTGTTCTTCTTCTTGCATTTTATATTTTTTTGTGTTATTTATTCTTGTTCATTGAGTTCAATGTTAAGAAGAATATGAGGTACCACTATTCCGATGAAGTAAATCGCTCTATTCTAAGAGGGTATATTCCATAACTTTGAGTACTTGAAGAAAATAATTTTGATGATAAGTAGTTATTATTTTGCTTAATATAAACATTATGATGAAATGTTCTAATGTATGAAGTTAACATGATATAGTCTAATTTCATTTGTTTTTTTAAAAATATTTTTCTTGTGAGGTAGACATATGCTTATGAATATATCTTCCTAAAATTTAGAAAATTGTTACGGTTTATATTTTGATGACTTAACTTATCAGTGATACTTATGTGATTTATATAGTTACGAAGTTTTCTTCAAAATAGGTACTATTATATAAACATTATCCTTTTGTTTTGCTTATCTACTATTTCTTAATATTTGAGTATTTAAGACGAAGAAAAGTTCATATGACTTGTCATGACACCAGTTGAAGTTTGTATTAGTTTAATTTTTATTATCTATTTAATATATCTAACTTTAATGAGAAAAATAATTTCATTAATACATATATATACATTTATATAGATATTTTTATTTAAATTAATGTATTATATATGTCATCAATATATTATCAAGTTAACAAGATTTTCTATATTATAAATTTTGGATTTAAACTTCATAAATTGTTATAAATTCTTAAATGTTTTGTATACGTCCTCCTGCATTTAATACTGTTTAAAACACAGTGAAAGTTGAGGTAGCTAATTAATTGAGGTATTAAGGTTTAAATATCCTCAAATTTCTTTTAAAATTCATAAGTTTTTAGCTTAAACAAAAATAGGCATTGTGATATTTCAGAATTTAGAATTAACCTACTTCAAACTTATTATATGTCAACTAAAATTTTTAGGATAAAAATCAAGATAATTGTATATTATAACAAATGGAACATTTTATTGACTTGAAAGAACATTTATCTTGAAAGATAATAAGGCAGAAGATACTTCACAATTGTTAGTGAGGAAATTAGTTAGTTGTTAAAAGTATTGGAAATATTTTTTAGATAAATTTTTTGGACCTTCACCATATAAATTAACACCCAATTTCGGACCTTCACCACATAAATTAATCATTTTAAGCTCTTTCGATTTCAAATGATTTAAAATAATAAAACTTTTATAAAAATTTCAAAAAAATAAAAGTAAATATAGCTTGCAAATTATTTTAAATAGTGTTGTCACATTTTCATAATGTTTAATAATATATTTTTTTACAGAATTATCATATATATATATATATATATATATATATATATATATATATATATATATATGGATCTATGTATGTTTACACTATGCACGGGCCAACATAGTTAGCTTCATCATTGGTGTTTTTTATTGCAACAATATAACTTACTAATTTTATCGACGCATAGAAAAATGTCTATATACAAACATAAATAGAACATGAAATTTTCATGTGCATGTGCGAAAGAAACAAACTCAAGTCATATACCTTGAAAAAATATTGATCCTTTCATTTTAGTTTTACATTAAGAGACAAACTGAAGCTTAATTAAACAATAACCAATAGACCATATACAATATATAATTAAGTAATTTTATTATAAAAAGTGCATTAGAGCATTCCGTGGTTCAAACATTTTAAACTTAGATCAATATATGTGCGTGGACCTCTCTTTTATTCATCAATGTCATATTTCCTAAAGTACTTCACAATGTCCTCACCTTATTGGACTTGCTCCAGATTTTGTGTAACCTCTTCAATCACTGAAATGAAGAGCCTCAAAACAACTAAGTGTCATAGCATATCCTACACTTACCTCATTGGGGTGTTTCACATTGTCACTACTCAAAGTATATCCTAATCATAACATGGCGTATAGGACCACGAGGGACTTTACACAAGTCACTTATCATACACCATACAAGATAATAGAAATAAAAAAATTTCAATAAAACAATTTCATATCAGAAGTTTGACAAAAGCAGATGTCTAACATAAGTTTCAATAAGCTATCTACAACATCAATAAAAGTGATTGAGACGTAACTCATACATCACATACAAAATCTCAATACTAAAAAAACAGTGAATATAGACCAACAAATACAGACTACTGAAAGTCAATATTCCTTGAAATACCGACTAAATATAGATTTCCTAGCTAAGGTCGGAAAAAGACTGGTGCTTTTCAATACCAACCTCTGAAAGTCGATATTTACCGACCATTAATTAGAAGTCAGTTTTAATTTTAAGTTGGAAAATTTATTATATAATATACCGAATTTCCGATGTCAGTGTCATTTAATTTAACGTGATTACCTTTTATTTATCATATATTTAATGTGATACCGATCTCATGAGGTCGATACCTTTTTTCTTTAATCTAATTACTTTTAATAAAAGCAACATTCAGAAGTCGATTTTTTTTAATAATATTCGTATTAATAATAATTTTGCTATTGTGCATCACACTCAATTTTTATTTTACGCCTGCAATTAATTGTATTAAAAGTGTAACAACTTTGTATACTTTTATTAAAAAAAGTTCGAATCGTGGAATACACAAAAAAAATAATAATTCATATTTAGGGTATGAAATTATGTTGATATTAATTAGGATATAATTATATATTTGTAGAGTAATGTACAGATTCTATCCATCCGTCATCAAATCATGAACTTAATATCTCATGCAATGATGTAGAGCTGAAGAGCCAACATATAATCAATTTGAGTATGAAATGCGAGATGATACTTGTAGAAATGTCATAACAAAATTTTTATTTTCTGACTTTTCGAGGTCACTTTTATTTATTTATTTATTTTTAGTTTTTATTATTTCCATCTTCTGGATGTTAGAATATTTCTTTCATATATTTTGAAATATCGATATTTGGAGGTTGGTATTAGTTAACTTTTAATTTTAAATATTTCTAACCTCTAGAAGTCGGTATATTTTAATTTTAATTTTTCATTATTTTTAAATTTCGATCGTTGGAGGTTGGTATTTTATATTTTTTTTTTACTTTTGATGTTCTGATCTCTAGAGGTCGGTATTTTTAATTTTTAATTTTGTTTATTTTTTATATTCGACCTCCAGAGGTCAAGATAATTTATTTTTTATTTGATTTTTTTTGAGATTGTAACCTTTAGAGGTCAATTTTCTGCTATAAAATTGGCAGTAAATTGCTACAATTTTAGTTGCATATTTCTACCAAAACAACACAAAGAGTTTCCAACACAATATTTTTCAACATATATATTAAACTACTTTAAAATAAACTTCATCCAACTTCAAAATATAGTAAAGTACGATCAAACAATCATATCATATATCATCATATATTATTATAAGAGGGAACCAAAAACTTTAAAAGTTGAATTACGATTTTACCCTTATTATAAATTAAAATGTTATAAAGATATTTAACTATTTAATTTAAATATTAAATTATATTATTTTAATCAAAATATTGATGACTTTTGCACCTCTTTAGAATAATTTTTAATTAAAATATCTAATTTAATTTATTTTCTTGAAATTATTTAAAATATTATTTTTTCATTTAATATTTATTTCGGGATTCAATGAATTTTGTCTATCAAAGTTGAATTACTTTTTTGCCTTTTACTTAATAAAAGTATTTAATAAATAAAACTAACTAATCTAATTAGTAATATTATTTAAATTGTTACACAATCTAATTAAATAGGAGTATTATTTTAATCATCACACAAATTACAACAACCTATATTCAATGTCTTGGAATTCCTAGCTTTTTCATGTTCCTAAAATTGTCCTCTATTCAATATTTTAATTTCGTTTCAACTTCCTGAAATGATGAACCATTAATGTGAAGTTCATGAATCTGTCAAGCCCTTAGTATAGTTTATTTCACTATATAATTATATATGTACTTATCCCATTAATTTTAAATTTTCTACTTCTTTTAATTTTCATCTGTTAGAAAACTTTTCATGTACTGTATTAAGTTTTATATAATACACATAACATTTTCTAAAAGAAAGTATAGGATGCAGTTTCAATTGATTTGAACAGTAATTTAGATTAGTGTACTACTATTCAAATTATATCATACAATTGAAAGCTTGAGATTCTTATAGCTGATTGCAGATTTGAGGCAACAATGTCAAAGAACCATTTTATGGTAGTTTACCTATCAGGTGATGTTGATTAATTAGTTAAAATTGTTGTGTCTGTATGTTGTTAAGTTTAATTTATCTTACACTTTAATATATGTAAGTGCATGTAAATGTTATATATGAGACTATATACTTTAGAGGTTTAATAAAAATTTTGAAGTTATTAGTTTAATGCGGAGTTGCAATGCATGAAAAACATTGATTTTAATAGATTATCATGTTACATTTGATATATATACTATTTTACTAATTATTTATGTTAAATTTTAAAAAAAAAATGACTCAGAAGTTTAAATCAGACAAAAAATAATCTTCCCTTTCAAATTCATATAACTCATATTATTTTCTTTAAAAAAATTACTTAACATGAAATAAATGTGCGTTGCACGTGTTCGAGAACTAGTATATTTTTATAAGTGGAAAGCTTCTAAGTACAAAATTTAATAATCATTTTGTCCCTATGTTAAATCAAAATGTCATAAAATATTTAATTAGTTATAAAATATTAAATATTATGTTAAATTTGTTAGTGACTTTTGAAATCCAAATTAGATGTTTTGAAAATTTATTTTGATTCAACGTGAAGTACAATGTATGAGGCATCCTTTGGTCCCATTTACATCACAACAACAACGTTGATGTTGGAGGGATGAAGAGACAAAACTTACTTTCATCTACATAAGTAAAAAGAAGTATTTATTTTACTTTATTTTTTCTTTTATTTGATATTATTATTATGTGGGTATTGCACGAAGCACTAGTTACTTGGTGAAAGTGAACAATCATATTACAATTTTTTTCTTTATATATTTTAACAAGTCTAGCATATCACTAGCTTTTAGGTTGAGAAATATTCTTTATATACTATGCATTCACTTAGAGGTGATGGAATTGGAGTATATTGACAAAGTAAGAATCTCCACACATTTTTTTTTTTAAAAAAAAGAATTCATATCAAATTATTTAATATTATTTTTTTAAGAAATAATATACTCATTAATATAACAGATTACAGACACGGAGCACGTACTTAGAAACTAATTTATCTATTTTATATTATCTTAAAAGTATGAACTCCTAACTTTAATGTTAAATTACTATAATATTTCTAACTTAGGTTGTGACTTTTTCGATAAGTTATGACTTTTCCAAAGAGTTGTGATTTTTTCAATAAGTTGCGAATTTTTCAAAGGTTGTGACTTTTTCGATGACTTGTGACTTTTTCAATAAGTCGTGATTTTTTTCAAAGGGTTATGACTTTTTCGAAGAGTTGTGACTTTTTCAATAAGTTGTGACTTTTCCAAAGGGTTGTGACTATTGAAAAGGTCATGACTTTTCAGATAAGACAAAAAAAATGACATGTTCATACTACCCTTTGTTGACTATAAATAGATTGGCTTCCCCTCATTTTTTAAGCACGATTTTTTAATATCTTCTATTGTTCTTCTTCTTGCATTTTATGTTTTTTTGTGTTATTTATTATTGTTCGTTGAGTTCTATGTTAAGAAGAATATGAGGTACCACTATTCCTATGAAGTAAATCGCTCTATTTTAAGAGGGTGTATTCCATAACTTTGAGTACTTGAAGAAAATAATTTTGATGATAAGTAATTATTATTTTGCTTAATATAAACATTATTATATGAAATGTTCTAATGTATGAAGTTAACATGATGTAGTCTAATTTAATTTGTTTTTTTAATAATTTTTCTTGTGAGGTAGACATATGCTTATGAATATATTTTCCTAAAATTTAGAAAATTGTCACGGTTTATATTTTGATGCTCAAGACAAAAGAATGACTTAACTTATGAGTGATACTTATGTGATTTAGATAGTAAGGAAGTTTGCTTCAAAGTAGGTATTATGATATAAACATTGCCCTTTTGTTTTACTTATCTACTATTTCTTAATATTTGAGTATTTTAGACGAAGAAAAATTGGTATAACTTGTAATGACGCCAGTTGAAGTTTTTATTAGTTTAATTTTTATTTTGTATTTAGTATAGCTAACTTTATATAGAAAAATAATTTCATTAATGCATATATATATATATATATATATATATATATATATATATATTTACTGCTTATTTCCAATAAAACGACTCAGACGAAGACATAACTGCTTTAAATGTTTGAGACTCATTTTCAAGCAATAGTGCTACAAAATCTGATCCGAAATAAGAAGATTTTTGTTGGCGAGTACTACGCCTAGGTTCCTCACTAGTTAGAATATTTTCCATTGATTCTTGTCGTGGTCATTTAGGTCTTTCACTTGTTGATTCACTTTCTATTTTATACGGATAAATATTTTCAAAACACTCTATATTATCTGATTTAATTATCGTATTAATATGAATCTCAGGATAATTAGATTTGTGAACTAAAAACCGACAAGCCTTAATGTTCACATCATACCTAATAAAGACACAATCTATTGTTTTGGGTCCAATTTTAACCCTCTTCGATAAAGGAACCTCTACCTTGGCTAAACACCCCCACACTTTGAAATATTTTAAGTTGGGTTTCCTTATGGATTTGATTGTGTTTTTCGATGGGGGTAATCTATTGAGTATTTTATTACCTGTAAGGATGGCTTCCCCCCCCCCCAAAGGTTTCGCGGCGAACCAGAATTGATCATTAAGACATTCACCATTTCCTTTAATGTTCTGTTCTTCCGTTCTGTCAAACCATTTGACTGTGGTGTATAAGGTGCAGTAGTTTGATGAATATTACCATATTTCAAATATAACTCTGCAAAAGGATATTCATATTCTCCACCCCTATCACTCCGAGTCATTTTTATCTTTAGATTCAATCGGTTCTCCACTTCATTTTTGTATTGCTTAAATGCATCAATTGCTTCATCCTTACTATTAAGCAAATATACATAACAAAATCGAGTGTAGTCATCAATAAATGTTATAAAATACTTTTTCCCACCTCGAGATGGTGTTGACTTCATATCGCATATATATATGTGTGAATTAAGTCTAAAGTTTTAGAATTTCTTTCAACAGACTTATAAGGATATGTAACAAACTTACTTTCCACACAAATTTCGCATTTTGATTTATCACATTTAAAATCAGGTAATACTTCTAGATTAACCAATTTTCGCAAGACTTTCTAATTTACATGTCTAAAGGGGCATGCCATAAATCATTTAACTCCAATAAGTAAATAGAAGCAGAATTTTTATTAATACTGTCAGCAACCATTGCATTCTGTTTGAAAAGATCCTCATTGAGGTAGCCCTTTCCTATGAACATTTTATTCTTACTTATAACATCTTTATCACAAACTAGGACACACTTAAACCCATTCTTAACGAGTAGTGCAACATAAACTAAATTCTTCCTAATAGTTCGGACATGCAAAACAATATTTAAAGTCAACACCTTGCCGGATGTCATTTTCAAGATTACTTTCCCAGTTCCTGCAATCGTTGTTGTTACTGTATTTTCCATGAACAAATCTTTATCGTACTCAGCAGGAGTGTACATTTCAAAGGCTTCTTTTGTAGAGCAATATGTCTAGTGGAACCTGAGTCGAGAAACCACTCCTTGGGATTTCCAACTAAGTTACACTCCGAGGTCATTGCACACAAGTCATTTGCATCTTCCATTTTCTCCATGATGTTTGCTTGACTTTTGCCTTTGCCTTTAAACTATCCTATTTTCTTTGCACCACCGATGAGGGACAAATGCCTTTTCATTAAAGCATAAGAGGACTTTTCAAGTTCCAACTCTTCAAGTTCTCAACTTTTAAAATTCCTCTATTTCCCATCTTCTAGCTACATACCCAACAAAAACTACTTCCAAAATGTGTTTGGAGATGTTATTGGGTTCGTTGTTTGTGCGATCTTTGTTGATTATAGATACAAAAACTCGACATTCATAGACATCAAATTTGTGTGGTACTCTACTAGATGAGTCAAATTTCAATTAGGCCTTCTTGAAAGCTACTCCTAGCTTACACTATATAAAGGGTAATATATCCCTTACAGAGGGATCTTGAAAATTTAATAAATTCATGAAATATTAACAAAGATATCAAGATGTGGGTGGACTCTTCTTGATAACCAAATACTTAAAAAAAAGATCCATAGAAACCTGTTTACATGGATATCAAATAAAATTCATTTAAGGTGCAAATTATAAGTTAGAAGAATAAAGAGATGGATATAATTGTACCCAAACTATTATTAATTAATAAAATATTCTTGTTTCATCATATTTATTTTGTGGTCGGAGTTTATTTTCCATAAAAAAGATTTAGTGCAAACAAATTTTTTCTCCTTGAACCTAACAAATATTTATAATTTCTTTTGGGGTTTTATTAGTTCAATCGGAGTTGATTAATTGGTCAAATTCGTTAGAAATTAAAGAAAAAAATGAATATTCATTTATCAAATCATTCATTCCGTAGTCTGATAGATATTTTCTAGAAATTAATTAATCAGACGAGAATAAAGATAGATCAAGTGCCTTTGGGGTCATCTCTGACCTTCTAAGTAGTATTTATCTCCCCAAAGCTTGGAGATGCACACACAAGAAGAGGCCTTATGTTTAAAAATGTATTAAGTATCTTTTGCAAAGCTAGAATCAACAAAGATCGCACCAATAAATGACCTAACAACATCCCCAACCACAATTGGGAAAGTAGTTTCACTCTCCCATCTAAACGTAGACACAATATCCAATTTCTCAAAATTCTAAACTGTATAAGATATCTGCCTTTGCAGATCTGGCGAGGCATGAAGAATGTGCTCATGTAGGCTAGCCGTAACTCCAGATTGAGTATATCATTCATTATTTACAAAAGTAGACAAAAATTAAGTAATTAGTCTTGTAACCAGCCTCGGATATTTGAAATAGAGATATGTTGTAACAACATAATCTAGCATTACATCTCCAATAAATTTCAAGTTCTAATAGCATCGTGGAATCTCATGTAGCACGTAAGATTCGTGAGTTAACGTTTTATCAAGCAGCGAAGGGTCGTGAAACTTGTAGTGTAGCAATGATTTTAAGTACCGTACATTGACTAGCTTCTTAGCATTCACGATGAAGTGCCTTAAGATAGGTGCATCAATAAAATTAATGTCCATCCTGATCCATTTCATAAATGATAAAGCTGCTACATTGCCCGTCCGAGCAGAGGTAGGAACCTGTTAGTGCCTCAACCACATCTGCTACTATCTTGTTTCTAATCTCCTATACTTTACCCTACAACACATTTCTACTGAAGGCATCAAGAAATTTTTGTCAAGTTGTAAACTTGAGGATTATCACTAGGAATTGTCCACACTTTGATATAGAATGGTTCATTACCGATAAATCTCAGAATTTTATGAGCACATCCAAGCTTCAATAATGCAACATTGGAAATGATTTTATTTTTCTTAATGTTGAGAAGACCCTCATGATAATTTTCATAAGTCTTAAACGATTGTATACTAATAGCATATCTGAGAAAAGAGTCGCCAAGCTTCTCAACTGATTCCAAATGAAAATTTTGGAGACATTTCTTTGTTGTCATTACTTCCAAAATCTTAGCGGTTGGGATACAAAGTTTTATTTTGTGGTGATTCAAATGCATTCTTTTAAAGTTTATTCGGCATGGATGCTTGCCCTATAAGGTCTAAAGGTTCTAGCACGGTAGATAGTTATTGTTGACCTCAAGAATCTTATGAATTCTAGGTATACACATATGGTAGGGAATCCCTAAACTCCGCCGAACAGATTCACTGCTATATGTATATACCTTAGAATTCATAAGATTCTCCAGGTCAAGAATATTTTGCCAATAACTATCTGCCGTGCTAGAACCTTTAGACTTTATTGGGGAAGCATTCATACTGAATAAACTTGAAAAGAATGATTTCGAATCATTCCAAACTAAAACTTTGTATCCCAACTGGTAAGATTTAGGAAGGAATGACAACAAAGAAATGCCTCCAGAAGTTTCATTCGGAATCACGTGGGGAACTAGGAGACTCTTTTCTCAAATGTGATGTTAGTATACAACTATTTAAGAATTATGAAAGTCAGCACGAGGGTTTACTCAGAATTAAGAAAATAAAATCATTTCGAATGTTACACTTTGCAACTTTGGATGTGCTAGTAAAATGTGAAATTTATGCCTAATAAACCATTTGATCTTCTAACGTGAATCATTCCTGATGATAATTCTCAAGTTGTTCGACTAAGAATTCCCTTTGCCTTCGATAAAAATGTATAGTAGGCTAAGGAAAACGATTAGAAATAGTAAGAAGTAGTTAATGTGGTTGAGGAACTAAAAGGTGCCTACCTTAGCTCGTTTCGGGAAGTTGTGACTTACCCATTTATGAACTGACTCCATGACTAATTAATGATTTGAAGTAAGCTTCTGTAAACAAAGAATAATATGCTCAATCTGCACTTAAGGCTGGCATGCACAAGCACCCTCTTCATGACTCGCGAAATCTGCAAAGACAGATACGTTGTACTATTGAGGATTTTTGAGAAATTGGATCATGTGTCCACGTTCGGGTGGAAATATGAAACGTGCTTGTAGATGTTGTTTTTTCCTCTGTTTGTGCGATACCTTAATACCTTTCCTGGAACCGTTGATTACACCTTAAACAATAAACTCCAACCAATAAGAGAGTTAAGTGAACTATGTGCCCAGAAAGGTTATTTAAAAAAGTAATCAGTTTCTTCATGAGACAGAGACTCGACATTTGTAGACATCAAAATTGTGTGGGACTCTACCAGATGAGTCCAGCTTCATTTAGAATTCTTGAAGACAAATCCTAATTCTTGAAGATTAATCCTAACTCACACTATATAAAGAGTACTATATCCCTTAGAGAGGGATCTGGAAAATTTCATAAATTCATGGAACATTTACAAAGAGATCAAGATGTGGGCAGACTCTTTGTGACCATAAATACTTCATGAAAGTCCACAAATCCTCTTTACATAAGATCAACTAAAATCCATTTTAGGTCAAAATTATCCTACAAAAGAATCAAGAAATGGACAAATTGTACTCAAACTGTTAATTAGTAAAATATTGTTCTTTCTTCATATTTATTTCTTAATTGGAGTTTATTTTTAATACATAGAATTTGTTTCAATGAAATTGTCTCCTAGAACCCTAACTAAAATTTATAATATATTTGGGGTTTTATTAGTTTGATCCGAGTTTAAGAATTGGTCAGAATCCATTCAACATTGTAGAAAGAACTGAATGTTCATTGATCAAATCCTTCAATCAATAGTCAAATTGATCATTTGACGAAATTAATTAACAAGAAGAGAGTAAAGATAGATCAAGTGTCTTTAGGGTCATCTCATACCTTCTATGTAGTATTTTATCGCCAAATAAATAGATATACACACAAGATTTACTTAATTTTAACTTTAAATTGTTTCTTGTGAGTTGTCATGAGATGTTACAAAATGTGGAGTTGGTGGAGTCCGAAAGAGTGGATTAAACTACTTTTCACATGTGGGGCCTATCTAGGAAGTGGTGACAGTCGATACTAGAACGACATGTTCATTTCCTGTAACTTCAGTTTAAGAACTTGACTTAAGATGGTATTTTAGATCGATTTTTGGAAAGATTTCATGCCTTGTCTCACCATGCTTTGGTGATCTTACCAGATGAGACTAAGAATTTTTCAATTCATGAGAAGTTTGACTTATTATATCCGTTGAAGCAGCTTATCAAACAACCTTGTCTGGGAGCTTCTTTTCAAAGAGCAGTCAAGGTGGTCATGGAGCTTATGCGCCACATGGAATTTAGGGATTTGGCAGACAAGAAGTCTTGCACTTGTTGTTATTTTAGTAGTACCTCATCTGGAGGGGGATCCTTAAGGAGGGGTATTCATCCTCGATTAAGTATACATGTTCATGCTTTTATGTAAGTGTCTGAGGGAGGTAATAATGGACAAAGTTTCTACAACTTGGGTCAAGACTTATCAGGGTTGCTATTAAAGGTTTTTCAGGTTACGTTGACCATTCAATGTATTTGGATTTTTGTTAGTACATGGTGGTTCCTAGTCCTACTATGAGTGTGGTGAGTCAGGAAAAATCAATAGATATTCCTCCAGACATGGAGCAGGAGGCCGACATCAATAATGTTTTGTAACGTTGTTGATTCATTTCTGTTTTTATAAAATAAAGTTTGGAAAGTTATTTCTTTAAAACTGATTAAAATATTCAAATTCAATTTCGAAAAAATGAATAATTTCATATCAAAACGCTAATATTTTTAAAAAATGTTATTTAAAGAAAGTGAATATAATTTATATACCATGACTTTTATGAGTAAATTAAAATTTATATAATTTATGAAACACATATTTCTTTTTTACCTCATTCGCCTTAAATGGTCCTTATTCATTCAATTCATATTTGATCAAATTAATTTTTTTATGAATCTAACAACTACTCATTAATGCAAGGTAAGAAAAAAATTGGATCATAATTTACCAAGTGATTTAGATCCTCTAAAATAACACTCAAAGCTTTTCTTTAAAAATGGAGATAGTTGAATAAGATATGGTGTTGGCATGTTCAGCGCGACGTCATGGATTAGAAAATCAGAAATGATAGCTGCAAAATTCTCACATTGCATTACCAATTGACGTTGATGTATTCTCAAATTTTCGTAAGTAGAATGTTAGGTTTAAGTATGAAAATTTAAAAGGGCGTTGTAAGTGTCTAGATCAGACAAATTTAACTGACGAAGAAGATGATAAGAGTGCATTCATAAAGTTGTGACATATAAACTTACAAAGACTTATAGAGATTATTTGACAAACTAAGGTATACTCCATCTTTTTCATAAATCTCTCTTTATTTCTTTTAAATATTTTTTACGTATGATGTTTGAAGAATTATGAGTTTTCACTAATGTTTTGTTTGATCCACATTTATAATGGTTTTTACAAAATAAAAATTATCTACGAGATACAAAATATATTCACACATGTATTTCTTGAGTTAATACTATAGTTGAGTTAATTCTAACTATGTTAATTAAGTCTAATGCAAAGATATGACAACAATACGTTTCAAAAGAGAATACATATCCGTTCCAATAAACAAACAAGAGGTTTCTGTAAAAGTGATGTAATGGTTTTTAATGCCACTAATCTTGACAATTCGTTTCTTTAAATGAAAAAGAAAAATTAACACTTCTATTTGAAACTCCTCTTGAAATATCTATATAAGAATAACATTTGTAAGCATAAAAAATACAACAGCAACCATAAAGAAAAAGAAAAAAGAATTCCCCTCCTTTCATCATATTCTTTGGATATTTTTGGGCATTTCGTTTTGGGCAACCTCCAAACTCTTAGCCACGAGTGCACGTGTTTGAGAGAAACTGTGGAACCTTTGGGAGCAACCGACAATGACGAGTTGCATCGGAGTCAAGCCGAAATCCCTTTCGAAGCAGCAGTATTTGTGATAAGTTCTTTACTACTTTATACTTCTAATCTAATATCAATATTGTAGTATTTTTCCTAACAATTTGAAAGCGATTTCCTAACATATAATATTGATAAGGCTATTTCTTTAAACAAAACTTTTAATGATTTGTCAAAACATGAGCCTTTTGATGGAAATAATTTTAATCGATGGTCACAAAAACTTTTAATATTCTTTGAACATTTAGAAGTTGATTATGTTTTATTTAAAGAACCTACTATAAACGGTTCTAACACTAATACTGATCCTAGCAATGTTATAACTGTTGACGATGCTGTAAAAAAGAAGTTTGAAAAGGATAACAAAATTGTTAGAGGAAATTTGCTAAATCATATGGCTAATCCTTTATTTGATTTATTTTGAACTATAAATATGCCAAAGAAATATGGGATAGTTTGGAAAGAAATATGATGTTGATAATGCAGGAAACAAAAAATATGTTGTGTGTCAGTGGATTAAATTCCAAATGGTTGATAATAAGCCAATAATGGAACAAGTTCATGAATCTGAGAACTTGACTGGTTATGTTCTCAACGAGGACATGAAGATATGTGAGATATTTCAGGCTAATGTTCTTCTTGAAAAATTTCCACCATCTTGGAGTGATTATAGAAATCAATTAAAACATAAGAAAAAGAATTTAACCCTTCGAGAACTTATCAGTCACATGAGGACTTAAGAGGCAAACCATCTCAAAGATAAGATGGAAGAATTTTCTCTTAATTCTTCTAAAGCTAATCTTGTTGAATCTTCTGGTACTGTTGTGAAAGACAGGCTAAAAGGCAAACAGAAGAAAGTCTCAAAAAAGGAACTTATGAGGAAGAAAAATCAATTCAACAAGCCGGAGAGTCAAATTCAAAAATTTAAGGGCTCTTGTTTTGTTTGTGGAAAAGTTGGTCACAGAGATGCCAGATGCTATAAAAAGAAAAGGGCAAGACTCAAAGAAGGAAGGACAAAGTGATGTCCAAGCCACTCTTGCGGAAGGTAATGAAGTGATTGTTGTTGTAGTCGTTGAGGCGAATCTGCTTGCAAATAAAATTGGCTGGGTGCTAGACACAGGTGCCTCAAGGCATTTCTGTGCTAATAAAGAGTTATTACATGACTTTGAGGAGTCTACTGATAGAGAGTGTGTATATATGGGTAACTCCACTATTGCTGTAGTAATGGGTAAAGGAAAAGTTTTGCTTAAATTAACTTCTTGAAAGACATTATCCTTGAATAATATTTTGTATGTTCCCTCCATCCGTAGAAACTTAGTTTCCGGAGCACTTCTCAACAAAGTAGGCCTTGAACTTGTGTTTGAAGCTAATAAAATAATTATTTCTCGCGGAGGAGAATTTGTTGGGAAGGGATATCTTAGTGGATGATTATTTGTATTAAACATTGTTCAAGAGTTTGTCAGTAATGCAAGCATTTCAAATTCTGCTTATATTGTTGAGTCTATTAATTTGTGGCATCGTAGACTAGGTCATGTTAATATTGCTTCTATTAAAATGCTTAGAAAAATGGAATTAATTCTTATGATAAAAACTGATGATTTTTCTAAATGTCATGTCTGTGTAGAAGCAAAGCATGCCAAGAAACCTTTCAAATTTGTTATTAGTCGAAAGACTGAATAACTTGAACTAATACATTTAGGTTTAGCAGAGGTGGATAAAGGTATTACATTTCTTTTGTTGATAACTTTTCTAGATACACTAAGGTATAACTTCTTAAGTATAAAGATGAAGCTGAAATCTTGTTTTGAAATTTAAATCAGAAATGGAAAATCAATTAGACAGGAAAATCAAGAAGTTAAGATCTGATAGGGGTGGTGAATATAGTACTAAAACTCTAGAAGATTTTTGTGAGAAAACTGGTATTATAGATGAAGTTAGTGCTCCATATACTCCCCAACAATATGGTTTAGCCGAACGGAAAAATAGAACCCTTAAAGAAATGATGAACTCTATGATTTTAAGCTCTGGTCTATCTAACAATATATGGGTAGAAGCAGTCTTCTATGCATGTTATATTCTTAATAGAGTCCCACATAAGAAGTTAGACAAGACCTCATATGAGTTGTAGAAAGGGTTTGCTCTTAACTTGAAATTTTTGAAAGTGTGTGGGTGTTTGACTAAGGTTTGTCTACCTGATTTTAAATGAGTGAATGTTTGTTCTAAGACTTCTGATAATATCTTTATTGTTTATGCTCAAAAAGTGCTGCATATAGATTTATGTCTCTAAATGATCATTCTATTCATGAATCTAGAGATGCAGAATTTTCTGAGTATATTTTTCCTTTGAAAAACAATGTGTTGAGTGATGCGCAAAATAATGCTTCTATGTCTATGTCTATTAATTCGCATGTTGTACCTTCTTCTAGAGTTATTTCTAATGAGCATGAAAATGAACTTAGAAGGAGTAAGAGTGGTAGAATTGAGAGAAGTTTTTGTCCTGATTTTATCAATTCTTTCTTAACTAATACAAAGATATAACAACAATACGTTTCAAAAGAGAAAACATATCCGTTCCAATAAACAAACAATAGGTTTATATAAAAGTGAAATAATGGCCTTTAATGCCATTAATCTTGAGAATCCGGTTTTTAATATGAAAAAGAAAAATTAACTCTTCTATTTCAAACTCCTCCTCTTGAAATATCTACATAAAAATGACAATTTGTTAGCATAAAAAAAACAACATCAACCATTAAGGAAAAGAAAAAAGAATTACCCTCCTTTCATCATATTCTTTGAATATTTTTGGGCATTTGGTTTTGCGCAACCTCCAAACTCTTAGCCAGGAGTGCACGTGCTTGAGAGTAACTATGAAACTTTGGGGAGTGACCGGCTATAATGATTTGCATCGGAGTTAAGTCGAAAGCGCTTTCAAGGCAGTGACTTGCCACTAAACAATATATGTGATAAGTTCTTTACTACTTTATAATTCCAATCTAATATCAATATTGTAGAATTTTTCCTAACCGTATTATCTTTTCTAAACCTTAAGTGTTGGAGGACAAATAAAGTATCACAAACTGGTACAAATTGCGTAAATATTCCATGAGAAAGAACATTATATTATTGTTGGTGTCCTTCCAAACTAGAAATTCTTATTTATTTTAAAAAAATAAAATAAAATAAAATTAGGGTTAGAGAAAGAGAAAATGCAGGAGGGATTACAAAGTAGGAGTCGAACCCTCACTAATAAATTTAAACTTCTTCTAGTCAATCAACATAACTACTAAGATTCTCCAACTAGCAATTCTTTGTTTGTAAATATCATTATTTCTCAATGAGTCTGTAAGATTATTTACAATCTCTCTTCAAATGCATAAATTATTCTTCATTTCTATCGAGTGTTTATAATTTTAATTAACAGCAATATAAGGTTGAAATTATATATATATATATATATATATATATATATATATATATACTAGGCAAATTACCGTGCTTCGCATGGGATTGAACGATTTTATTAGGCTTACATATTATCATTAGGCAATATTTATATTTTCGATACACAATTGGCAAAAACATTTTATCCTAAGGCAAAGCGTTTCTTTGAACTCTGAAAGTGCAATTTTTTTTTTAAAAAAAAAATCATCATACAAAATTATGAGTCATAAATAATTTTAAGTATTAGTAAGAAGTCGAAGAAAATCTCCCTCGAAATAGTTTGTAAGATGTAATGAAAAATTATAAATTCTAAGAAGTCATAAAGAAGAACATTAATATTTAAAAGAAACACTCCCAAGTAAAGTGAAACATCACGTCTATACAAGATCATAATTAATTAAATTCAAATGGACGAACTTGGGCTCCTTTTTTATGAACCTCAATCAATCTCTTTTTTAATATTGTATGCATATCAAGTATATGGTAAAAATGACCCTAATATTGTTATTATCATAAATATTTTTTGGCAATGTCTCAAAATAGTCATTACTATTTTTAAGGTTTCATATCACCGGCCCCAACTTATTTGAATTAAAATATAGTTATTTTTATAGTTATATTATGTAGTTAAAAAAATTAATGCAATTATAAACCAAGTAGTAGGTGACATCTGAATGTTCTCCATTGGATATACTAAACAAAATTTTTGACACATAACATATTAAAATCTCACAACATAATTTTTGAGCACTTGAACACACAAATATCGAAGAATAATAATAAAGACGACCTCACTTTTCTAACAATCAAGAAAATAAATGCATGTGCTTAATATATATATCAAAAAGATAGTCTTTCGGGTAGTATCCAAGATTACAGTTTACAAATTTAATTGAAAGAAGTCAGAAAGAGTTATTACTTCTTAATCAAAAATTTAAAAAAGTTATCAAAAGAATGAGTTATAACTCCAAATATGATCTTTATAATTAATAGCTTAATTATAATTAAATATGTATTTTCACATGCAATTGGTACTCAATATAAATGTCCATAAAGTCTATAACAACATTGAATTTAATGACAATTAATTAATGTCGTTAAAGGTTGTAGCACTTTTTGTGAATGTGCATACTTATTGCCAATAAAAAATATTTTTATAGTAGTGTATTCTTGACATTTGTTAATTTCACGAAAACTTGATCTCTTATTATGGTGAAAATAGAAGAGAAAAATAAGTTGGACAAATTAGTTAACTTGCGATAAAAGATGTGCACAAATTTTCTCTATACAAATATTCTAGCAATAATGCAATGACATACAAAATGTTTGTACCTAAGAAAAAGCAATCAAAATAATATACTAATTGTGGCAAGCAAGAGAGCAATCATTTTTGTTCTTTTAACAAACTTCATCGTTTGTTCCGTATTAGTTATCAAATATTTATTGTTGTGTGCTATCAAATATAGCACAACCCACAAACAATTTTCTCAAAAGTACATGAAGAAACTCTGTAAAAGAAGAAAAAAGAGAAGATAAATTATCAATCTTCCTCATTGAAATTTTTAAGATAATTAAAAAAGTCACCAAAATAGCAAAAAAGAAGTTGCAATCAATACATGAATCACTATGATTTTTATACTAAAAAATTCAGCTTCACGAAATAGGAGTAATGAATCTTTGACAACTAAAACACTTTATACGAAGCATAATTAATATATTTGAATTCAAAAAAAAAACATACAAAAAATGATGAAAGAAATAAAAGATTTATTTACTTAAGAACAAAATGTATGAATTCAACCATCAATCATTTCAACAGCGTTATGAGTTGTACACTAAAAGGTCCAAAAATAATAATGTAGCATTGCAATTGAAATCAATTTGCTTTGTTTATATGAGGCTATCAGCTGACACTTTAACATATTTTAAAAAAGGTCACCAAAATAGGAAAATAAATTACCATAGTTACATGAATAACTATGACTTATAATAAAGATTAAGCCTCATGAAAAAATTTTCAAGAATGAAATAAACTTTATAATAACTCAATCAATGTATTTAACTTTGACTACCCTATAGTGGGAAAACCCTCCTACAAATTACAGTGGCAAAAATTCCTCTATTTATATAGACAACATAGGGTAGTGTGAAAAAATATTTATTGTGTCTTTTCAGAAAGAGCACAACTCTTTGGAAAACTTACAACCCTTCAGACTGGTTACTACCTCTCATAAAAGTCATGTTTTTTCATAAAATTCGCAAATTTCATAAAAGTCACAACTCTTCAAAAAAGTTACAACTTTTCATAATGTCACAACTTTTCATAAAAGTCATAACTTTTTATAAAAGTCACAATTTTTCATGAAGGTCAGAAGTTTTCATGAAAAGGGAAGGCTAGTTTTGGAAATCGATAAATTTAAAAGGGAATTCTTGTTTCTGGTGGCGCCACATAGGCAGGCCTAAGACTCTTACATATATATATATATATATATATATATATATATATATATATATATATATATATATATATATATATATATATATATATATATATATATATATATATATATATATATATATATATATATATATATATATATATATATATATATATGCATTATTTAATTAAAAATTGACAGCAAAAAGGTAATATCGGTATTGATATCTTTATTCATACTATATTTATGTAGACAAGGTTTTTGAATTTTTTCGAACAATAACTTGAACAAAGAATAAAGTTAAATGAAGAAAAAGTGATTATAATTCTTATGACAAAATGGAGAATGTTTATCAAGATTTGATAAAATCTTTGATGTGATGAAATCTCACAAGCATTGTTGTCTTTTAGAATCTCGACTTCCCAAGACAGGTAAATACATTGCTATCTACATGTTATAGTTTCTTATACTTATATTTGTACTTTATTATAAACTAAAACTTTGAAAATTAAATAGAATACTTGATTTCTTCTATTTCATGTTACACTCTTTCCTCATTAATCTACTATTTAAAAAAAGTATTTTCTTAACTGAAACATGATGAACTTTGAACTTCATATCTTTTTATCTTTGAAGGCATGCTTATTTTGACTCTACATGAAACAAAAAAATTCTAAAACTTGTGGTCTTTAATACGTTGTAATATTTGTGTGACTATATAACTTCTTAATAATAGTAAAATAAAACAAATTATGACTTGATTATTTTCAAATACATACATATGTCATATATTTTTTAGCAGATTGATGATAAAATGGTGTTACATAAAATCGAAAAAGAGTATATGACATGTTAAATACCACAAGTTATTATTTTTTCTTTTAAACTCATTGTGAGGTCTAATTTATAGTGTAAAGATCATAAGATATGGGTTAAATACTCTATATTAGTGCTAATATTTATATATATATATTTTTACGAAACGTCTAAATTATACTAAAGAAATGAAGCAACATATGGATTTACAGATTATTCAAAACAAGCTAGCACAAGATGTTTTTTCAAACTTCAAAATTGCCAATTTCATTAAAGAACTCTTATTGATTTTCAACAACGCATTGTTTATTACCCATATGAAGCACTTCCAAATTCTATTGCGCTTGAACTCAAAGCCATTATTTTGAGGGGATTGGATAAAAAGCCCTAATTAATCGCAAAATTGTGTGTTGATAAAATGAATCATGCAATACAAAGTTGACCAGACAAAAATTGGAGAAAAAGGGTATATAATGCACATAACAAAGCTCAAGAAGGTGAGTCATCAATGAGGAGGAGTACGAGAGTAAGAAATAAGGTTTGTGGGTTCAAGAATGATCAGAATAATGATTGCAAAGGGAAACACACAAGAATGACAAAAAAATACTTTGGAAACAATGAGTGAAGCTTACTAGAAGGTGGTCGAATTTGTAGAAGATTTTTGGTGTAATAAATTTCTTTTATTTTGTTGTTCTGGTAAGATTTCTTAATTTATTATCATTGTAGATCAGACACTATAATTAATCTCCTAACCCTTGTCATGTGCCTTTTTTAATATCAAGATTTTATGTTTAATTTTGAACAAAAAAAAGGTCACATAATTGAATTAACATAATTCAGTTGATAATGTGAACAATTTTTTGATACATGATCTGCATCTACCTCCTTTTTTTCGAGGAAAAACTAATATTCAATTTTTTTAGTACATTTGATCATTTTAATAATAGTTATTATTTAATTGTGTCCTACCATATCATTCTCTATTGCCCACTCTTTCTAGTAGAACGTTTGAAGTAATTGTCTTTAATTTAGTGACTGAAATGATCAGTCAAGACCATAGCTTCTCACTAAAACATCATTATTTCACTCATTGTTTTATCTTTTTATGATTTGTAATTTATGTAATATCTAGGACATTTATCTACCCAACTTACTTTTATCACATGTATTAAAGTTAGTCAAAATTGCACAAACATAAAGAAGATGAAGTTGACAGAATGTACTTATAATCTGAGTCCATTGAAACTACTGTATCTCCTTAAGAAATTTAATCCCCTCACTGTACCCGAGGATACAGATAATTTCTCCCAAGATAAAATAGATTTATCCTGTTAAAGAAGCAGTGGTACCTCAAACTTCCATAACTTCAACGAACATATGAACAGTAACAAGCCACATAGACTCAGTTGATTGACACTTTGTTTATGAGAGAAAATATATGCAAAGAAGAAAAATTTCCAATTTTTGAAAAAACGAAAAATGACTTCCTTTTATAGCCATGTTCAGCAAGAAATATGTTTGTTCAGACAAGTATGTTCAGACCAATTTTTTCCCAGAAAGTTGTGTCTTTTGGAAAAAATAACAACTTTTAGGAAAGATGTGTCTTTTGAGAAAATTATTGACTTTTTGGAAATCAGACTGTTATGACCGTTGCACGCGAATTTCAAATAAATTTTGTTGCGTCAAAATTAATTATGTTATTTAACTCATTCTGAATTAATTTATAAGAGAAACGAAATTGATTAACAGGTCACATGATTTGTCAAATCCAAATTCAAATTCGAAGCCAAAACGGAGGTCGACCGAGTAAAGGAAGTGTTTTCTAATATAAGGACAACAATTTCCTTTATTCTACTAATATGAGATAAATGACTTTTCATTTGCACTTTGCAAATAACTTTTTATTTTCCCTCCAAAATTGGTTCCTCATTTCATTTTTCTCTTATCATTTCCTATTCACACTTTGCTAAAACCCAACATTTACTGCCCCTGTAATCTTCCTTCTCATCATTGGAAGGAAGAATTCCCCATTATAAATAGTGATGGTCTTACTTTGTTAGCAGAACGTTGAGAATAGTTATCTTTTGTTTAGAAAATGAATGTGGTCAACCATGACCATAACTTCTCATTGAAACTTCATTATTTTATACTTTATATTTTGTAATTCATGTAGCATTTAATCCATTTATCTACCCAATTAACTATCCCGTATTCTTCCTATTCATTGCAAGTAAATAAGGACGGTCTTACTTTGTTAGGAGAACGTTGGGAGTAATTGTCGTTTGTTTAAGGACTGAACGCGGTCAACCATATTGGCCATAACATCCCATTAAAACTCCATTATTTCAATCATTATTCTATCTTTTTATGTCTTCAAATTCATGTAATTAACCTCTAGGACATTTATCTACCCAATTTACTACTTCGTAATCTTCTTATTCATTGCAAGAAAAAATTTCTCCCCTATAAATAGTGATGGTCTTACTTTGTTAGCACAATATTGAGAGTAATTGCATTTTATTTAGTGGTTGAACATGGACAGTAATATTGGCAACAACTTCTCATTGAAACTCTATTATTTCACTATTATTCTATCTTTTTATGTCTTGTCACTCATGTAACATCTACTTCATTTTTCTACCCAATTTACTATCTCATTATCTTCCTATTCATTGCAAGGAAGAATTTCTCTACTACAAATAGTGATGATCTTACTTTTTTTTGTTCTATTAGAAAATATAGAGTGCATAAAAGTGAGTTAAAAAAAAGTTCTTAGTATAGAGTTCTGGATTCAACTCTTGTTCAGTATTTATTTAGTTGTACTTTAACATTCAGGTATGTTGTCTGGAGGGGACAAATTAAGAAGATTATTCCTAGATTTGTGAAAAGAGTTCTTGTCATGAGCTTAAATCTCCTTAAAGAAAGAAATATATATATCCATGTCTCTACCTGAAGATAATTTATTTTAAATTGTAATTTTAAAATTTTACCAACAAAAACTAGTTGACTTTCCCATATAAATGTATATCATCCTACAATTTTTATTTTATCTTTTAACAAAGGCTATATTATCTAATCACTTGAAGAATATCTACGTGTAAACCTAAATTTGTTTTCTATATTTCTATTTTTTTCATATTTTTTTCTTACAACCATATTCCGAAATTTTATTTTGAAATGTGGGTCTATTAGAAAAAAATATTATTATCACACAAAGATAGGAATGAAATATGTGTACATCTTAGTCTTACCCTCCTCAAATTCACTTGTGGGATTATACTAAATGTTCACTATTAGAATAACCGACATCAAAAGGGGTTTGGATAAACGCATCTTTT
The DNA here is from genome assembly GCA_027705065.1 of Solanum peruvianum. Lineage (NCBI taxonomy): Eukaryota > Viridiplantae > Streptophyta > Magnoliopsida > Solanales > Solanaceae > Solanum > Solanum peruvianum. The sequence goes on from JAKWJD010001755.1 coordinate 10,256,580, forward strand.
TATTCCACATACGGGTAAGATTTGTGTACATCCTACCTCTTAGACTCAACTGTACAATAATATGTTTTTACTACTAAAATATGATTTTGAGCAAGACTTCATTAGCAGAAGTGATGGTGATGTCTAAAAAATTGATCATAAATCTTGACAAATTGCCTCACAAAAAGTAAGGTGATCGTCAAAATTTTGTCCACAAAAATATGGATGTATCGCCGTTTGTCGCCACAATATTTTCTGCAACAACGATAATATCATATTGATTGATTTGTCTCTCGATACATTTGACATATTTATGAAGGAAGTAGAATTGATACACTCCCTACTAGTATTGTTGAGCTTCGTCCAGTTATACTTTGTAGTTTTAGAAAAATCAAATCATTTTTTTGCTATTAAACTAAAAGTATGCTCTTGACAACTCAATGATATATTAATGTGTGAGTAGAACTTTTCCAGCCATTTCAATGAAATATCTTTTATTACTAATCATAAATAATTTGGTTCTACGAGTTGAAATCTCTCTTTTTGAAAGGGTTGAAAACGTTGAAGTTTGGCATTTTAGCTAAGCATCTTTGTGATGAATTAACCAATTATGCGATAATGAGTGATGAACTTGTAGAAATGGTAGCTATGAGAAAGAAAAGTTGTGAAGAACTCTATAATAATAATCAGGAATGTTATTTATCCATTAAAATTTTCTTAAATGCTCTTTCTTGAACTTTTAAGTGAAGACTCCTATCTATCGATTATAACTTAAAAGAAACTCATAAAAATCATTTCTATATTCGACACTGTTAATCAAGGAATTCTAATTCTTTATCCTCAATCAATTGAATGTTTTTATTTCTCTAGTTATCCCAATATGTTATCCGTAAATTTACGAGGAAGCATCTCACCTATATTTCTATACACTTTTCAATATTTATGTTTAAAAATGAAATTGTGAAATCACTTTGACCATACAAAAGGGAAAATGCCCAAGTACCCCCTCAACCTATGCCCGAAATCCCAGAGACACACTTATACTATACTAAGGTCCTATTACCCCCCAGAACTTATTTTATAAGTAATTTTCTACCCCTTTTTAGCCTACGTGGCACTAGTTTGAAAAAAAAAGTCAACCATCGTTGGACCCACAAAATAGTGCCACGTAAGCTAAAAAGGGGTAAAAAATTATTAATAAAATAAGTTCAGGGGGGGTAATAGGACCTTAGTATAGTATAAGTGTGTCTCTGAGATTTCGGGCATAGGTTGAGGGGGTACTTGGGCATTATCCCCATACAAAATAGTAAATTATTTAAAATTTACTTCATCTCCATTACAGACTCACTCTTCACTTGCATTACAATTTTCTTACTTAAATAGTCTTACCTATAGAAAGTAAGATACGTCAATATTGAAGATGAAAGTGTACGTAAGGTAAGAATTCACGATATTCCCTTTAGCTAATGAGGAAAGAACATGTGGAACATTTTTCTCGAGATGATAATATTGTGCCCTCCTTATTTGATGCACATAATTTATTTTTGTACCTACAAAATAGGTGAAAAGTATAATCGATAAGTAGGAGACCTGATATCGATCTATCATCCTCATGTACTTTTACTTGTTCGCGCATTCTTCATGCAAGGCGATTCAAATTAAAGGAAAGGATTTCTACCTTTAAGCCTGTGGCATAAGTACTTGAACATGAGACGGGCTTCAATGTTTACCAAATTCCTCTATGGAGTAAATAATACTTGGTCATTGTGCATGAAGTTCATTAAGACAATCAACAAATTCAATTCATATTGTTCTCAAATTTTTGGAGGAACTAGAAAACTCTTCAGGATTACTTCATCCTTGGTGATCAGTACATTTCTCATACTATCATTATCTACAGTAGATAGAAATTCGATTAATTATATTCTCGCACAATCCTAATGTTTGTAGTTGTGAAAAGGGGATGAAGATATTCACAAAATGAGGAACTCATGAAAATCATGACAATTCCATATATATTTTAGCCATTTTGATAATATTACAAGGTTTACATTTCCTTACAATATTCAGATATTTGCTACTTTACCCTTAAAAACCTTTTTTTTTTATAAAAAAATTCTTTGGTCGTATAGGACATTTTATTAATTAACCAAAAATAAAAATAAAATTTAGGCCCAAGCCCAAAATAAAACAATCAAAATAATTTATTTCTAATATGATTAGGGTAAAACCCACTTTCATTAACCCTACTTATAAATGCTAATTGCATCTTACACTTGAGCTCATTTTCTTTCTTCTCAGTGTGTTGCCTCCTTGTTCACGGCTAAATCTTACTCAACTCATTTTTCTCTTGTGGGCGGTTCCATCTCTCTAATCCAACGTTCTTGTCTCTCTTCTTCTCAAACAAGAAGTGTCAATCAACCAAGGTAATGTAACTCCTATCTTTTCCTTCTCGTTTTCATCACCGTTCTAACTCTTTGTTGTTTCTCCAGGTGAAAGATCTTTTTTCACTGAAAAACTTATCTAGAATTTTGAAATTTTCTTTCGAGTTTAAAAATTGGTTATAAGAGAATCAAAGGAAACTCTTCAATTTCTTACCTAGAAGATGTTACTCTATTCCAAATCACACATGTAGTCATTACACATTACTTATATATATTTAGTGATTTGAGATTAAAATGGAAATTTAAACAAGAGATTACTTTATTTCAAATAAGTAATAGATTAGACTTTTCTTGGTTTTCGATCAAGGGTGTTATTGTGTCACGACCCAAATCGGGGACGCGACTGGCACCCACATTTACCCTCCTATGTGAGCGAACCAACCCATCCACACCTTTAACATTTCAATGTATAACAACAGAAAATAAAGCGGAAGACTTAAACTCATTAATAAAAACAATCCAAAACTATTATTATTATCCCCAAAATCTGGAAGTCATCATCACAAGAACATCTATCTCAAATTGCTAAACTAAAACTGTCTAAGAAGCTAAAACAAATACTAGCTAGTCCATGCCGGAAGTTCAAGGCATCAAGACTTGAAGAAGAAGACCCAGTCCAAGCTAGACGCATTAGCTCACCCTGAATTTCCGATGAGGTGAAGACTGGCTAGATCTACTGCTGAGTTGAAGTTGACGGAACGTTTGCTGCATTACACAAATAACAAAGAAGAAAACATAAAAGTAGGGGGTCAGTACAACCACAAGTACTGAGTAGATATCATCGGCCAACTCAAAATAGGGAACAGTATATATATCAATAATAATGTAAATCAACTACAATACTCAACATGTAGCAATAGCAATATTAATTCATCAATAAATACAACCGAGTTCACACATGAGGACTCAAGCCTCATACCATACTCTTTTGGGAATTAAGTTCATTAGATTGAGTATATTCATTATCTTCTAAGATTCATTATCTTTCTTCCTCTTGTGTCGGTACGTGACACTCCGCTCCTCTATTTCTATCCTGGTGCCGGAACGTGGCACTCCGATCCTCATATACTATCCTGGTACCGGAACGTGGCACCCGATCCATTTACTATCCTGGTGTCGGAACGTGACACTCCGATCCTCATATTCATTCTATCCTGGTACCGGAACGTGGCACCCGATCCATATTCTATCCTGGTGTCGGAATGTGACACTCCGATCCTCATATTCATTCTATCCTTGTACCGGAACGTGGCACCCGATCCATATTCTATCCTGGTGTCGGAACGTGACACTCCGATCCTCATATTCATTCTATCCTGGTACCGGAACGTGCCACCCGATCCCCTAATTCATCAAGCCTTCTTTCATACTAAGGCATCATCAATCTCATTATATAATATATCAAGCCTTCTTTCATACTAAGGCATCATCAATCTCATTATATAATATATCAAGCCTTCTTTTATACTAAGGCATCATCATTAACAAGTGAATTAGGGTTCTTTCAAGATTTGGGATTCAAAACTTCATCATGCTCATATAATCACACATATATATATCATATTCATACAAGCTTACAATTAAGCACATAGTAGGGTTTACAATACTATCAACACATAGCATTCACTATTAAGAGTTTACTACAAGTAGCATGAAAACCATAACCTACCTCCACCGAAGAATTGAATTCAAACAAGCTAATCCTCAAGCTGCGTTTTCTCCTCCCTCTCGATCGATCCCTCTCTTTCTCTTTGTTCTTTCTGTTTGTTTTATTCAAACCCTCCTTCCTTTACCCTAATTATCATATAATTAGGACTAAAAGAGGACAATAGAACCCACTAATTAACTTAAGGTTACCTCTTTTAACCCCCAAGTAATTAGACTTATTAATATTAACCCTCAATCTTTATAATTAAGGAAAGAATAGTCCAAAACAACCCTTAAAACGTGTAGAGGAATCCTATTCTACCTGGGATTTGCGCAACCTGTGACGGGCCGTCGTGCCTGCGACGGTCCGTCACGATGGTCGTCGCAGCCTCCCAAAATCCAGGTGAACTGTGACGGCCCGTCACACCAGTGACGGTCCGTCCTGCACCTCCGTCCTGACGGTCAGAAACTCGTTTCTTGTACCAAATTCTCAAAAGTTGAAGTGATTTGCAACGGGAACTCACGACGGTTCGTCGTGGATGTGACGGCACGTCCTGCAGGTCCGTCACAATTTAGAGAGAGTCGATTTTCAGTATCCAATTTAAGAATTCTAAGTATGCTGAAACGATGCACCCTCGACGGGCCGTCGTGCCTGTGACGGTCCGTCGCAGTGCCCGTGGTCTTGGCCAGTTTTTCCAGAATTAAAATCTGCTGCTCAAAACGACTAAACAAGTCGTTACAATAGATACCAATTTACCCATCGTTCGTCCCCGAACGATCAAAAGAAGAAAAACAATGGCGGAAAGGAGTACCTGAATCTGTAAACAGATGTGGGTATTTTTCTTGCATATCTGCCTCCTTCTCCCAAGTAGCCTCTTCAACCGGTCGATTCTTCCATTGAACTTTGATGGATGCAATCTCTCTCGACCTCAACTTGCGAACTTCTCTATCTAATATAGCAACCGGTTCCTCTTCATAAGTCAAGTTCTCATCAAACAAAACTGAATCCCAACGGATGATGTAGTTTCCATCTCCATGGTATCTTTTCAACATGGACACATGAAATACCGGATGTACTCCGGACAGCCCTGGAGGCAAGGCTAATTCATAAGCCACCTCTCCTATTCGCTTTAGTACCTCAAATGGCCCAATGTACCTTGGACTTAGCTTACCTCTTTTACCAAACCGCATCACCCCTTTTATTGGCGAAACTTTCAACAAGACTTGTTCACCCTCCATGAACTCTAAGTCTCTAACCTTTCAATCTGCATATTTTTTTTGCCTACTTTGCGCCGCTAGAAGCTTTTCTTGGATAGACTTCACTTTCTCTAATGAATCCCTCAAAAGATCGGTACCCCAAGGTCTAACCTCAAATGCATCAAACCACCCAATGGGAGATCTACACCTCCTCCCATACAATGCTTCAAATGGGGCCATATCAATGCTTGAGTGATAACTATTATTGTATGAAAACTCCGCCAAAGGTAAGAAGTTATCCCAATGACCACCAAATTCTATCACACAAGCACGAAGCATATCCTCTAACACTTGAATCGTTCGCTTAGACTGACCATCGGTCTGAGGGTGAAATGCAGTGCTAAGGTCCAACCTAGTACCCAATTCAGCATGCAATGTTCTCCAAAACTTAGAAGTAAACTGCGTACCTCTATCTGATATGATGGAGAGTGGAACCCCATGCAATCGAACGATTTCTGAGATATAGATCTTGGCTAACTTCTCTGCATTGTAAGTCACCTTGACCGGAATAAAATGAGCAGACTTAGTTAACCTATCAACAATCACCCAAATGGAGTCATACTTACCCATTGTCTTTGGAAGACCAACCACAAAGTCCATTGCGATTCTCTCCCACTTCCATTCAGGAATGGGCATTCTCTGAAGCGTTCCTCCGGGCCTCTGGTTGCACCCGGATGTATAGAATACCTTGAACTATGAGCTTCTGCCAGAATAGTGTTGATCAAATCATCAACTCGGGGTACACATACCCTTCCTTTAATCCTCAACACACCTTCCTCATCGATTGTCGCTTCTTTAGCCTCTCCTTGCAATACTTTATCTCGAATTCGACATAGTTTCTCATCATCAAACTGCTTCCCCTCAATCTTGTCAAGGAAGGAGGATCTTTCCTCCACACAAGCTAACAATCCTCCCTTCTCGTTTACTTCTAACCTCATAAGGTCATTAGCCAAAATCTGCACTTCTCTAGCCAATGGGCGTCTAGAAGATTGCAAATGAGCTAGACTTCCCATGCTTCCCGCTTGCAAATGAGCTAGACTTCCCATGCTTCCCGCCTTTCTACTCAAGGCATCTGCCACAACATTCACCTTCCCCGGATGATACAAAATAGTGATGTTGTAGTCCTTCAGTAGTTCCATCCATCTCCTTTGTCTCAAGTTCAAATCTTTCTGAGTGAAGACATACTGTAGGCTACGATGATCCGTGTAGACCTCACACTTAACCCCATATAAATAGTGCCTCCATCGCTTTAATGCAAGCACTACCGCGGCCAATTCCAAGTCATGAGTTGGATAGTTACGTTCATGCACTTTTAATTGTCTTGAAGCATAAGCAATCACGTTCTTCTCTTGCATTAGCACTGCACCCAAACCCGAATAGGATGCATCACAATAAACAATGAAGTTCTTACCCTCTACCGGCAAGGTGAGGATAGGTGCGGTAGTCAACAAAGTCTTAAGCTTCTGGAAGCTTTCCTCACATTCATCTGACCATACAAATGAAACATTCTACTTAGTCAAGTTCGTCAATTGGGAAGCAATAGAAGAGAATCCCTTGACAAAGCGGCGGTAGTAGCTAGCTAACCCAACAAAGCTTCTTATTTCTGACACATTAGTGGGTCTTACCCAATTCTTCACTGTCTCAATCTTAGAAGGATCTACCATCACTCCTTCCTTAGAAACTACATGCCCCAAGAAGGACACTGCATCTAGCCAAAACTCACACTTAGAAAACTTGGCATAAAGCTTTTTCTCCCTCAACATTTCCAAAACAATCCTCAAATGCTCCTCATGTTCCTTCTTACTTTTAGAATAAATCAGTATATCATCAATAAACACAATCACAAAGAGATCCAGGTATGGCTTAAAAATCCCATTCATCAAGCTCATGAACGCAGCAGGGGCATTCGTAAGACCAAAGGACATCACCACAAATTCATAATGTCCATACCTAGTCCGAAAAGCAGTTTTTGGTACATCCGTTGCCCATATTTTCAATTGATGATAACCGGATCTCAAGTCAATCTTAGAGAAGACACACGCACCTTGTAACTGATCGAACAAGTCATCAATGCGAGGAAGAGGATACTTCTTCTTAATAGTTACCTTGTTCAACTGCCGGTAGTCTATGCACATCCGAAAACTCCCATCCTTCTTCTTCACAAAAAAAACCGGAGCACCCCAAGGAGACACACTTGGTCTAATAAAGCCCTTGCTCAACAACTCTTGAAGTTGAGCCTTTAACTCTCCTAATTCGGCGGGAGCCATTCTATAAGGGGGTATAGAAATGGGGCGTGTGCCCGGTTCAATATCGATACAGAAGTCAATATCCTTATCTGGTGGCATCCCAGGAAGATCTGCAGGGAACACATCCAAAAACTCACGGACTACCGAAACTGACTCAATCGAGGGTATTTGAGTAGTGTCATCCTTGAGATGTGCCAAGAAAGCTAAACACCCTTTACTAACCATTTTCTTAGCACGAAGAAAGGAGATGATACGCACCGGATTGGAAGTGTAGTCACCCTCCCACACTAACGGATCTATCCCAGGTTTGGCTGACGTTACCGTCTTAGCATTACAATCCAAGATCGCAAAATTTGGAGAAAGCCAAGTCATACCCAGAATTACATCAAAGTCACCCATTTCTAAAATTACCAAATCTACATAAGTGTTGCTCCCCACAAAGTTCACCAAACAAGACCTATATACCTTTTCAACTACCACAGACTCACCCACCGGAGTAGAAACACGAGTAGGCATATCAAGTAATTCACAATGTAAATTTAGACCATTAGCAAATGATGAAGATACATATGAAAACGTGGAGCCAGGGTCAAATAATACAGATGCCATGCAATCACAAACCAAAAGATTACCTGTGATAACAGCATCAGACGCCTCCGCTTCAGATCTCCCAGGGAAAGCGTAACAATGGGCCCTGTCGTTTGTCTGTCCATTGCCCCTACCATGTTGTGTCGTAGTGGCTCCAATTTGCCCATCACCTCTGCCGTTGTGGTGACCACCATTACCTCGACCACCACGTCCTCCAGAAAAACGGCCTCTACCATGACCACCCCTACCTCTAGCTAGTGGGGTTCTGTAACTCTGGTTTGGACAATACCTCTTAATGTGTCCAACCTCCCCACATCCATAACACTCTCGGGGTTCATGCATAGGTCTCTCGGAGTAGTGTTGACCGTTCAGAGGTGGACCCCAAACTACAGTCTGTAGTGAAGACTGAATTGGTCGACTTGAGTAACCTCCGAAGCTCGGTCCTCTAGAGTGAGAACCATTAAACTCACCTCCCCTTCGAAACCTTTTTGATGTCGATGTCGTGGTGAAGTCATCTGGCTTCACTCCTTCCACCTCTATCACAAAGTCTTCCACCTCTTGGAAGGATGTTGCCGTAGCCGCTACCTGTAAGGCTGAAATCCGCAATTCTGACCTCAACCCCTTCACAAAACGGCGAATCCGCTCTTGTGGACTGAAACAAAGTTGGGTGGCATACCTTGATAAAGCGCGAAACTTAGCCTCATATGCGTTAACCGTCATCCTACCTTGCTCGAGACTCAAGAACTCATCCCTTTTTCTATCTCTCAAAGTCCTTGGGATATACTTATCCATAAACAGGGTAGAGAAGGACGCCCAAGTCATAGGTGGTGCCTCTGTTGGTTGACACTCAACATGTGACCGCCACCACATTTTAGCGTTCCCTTGAAACTGATAGCTCACGAACTCAACTCCGAACCGCTCCACTATACCCATCTTGTGTAGTAGCTCATGACAATCAACTAGAAAATCGTAGGCATCCTCTGATTCTGCGCCCTTAAAGACTGGAGGTTTCAATTTCAAGAACTTACTGAAAAGTTCGTGCTGATCGTTTGTAATTATCGGTCCAGTAGTCAGACGTGGAAATGTGCCTATCTCCAATGAGGCATCCATGCGGGGAGACATAGTAGCCGCATGTCGTACCTCTGAAATCGGAGGTGTTGGTGCAGAAACCACCGGAGGTACCTGACCGTGATCAGATAACCCGCTAAGATAAGCAAGAACCTGATTGATCATCTCTGGGGTAGGTTGGGGTGGCAATTCCTCATTCTGTTCTTGTTCAGTTTCCCCTTCCTCACCCTCTCTTACTACCCCCTCAGTCGGTGGAGGAGTCACTGCCCTAGCATCAGGTGGACTAGGTGCTCGTCCTCTTCCTCTAGAGGACGTCCTCCCACGACCTCTACCGCGGCCTCTTGCCACTGTTCTTCCTCGAGCCACAGCCCCTGTGGCTGGCTCAGTCGTTTCTTGTCGTGCCGTTGTTGCTGCTGGTGCGGTCGTTGCTCTAGTTCTAACCATCTGCGAAAGAGAGTGAAGATGGTCAGATACCAATTCGTATCGCCCAGATACCAATTGGACTCAAGTAGTAGCACGAAAGAAAGAATGAAAGAGTGAAATTTTCCTAAAGTCTTATAGCCTATAAAGGAAAAGTAAAGGCGTCCCCCTACCGTTCCTTAAGACTCTACTAGACCTGTTCTTGTGTGATGAGACCAACGAACCTAATGCTCTGATACCAAGTTTGTCACGACCCAAATCGGGGACGCGACTGGCACCCACATTTACCCTCCTATGTGAGCGAACCAACCCATCTACACCTTTAACATTTCAATGTATAACAACAGAAAATAAAGCGGAAGACTTAAACTCATTAATAAAAACAATCCAAAACTATTATTATTATCCCCAAAATCTGGAAGTCATCATCACAAGAACATCTATCTCAAATTGCTAAACTAAAACTGTCTAAGAAGCTAAAACAAATACTAGCTTGTCCATGCCGGAAGTTCAAGGAATCAAGACTTGAAGAAGAAGACCCAGTCCAAGCTAGATGCATTAGCTCACCCTGAATTTCCGATGAGGTGAAGACAGGCTAGATCTACTGCTGAGTTGAAGTTGACGGAACGTTTGCTGCATTACACAAATAACAAAGAAGAAAACATAAAAGTAGGGGGTCAGTACAACCACAAGTACTAAGTAGATATCATCGGCCAACTCAAAATAGGGAACAGTATATATATCAATAATAATGTAAATAAACTACAATACTCAACATGTAGCAATAGCAATATTAATTCATCAATAAATACAACCGAGTTCACACATGAGGACTCAAGCCTCATACCATACTCTTTTGGGAATTAAGTTCATTAGATTGAGTATATTCATTATCTTCCAAGATTCATTATCTTTCTTCCTCTTGTGTCGGTACGTGACACTCCGCTCCTCTATTTCTATCCTGGTGCCGGAACGTGGCACTCCGATCCTCATATACTATCCTGGTACCGGAACGTGGCACCCGATCCATTTACTATCCTGGTGTCGGAACGTGACACTCCGATACTCATATTCATTCTATCCTGGTACCGGAACGCGGCACCCGATCCATATTCTATCCTGGTGTCGGAACGTGACACTCCGATCCTCATATTCATTCTATCCTGGTACCGAAACGTGGCACCCGATCCATATTCTATCCTGGTGTCGGAACGTGACACTCCGATCCTCATATTCATTCTATCCTGGTACCGGAACGTGGCACCCGATCCCCTAATTCATCAAGCCTTCTTTCATACTAAGGCATCATCAATCTCATTATATAATATATCAAGCCTTCTTTCATACTAAGGCATCATCAATCTCATTATATAATATATCAACCCTTCTTTTATACTAAGGCATCATCATTAACAAGTGAATTAGGGTTCTTTCAAGATTTGGGATTCAAAACTTCATCATGCTCATATAATCACATATATATATATATCATATTCATACAAGCTTACAATTAAGAACATAGTAGGGTTTACAATACTATCAACACATAGCATCCACTATTAAGAGTTTACTACAAGTAGCAAAAAAACCATAACCTACCTCCACCGAAGAATTGAATTCAAACAAGCTAATCCTCAAGCTGCGTTTTCTCCTCCCTCTCGATCGATCCCTCTCTTTCTCTTTGTTCTTTCTGTTTGTTTTATTCAAACCCTCCTTCCTTTACCCTAATTATCATATAATTAAGACTAAAAGAGGACAATAGAACCCACTTATTAACTTAAGGTTACCTCTTTTAACCCCCAAGTAATTAGACTTATTAATATTAACCCTCAATCTTTATAATTAAGGAAAGAATAGTCCAAAACGACCCTTAAAACGTGTTGAGGAATCCTATTCTGCCTGGGATTTGCGCAGCCTGTGACGGGCCGTCGTGCCTACGACGGTCCGTCACGATGGTCGTCGCAGCCTCCCAAAATCCAGGTGAACTGTGACGGCCCGTCACACCAGTGACGGTCCGTCCTGCACCTCCGTCCTGACGGTCAGAAACTCGTTTCTTGTACCAAATTCTCAAAAGTTGAAGTGTTTTGCAACGGGAACTCACGACGGTTCATCGTGGATGTGACGGCACGTCCTGCAGGTCCGTCACAATTTACAGAGAGTCGATTTCAGTATCCAATTTAAGAATTCTAAGTATGCTGAAACGATGCACCCTCGACGAGCCGTCGTGCCTGTGACGGTCCGTCGCAGTGCCCGTGGTCTTGGCCAGTTTTTCCAGAATTAAAATCTGCTGCTCAAAACGACTAAACCGGTCGTTACATATTGTAGCTAGCTTGGGTTAGTTTATCTACTATTATAAATAGTAAAAACTAGGGTTTATTTTAGGGGTTGATTTTTGAATGAAAATTTGATGTTTATACTTATTTGTGAGTTTGGGAAACCCTCATATCTGTTCAATTGAACCTTATTGATAAGTCTTCACTTGTATGAGTTCAATTTCTTTTTACCCTTAGAGTTTGTTCTAGTAATCAAATATCTTTTAGTTGCTTGATCATCCTTTTTTCTTCTTCTGAATCTCTATGTATTTCTTTCTACTTCTTGATAGTATATTTTGTTTGATTCATTGTAGTTCACTTTATTGTTTTTGCATCTAGGATTACATCAATTGGTATCTCTCCCTCTGGCTTTCTATTTCTAAACCATAATTCTTGCTTGCTTGATTGTGGTACTAGGCAAGTGTATCCTTCAAGGCATAAACAAATTAAAACACCAAGATTTTTTTGTCACCGCTGGAAAATGTACTTGATGCATCATGGTTCTCAACTTACTTCCTTGGCGACCAGGTAATGTTTTGATTGTATGCTAAAAAAATTATGTCTCTGATGCAAAAGGAATTTTCCCCTAGTGAACAATAGAATGTATTGTCTTTTTATTAGGTTCCATGAACCTACTACTCTAGGTAGGTATTAAGTGAATTTTGGTGCACCTCTAATATCTGAAGTTCTATATGTCTTCATAATCCAATTACTAGGCCAAGTAATGGATGTATACATGTGATCTATACCTCCATTCCTCCTCGCCCTGATCCACAAATTCAAGAAAATTAACCCCAACTAGCTTAGAATTGACACGTAGTTGTTGTTTATATCAATATTTTTTTGACAAATGCCTTTATCACAACTTCCACATAATGCCTCATAATGTAATTTTATACTAGTATGATCAATATACGGCTAGCTTTGATATTCACTTAAATTTCCCTTAGTTTGGCATTTGATTACTTAGCATTGGTTATTTAGTGGGTGTGCAAGAGTTATTATTGTCCAAATATCTAGTGCAAAGAGTCACTTGGCTTGCACCTCAATGATCCATAGCTTATGTCAAAATATAGGATATAAAAGAAAATTAGTTATCTTTTTTTCTATACTAAAGTATTTGGGAGATCGAGTATGATTTGTGTACGTTGACCGCAATGATATTGAAATCCAATTCAAAATTTTCCTAACCTACAAAGTGTGTTGAGCTCGTTTGGGAGGATGTTCCCAGTAACTATGACTTTCCAAATTCTCACACTTCTCTTGTGGATGTGAGTCATCTCACACAGTTCCACCAAATTTCGGTGACTTTAAATGCCCCCTACTTCAAGGCTTGTCAGCGTGTAGACTCGATAAACTCGACTTGAAGTACCCTTAAAAATATATTTTCAGTCTTTGCAGTTAATGGATTCAGATTTGCATTTGATTTGTAAGAGAGAAGATGAATGGTAAATTGGGTCACACTGGGTGTGCCAATTTATTTACAATTTTTTTGTCCCAAATACAAAAAATATATTGAAATCAAATAGTAATAAAAAAATTTTATTCTTAAAGATTGTGAGTACAAATATGTTTATTACTTGTTTACTCTCTCTTAAGATTTCTCCGTGATTCAAGGGTTGTTAGTGTCACTCAAACTAAGGAGAATGTGGACCTCCTTAGGATTTATTTTAACTCCATGAAATGATTTTATGGATCTTGTTAAAATATTTTGTTGCCAAGAAGAGTGCACCCACATCATCATCATCACTTCACGAATATTTCATGAATCTATGAAATTTTAGAAATGCCTATTCCAAGAAATATATTACACTATATATAAGTAGTATCTAAGAACCTTAAATAAAATGGAACTCATCTTGTAGAGTCCAACATAATTTTGATATCTCAAAAGTCAAATTCATTAATAAATTGGACTCATCTTTTCCCGTGAAATTTTTTTGGTAGTTCACTAAAATGTCATGTTGGATAGAGTTCTATTGTTTGATTGACTATTCCAGAAGAGGTCTTATACTTATAAATATAGTATCTAATAGAAGCCAATATCAACAAAGATCTCACTCTAGCAAGGTACTCAATAACACCTCCAAGCTTATTTGGGAAAATAGTTTCACTCTCCCATCCAAATGTGGACACGACATCCAATTTCTCAAATTCCTCGACAGTACAACATATCTTCACTTTTAGTTCTAGCGCGAGCATTCATTATTTAAAAAAGTAGACCTCAAATAAGTAATTAGTCTTGGAATCAGTCTTGAATATTTGAAATAGTGATGTGTTGTAACAACATAATCTAGCACTACCTCTCCAAGACATTCCAAGTGCTAATAGCATCGTGGAATCTCAGGTAGAATGTAAGATCCGTGAGTAAGCGTTTTAACAAGCAGCAAAGGGTCGTGAAACTTCTATTGTAGCAGTGATTTCTAAGTACCGTACATTGACTAGCATTCACGATAAAGTGCCTTTGCATAGGTGCATCAATAAAATCAATGTCCATCCCAATCGATCTCATAAATGATAAACCTGCTACTTTGTCCGCCCGAGCTAAGGTAGACACCTATTAGTGCCTCAACTCCTGTGGGGAAGTAGCAACTTTATTATTTATGAAATAGATTGGATTGCACATTGATTTTGTTGATGCACCTATGCCATGATCCTTCACTGCTTGTTGAAGCTCTAACTCAAGGAGCATACATGCTACCTGAGATTTCACGATGATATAAATGCTAGCAGTTCTTGGATATACAGTGCTAGATTACGTTGTTACAACACATTTTTATTTCAAATATTTGAACTGACTCCATGACTAATTATTGATTTGAGGTTTGCTTCTATAATTAATGACTGATATGCTCAATCTGCAGTTAAGACTGGCATGCACAAACGCTTTTTTAATGCCTCTCTAAATCTGCAAAGACAGATGTACTGTTTAGAATTTGAGAATTTAGATCTTCTGTCCATGTTCGAATGGGAAGCTGAAACTACTTTTCAAAGGTGCTTGGAGATGTTGGTGCGACCTTTGTTGATTCAAGTTTCGACAAAGATACTTAACATTTCTTAACATAAGACCTCTTGTAGAACCGTTGGTTACACCTCAAACAATAAAACTCCGACCAATAAGAGAGTTAAGTGAGCTATGTGCCTAGAAAGGTTATTAAAAAAATAAATCAGTTTCTTCATGAGAGAGAGACTCGATATTTGTAGACATTCAAATTGTGTGGGGCTCTACCAGATGAGTCCAACTTCAGTTAGAATTCTTGAAGATTAATCCTAGATCACACTATATAAAGGGTATTATATTCCTTAGAGAGGGATCTCAAAAATTTCATAAATTCATGGAACATTTACAAAAAGATCAAGATGTGGGGGGACTATTCGTGACAACAAAATACTTCATGAAAATCCACAAAATCCTCTTTACATGGAGATTAAATAAAATTCATTTTTTATGCAAATTATCCAACATAAGAATCAAGAAAGGGACAAAATTTAACTTAAAAAAATTGTTAATTAATAAAATATTATTGTTTCTTTATACATAAAATTTATTGCAAATCAATTGTCTCCTAGAACCCTACATAAAATTTCTATTTTACTTTGGGGTTTAATAAGTTTGATCCGAGTTGAAGAATTGGTCAGAATCCATTCAACATTGTAAAAAGATTTAATATTTCCCTAATTACTAAACTATTTTTATAATATGACAATTCGGTTCACTATTCAGATTCAAGAAAGTCAAAAGCAAGAGTCTATTGTAAGTCGTAATTTTACTCAGTAATTATATCAAAAATTATTTTCACAGCTCAAATTCGTGATTAATGCGAGTCCGCAAGACCTGATTGACAACCTTTCTATAGCCATTTGCCATTCTGTAGCCATTTTTCTCTTAGGATTCAAATTCTCCCAGTAAAAAGGATCTAAAAAAGTTGATGTTTTTCTAAATAAATCAGCAAAATTTAAGGATGGAAAATGGTTTTACTGCAGAAGATCTGTCGAAGATCGGAGGTATTGCTACCGTATCACTGCTTCATTCCTTCATTCCAACTCATTGGTTGCCATTTTCCATTGTGGGTCGTGTTCAAAAATGGACTCTTTCAAGAACCCTTTTCGTCTAGTAGTACTCTCCTCTTCTCTTTTAATGGTATAATGATTGTTTGGAGTATAGATCTTTGCAGAAAATGAGCTGAAAATTCGTAATGGTGTTTGATTATGTGATTGAAATTGAGTTTTTTTTTTATGGAAGTGATTTATTTACCAATTAGCATTTCCCCCTTTGATTAATATGCTAGTAAGGAAGAAGAAATTGAGAAATTTTGAGTAATGGATGAATTTCGATTTTGTGGTAGGAATCAAATGTTGTGTTGTGAGCTGAGGGTCTATTGGAAACACCTTGTTAGGGGTAACGTTGCGTACACACAATCCTCTTTAGACCCTCTTAGACTCAATTGTACATTAATATGTTTTTACTACTAAAATATGATATTGAGCAACACTTCATTAGCATAAGTGATGGTGATGTTCAAAAAATTGATCATAAATCTTGACAAATTGCCTTACAAAAAGCTAAGGTGATCGTCAAAATTTTGTCCACAAAAATATGGATGTATCGCAAGTTCGCCACAATATTTTAAGCATCAACGAAAATATCATATTGATTGATTTGTCTCTCAATATATTTGACATATTTCTGAAGGAAGTGGAATTGATACACTTCCTACTAGTATTGTTGAGCTCCGTCCAGTTATACTTTGTAGTTTTACAAAAATCAAATCATTCTTTTGTTATTAAACTAAAACTATGATCTTGACAACTCAATGATATAATAATGTATATGTAAAAATTTTCCAGCCCACTTCAATGTAATATTTTTCATTACTAATCATGAATAGCTTGGTTCTACGGGTTGAAATCTCTCTTTTCAAAAGGGTCGAACACGGTGAAGTTTGGCGTTTTAGCTAAGCAGCTTTGTGATGAATTAAAAAGTTATGGAATAACTAGTGATGACCTTGTAGAAGTGGTAGCTATGAGAAAGAA
The DNA here is from genome assembly GCA_027705065.1 of Solanum peruvianum. Lineage (NCBI taxonomy): Eukaryota > Viridiplantae > Streptophyta > Magnoliopsida > Solanales > Solanaceae > Solanum > Solanum peruvianum. The sequence goes on from JAKWJD010001755.1 coordinate 10,273,575, forward strand.
ATCGTGAAGGACACTAGGATCGCAATTTTGAATGCTAGTTTATCTATTAATATTTTCTTAAATTCATTTTAAAGGTTAGTTAACATTATTTTTTCTTGAAATTTTCAGTAAGGTTGTAACTTAAAGAACTCTTAATTACCATACCTATATTCCATTATGCTAATTAGGAATTCTTCCTTTTTGCTCCCATTCTTTGTCATCAATTAATTGAAATGTTTTTATCTTTTGAGTTATCCCAATACGTTGTTCATATATTTATGACGGAGATCTCAACTATATTTCTTTGCCCTTTTCAATATTTATTGTTATAAAGATATTGTGAAATTACCATGACAATACAAAAGAGTAAATTCTTTGAAATTTACTTCATGTCTATTAAAGACTCATTTTCTTAGCTTGCAATACAATTTTCTTACTTAAATAGTCTTGCTTATAGAAAGTAAGATACACCAATACTGAAGATGGAAATATAGTTAAGGTAAGAATTCTTCATATTCACTTTAGCTAATGATGAAAGAGAATGTGGACCATCTTCTCGAGATGATAATTTTGTGTCCTCCTAATTTGATGTGCGTATTTCCTTTTTGTAGCCAAAAGAAGGTTGAAGGGATAGTCGATAAGTTGAAGACATGGCATCGAACTGTCGTACACATCTATTTTTACTTTTTTGCACATTCTTATGTTTGTTACATAAGTACTTGAACATGATTAGGGTTTCAATGAATACCATATTCCTCTACTATATAAGTCTAATGGTTAGGGGGACATAATTTCTTTAGATTTTCTTGATTACGGTGTATTAGAGTTTTATATCTAAAGAGTAAATCATCGTTGGTCATTGTGCATACTGGGAGTTCATTGAGAGAATCAACAAATTCGATTCATATTGTACTCAAATTTGTGGAGGAGCTAGAAAACTCTTCAGGAATTACTTCATCTTTGGTGATCAATAAATTTCTTATCATTATATACTTTCGATTAAATTTTAATTTCTTATATTCCTACACCATCTGCATGTTAGTAGTAGTTAAGGGGGATGAAGGTATTTTCTATATGAGAAACTCACTAATATCTTGGCAATATCATATTTTAACTATTTTGAAAATATTACGTTATTGACATTTCTATACCATATTTGATATTTTTATACTTCCTAAATTATCCCGAAAACCCTTTTTTTAAAGATTTTTTTTGGGGCCATATAGACCATTTAATTAAGTATAAGTTTAAGGAATCCCATAGTGTAATTCAATAATTACATTCTGTCCCGACAAGTTTAGTAATTACAAAAAATCCCTTAAATTTGTTGAGCCGTGATACTTTAGACTGTAGTGATACATGGTAAATGATACATGGTAATTTAAAACTGTTAAGAAAAAATAGGGAAGAAAAACGGTAAAGTTAATGTTGTTACTAAAACAGCTTAATTTGTGGTAACAGATCATTAATCAGCATTAAATCAGCACTTAATTGGATAATAATTTCAAAATTTGAAAATCAAAGATTATAACATCTATTTTGAAAACAATTTTTTTAAACAGTATGTTAAAATTGGAACTACAGAAATTTTATTGTTGGTATAATGGATTTTTGAAGATGAATACTTCGATTTTGATGAGACATTCCGGAATTTGGGTGAACGAATTGTAGTATGAAAGTTACAAAATCGATGGAATCGTTGTTGGAGATTCAATTTCGTTTTCTAATCTCAAAGCAACAATTGCAGCCGAGTTGGACATTGATGTATCAAGGAAAGAAATTTAAATTCGATACACTGTAGAAGGTAACTCCTGTACGATGAAACTTAAGAACGATCTGAGTGTTAAACTATATTTTGAACTGAAAAAAAACGAGCCTGGATTTTCAGTATATCCATTATGTATTGACACAATTGAAAAGAATAGTGGTTCTGTACATAACTTTGATGAAAGAAGTGGAGAAATAACGTGTGTAGAAGGCACAACAAATGATACACAGGCTTTGGCAATGGTTGAAACTAGCTTATTTGAGTCACATGAAAATGCAGAAGTTGGAGTTGCAAAAGTTATAATCAATTCAGATATTGTTGATGTGAAGACAGGTCAGATATATAAGGATAAAGCAACACTTGTAGATGTGATGACGAAATATAAGATAAAGAACAACTTCAATTGCAAAGTAAAGAGGTCTAATCAACAAATGTATGAGAGTGTTTTGATATCTTAATGTATCAGGTGTTGTTTTATAATTAATTAGTACATGAAACATTACTATTTTATATGAAAACCTGCATGTTTCATATGTTCTTTTATATTTTAATGTATCATCATTTCAGAAATTTGTCTTTGATACATCGAAATAACTATTTTTGATACTTGAATATACTACTACTGATATAGTAAGGACTGTATCAGTTTAAACAGTCATATCACAACTAGTGGATACTTTTCATTAAATTTTGATACTTTTCTTAAAAATTGGTTTATACTTTTTGTGTAATTCATTGTTTGATTACTTTAAACATTATTGTTGAACATATTATATGATGCATTTGATATGTGTATTAATATGCTTAAAAAATGTACGCAGCTATGTGTTGGTATGCTTTTCAGACAAATGTGGTTGGACTATGAAGGCGTCGTGTAGGAAAAAATCTGATATATTCATTGTTAGAAATTTCAATAGTGAACATACGTGTCCGATGAGGGAGAGGGTATTAACCAACGTCCAAGCAACAGTCGGATTTGTAAGTGGAGTGACAGCTCCAAAATTGGTCAATTATAAACGAATTTATACACCAAGGGATATAATTGATGATATTAGAGAACATTATGGGGTTAAAATATCTTACCAGCAAGCATGGCGTGCTAAAGAACGTGCACTCTCCATGATTACGGGAAAACCATCTGCAGGATATAGACGGATGCCGCGATACATACACATGTTAAAAACTGTGTATCCAGATTCTTATATAAGAATGCATAAGACTGATGAGGATGAATTTATGTATCTGTTCATTGCCTTAAGACCATTCATTAGGGGATTTAAATACTGCAGTCCAGTAGTTGTTGTGGATGGTGCACATCTGAGTGGAGCTTACAAAGGGACATTTGTATCAGCAAGCACACTTGATGGCGCATGTATTTTTTATTTATAGTAATGGTGTCTTTTTAAATATTACTTATCAAATAATATAATGTGTGTGTAATCAGGTTGCATATTTCCATTGGCATATGGTGTTGTTGACACCGAAAATGATTGTTCGTGGACATGGTATTTCGAACAGTTCAAACATGCATTTGGCGATAGAAAAGATATGTGTGTTGTTTCAGATAGAAATGAAAGTATCATGAAGAGTGTTAGGATTGTGTTCCCCGATGTACCTCATTATGCATGCATCTGACATCTTTGGAAGAATGTATGTGGAAACTTCAAAAGGAGAAGAAAGACCACAAGTGATCTATTCTACTCTATGGCCAAGGCATATAGAAAGGAAGATTTTGATAAGTTGATGGCTAAGGTTGATAGAATTGATCACAGGGTTAAGGAGTACCTTGAATATGAAGGTTACGAAAAGTGGTCAACAGTTCATGCAACAGTAAACAGAGGTAGAATGATGACTTCAAACATTGCAGAATGTATCAATGGTTGTCTTGTTGAAGCACTCCAATTAACTATATTAGAATTCTTGGAAGAGGTTAGAATTCTTTTTGGATCTTGGCATTGCAAAAATAGAGAAGTAGCCTCATACACAAAGGACACATTAGGTAGAAAATTTGAGGAATTGTTGATTATAAATGCGGCTAAAAGTTAAAAAATGGAGGTATGTATCATTATATAATACTTTATATTATATGTATCGAATGATTTGTTTTTAAAAAAGTTATGTATTTAAAATTTTTAATGTACACAGGTTGTTCCATCATCTGAGTTTATTTTCTCAGTTTATGAAAATGAAGAGGATATATTGTTTGTCTTGAGAGGAAAGTATGTTGTTGTGGTAGATTTCAACTAGATGAGATACCTTGTTCACATGCAATCGCTGTATTAAAAAAAAAGAATGTCACCGATATGAATTCGTATTGCTCTGATTATTACAAGCCTGATGCGTTGGTAAAAACATATGAAATTCCAATGGTACCAATGCCAGATAAGGAAGATTGGTCAGATCCTAAACACATGGTAGCTGAAACTGTGTATCCACCTAGATACAAAAGATCATCTGGACGATCAAGAAAAAGAAGAAGAAAGAATGCAGATGAAAAAATTTCGGTAAACACAAACTGTTGTGGACAATGTGGACAAGAAGGGCACAACAGAAGAACTTGTAGTTTCTACCCAAAAGAGAAATGAATTAGTCGTAACGTTTCAATGATATCAAGAATAATTTATAACGTAAACATTTTAATGAATTTCAGTTTTCATTACAATTGCAAATTGAACACTTTGTGTTTAGATAAATAAACTTACAAAAATGTGGTAGTTAAATTTGAAGTCGTGCTTTTGATTATAAATACTTTGTTATTATTGGTGTTGATAAATATACTTGTGTCAATATTTTTTTTAATATAAAATTTTATAAATCTTATGCTACAGTAAGATATATAAATTTAAGAATTATTAGGTAACATAATGTACATGATACATATGGTTTATCTAGTGTATCATGTACTTTTATTGTGTGTTTTTGGTACACATTGTTTATCTAATGTATCATGTACTTTTAGTGTGTATCATTGGTTTGAACAATGATACATCTCTATTAGATAAAAAATACAAAAATATTATTGAGGTTATTGTGTACTTTACAACGAATATAAATCATGTATCATGTGAATTTATATAATTTAACTTGTGTAATGCTTTTTTTGTTATGCTTTTCTTGAAATGTACAGTAAATTACTTTACTTTTAAAAAATAATACCAATTCATATGTATATACTATTCAATTTACCTAAATATCATGTAAAATTTAAGGATTATTGGGTAACATATTGTAAATGATACATACAGTTTAGCCAATGTATCAGTTATTTTTAGTGTGTGTTTGGTATATATGTAACATTTGGTTTTGCCCAGTGTATCATCTCGATTAAATAAAAAATTTAAAAATCTTTATGTCTATGTTTAATTATAAATACTTTGACTATACTTTATTAAATGATTTAAACCTGTGTGGGGCTATAATATGTCTGATATTTATATTTTCAATATAAACATATTTTTTTTACGTAATGTTAAAAAAAATATTCATGTAAATTGACAAAACCAAAAAAATAACATTAAAAAGGATAAAAATAGTTGTTCAATAACATATAAAAATAATAAATATAACATTAAAACATTGTTTTATCATGAAATGCTACACTATGTGAACTAAATCTTCTTCTGGTGGTGGTGTGACTACGCCCCTGGATTTTGGTGGATGATCATTGCGCTAACATATCCGCACTTCGCCTTCTCACTTCCATAACTCCACAACAATGCTCCATATCTTTGACACAGGTAATAAGGACTAAAATCAGCATATGATATATTGATTTGGTTACTCATATACTCGGCAAATGCAGTAACATATAACCCACAGTCTCTACAAAAAATACAGAATAAATTATAAACTTAATGATACATTAAAAAGGGCAAATGAAAAATTCTTGATACTTACAGGCTATCGCATTCCTGTGTAGGGATGTCTTGTGCAAATTCAATCATGAAAGGAACTTGAGGCTCCACAAGTGAACCAGTATTGTTGTCTTTATATGCATGACAATCAGAAAATTTTGTGCGTTCATTTTCTTCAAAAAAATCCACTGTCAAGTAGGTATGAAGGAAGCATTTTAGAAAACATCTTGATCTCATGAGGAATTGTTTTTTTCCTTGTGCTAGTTGATGAGTCAAAAACCCTTATCAACCTGTTTTTCAACTCAACAACAGCCAACACCCAACGGAATTCTTTATCACAGTTAATTGGGATGTAGACCTCATCTACAAGATGCCATGGTAATGCAACAGGTATTCCAAACCCTTTGATGATGTTAATTATTGACCTCTCATGTATAGATAGAACTGAAGGGCGATCAATATATTCTTGTGTAGTAAGACTATCATCATCATCGTCCATGTAATATCTATTATAACAGTTTTTTACATGTGACATGAACAAACAGTGGGTTGTTGTGTATCTGTATTGATCCATGCTGCAAAGTTTTGATTTTTTACGAAGGTAGTAAAAAACCACATCGATGTGCTATAAACAAAATGAAAACATAGTAAGAAATGATATACATCTTAACAATATAAAAAATGAAATATAATTCTGTGAATATAGTATGATACTTTCGCAAATTAAATAGTATGATACTTATACAGAATGTATCATTGCTAATTAAATAGTATAATACTTCTACAGAATGTATCATGATGTTATAATATAGTTATGACTGATACATATTTCATAAATAGTTTAATATTATTACCTCATCAGACCTACATTTGTTTGGTTGTGACATGGCATAAAACCAATTCTTGTTCATTGGAAAAGCAACAACAAAGTCCATCATCGTAAATCCAAAAGAAGAAGATTTTGATCTGTATTTATCGTCTGATAGCATATATGATACATAAGTTTTCAATATATGTACATGATACATAACACTCACTTATTTACAATTTTTATATAACAAAGTATCATGAATTAGTTGTATAAAAAATGATTACGCCTAACACTTGCAAAAAAAATGTATAAAACTTACTTATTGTTATGATTTTTTAGAAGCCCCGTTGACAACCAATTAATGTAATCCTCAATAAGTTTTGGCGAAACTTTATCTGTAATGCCACATCCTTCGAACGGGAAATGGAGTCGAGCCATATCCTTCAATTTCTCTTTTCCCTTCTCGCTTGACCCAAAAGAAGTACAATATGGAGATTGAATCCATCTCGAAGGCATTCTATTTTTATGCGCAGGAGTGACTGCATCAGTTTTAACAGCAATCTCCGTTATTGGAATATGAGTGGGCAATTGACTGTCGGTCAACAAGTACTGGCTGCTAGTTATATTCTGCGGATCGTAAGAATATAATGGTCTAGCATTAGTAGGATCTTTACCCAAATCTTTGATAAGCGCATCTATTGCTGCTTGAGTTGATGGCGATATTGTTGTTGAAGTTGAAGAATCCTGTATAATATGATGTAATGATTTTTAAAATAAATTTGTGTGTAATGAAATTGTGTGTCATAAATAAAAATTGAAAAATGTACCGATGCATCCGTTGTTGTTTTTTCAGGCAACACATGAGGGATGTTGTGCTGAACATTTTCATCAACGTCTTGGTCCATGATATGTTCATTTAAATCTTGGTGCGACTGATAAGCGTCACCATCCTGAATATGCAGTTTTGAAATAAAAATTGTTAATATAATTTGTGTTGATACGTAACACTGATTACAATCACATGATATATAGTATTGAGTAAATATGCATGATACATGACAGAATATAAAATGAGAAAATAAAGTGATCATGATACAAAGCATTGACTAAATATGCATGATACACAACATACCCAATGTATCATAAACATTACCTTTGGATTATCACTGACTATTTGTTCACCCTCATTTACGCAAACACCAACACCATCCACATCAACATCCCCTGCATCGTCGACGATACGATGCTCACCATTTTTACAAGAAAAACCACCACCATCCTCAGCTACACCACCCATATCATCGAGATCAATTGGTATTTGCTGAGATGTTTGTTTGTCAGACTAAAATGTGCTTGTATTAGCCTGAAAATTGATGTTCTCTTTGCCTATAGATTGCATCAGCTGGGAGTGATTTGCTTTTATCAAAATAATCAGTTCCTCAAATTTCTTGTCAACCTAAAAATTGTAGATACATTTAGGATAAAAAAAAGTTTGTTTAAAAATAACAAAATAATTTACTTACGTAAGTTTTCAAATGTCCTTTAAACTCTTCAATATGAGGAATTATATTGTTGACATTCTGTGAATCTGCATATTCATGAACATCAGCAGCCGGGTTCGGAGAAACGTCTGGAACAGAACCATGTACATCAGCAGCCAATTTTAGTGACACTTGTGGAACAGAACCATGTACATCATCAGCATTCGAATGTTGAGGCAGACTTAACATGGAAACATGTACATCATCATCCGGTGTCGGAGACACATTTGATTGATCAGGCTGGTTCTGTTCTGACACCTTCTTTTTTTGAATAATCGATTTTTTTCTTCTTTTTGGCGGTGGTGGAGGAGATGTATCAGACACTCTAGAATATGTCCTCAATAACTGTTCGGGCGGTTTTGTGGAGAAATTATCTATATGTAACGACCTGTTTAGTCGTTTTGAGCAACAGATTTTAATTCTGGAAAAACTGGCTGGGACGACGGATGGAACGACGGACCATCGTGGTCACGACGGCCCGTCGAGGAGGTGTCGTCCCATGGCACTTAGAATTTTGAAATTGGGTACTGAAAATCGACTCTCTGTAAATTGTGACGGACCTGCAGGACGTGCCGTCACATCTACGACGAACCGTCGTGAGTTCCGTTGCAAAACACTTCAACTTTTGAGAATTTGGTGCAAGAAACGAGTTTCTGACCGTCATGACGGAGGAACAGGACGGACCGTCACGGCTGTGACGGGCCGTCACAGGCCACTTGAGCTCGAGGGAGCTGCGACGACCACCGTGACGGACCGTCGCAGGAACGACGGCCCGTCACAGGTTGCGCAGTCCCAGGCAAAATAGGATTCCTCTACACGTTTTAGGGGTCGTTTTGGACTATTCTTTCCTTAATTATAAAGATTGAGGGTTAATATTAATAGGTCTAATTACTTGGGGGTTAAAAGGGGTAACCTTAAGTTAATTAGTGGGTTTTATTGTCCTCCTTTACACTTAATTATACTTTTAATTAGGGTAAAAAGAAGGAGGGTTTGAATAAAACAAAACAAAAGAAAAGAACAGAAAGAGAGGAGAAACGAACGAGTAGAGAGAGAGAAACGAAGAGGATAGCAAGGATTTTGAGAAGATAGCTTGTTGATTCAATTCTTCGGTGGAGGTAGGTTATGGTTTATTTTACGATATTCGTAGTGAACTCTTAATAGTGAATAATATGTGTTGATGATATTGTAAACCTGTCTATATGCTTATTGTATGCTTGTATGAATATGATTATGTGATTTTGATAAAACAAGCATGATGAAAACCATTGAATCCCAAATCTTGAAAGAAACTTTAATCTATGATATTAATGATGATGCCTTGGTATAAAAGAAGGCTTGACGAATTAAAGTAATGGGATTGATGATGCCTTGGTATAGAGAAGGCTTGATGAACGGATAGAATGAATTTAGTGGATCGGAGTGTCACGTTCCGACACATAGTATTAGTGGATCGGAGTGTCACGTTCCGACACATAGTACTAGTGGGACGGGTGTCACGAACCGACACGTAGATATAGGGGATCGGAGTGTCACGTACCGACACATATAGGGGATCGGAGTGTCACGTTCCGACACATATAGGGGATCGGAGTGTCACGTTCCGACACATATAGGGGATCGGAGTGTCACGTTCCGACACATAGGGGTAGGGGATCGGAGTGTCATGTTCCGACACAAGAGGAAGAAAGATAATGAATCTCGAAAGATGATAATATACTCAACGTAATGAACTTAATTCCCAAATGAGTATGGTATTGAGGCTTGAGCCCTCATGAATGAACTTGATGGTATTTATTGACGATTATGACACTTGTTGTTGCTACATGTTGAGTTTATAGTTGATTTACAATATTACTTGATATATATTATCTTCTATTTTGAGTTGGCCGATGATATCTACTCAGTACGTGTGGTTGTACTGACCCCCTACGTTTATGTTTTCCTCTTTGTTATTGTGTTATGCAGCAAACGTTCCGTCAACTTCAACTCCGCAGTAATTCAAGCCAGTCTTCGTCACACCGGATCTTCAGGGTGAGCTAACGCTTCTAGCTTGGACTGGATCTTCTTCTTCAAGTCTTGATGCCTTGAACTTCCGGCATGGACTAGATTTTTAGTTATTTTTGTTCTTAGACATTTTTAGTTTAGTAATTTGAGGATAGATGTTCTTGTGATGATGACTTCCAGATTTTGGGAATATTAAAAATAGTTGAGTTGTTTTATTAATGAGTTTAAGTCTTCCGCATTATTTTCTGTTGATATTATATTGAAATGTTAAGGTTTAGATGGGTTGGTTCGCTCACATAGGAGGGTGAATGTGGGTGCCAGTCGCGTCCCCGAATTGGGTCGTGACAAACTTGGTATCAGAGCATTAGGTTCGTTGGTCTCATCACACAAGAACAGGTCTAGTAGAGTCTTAAGGAACGGTAGGGGGACGCCTTTACTTTTCCTTGAGAGGCTATAAGACTTTAGGAAAATTCCATTCTTTCATTCTTTCTTTCGTGCTACTACTTGAGTCCAATTGGTATCTAGGTGATACAAATTGGTATCTGACCATCTTCATTCTATTTCGCAGATGGTTAGAACTAGAGCAACGACCGCACCAGCAGCGACAACGGAAAGACAGGAAACTACTGAGCCAGCCACTGGGGCTGTGGCTCGAGGAAGGGTAACGGCAAGAGGCCGTGGAAGAGGTCGTGGGAGGACGTCCTCTAGAGGGAGAGGACGAGCCCCTAGCCCATCTGATACTAGGGCAGTGACTCCTCCACCGACCGAAGAGGTGATAAGAGAGGGTGAGGAAGGGGAGAATGAACAAGGGCAGAATGAGGAAATGCCACCCCAACCTACCCCAGAGATGATCAACCAAGTACTTGCTTATCTTAGCAGGTTGTCTGATCAGGGTCAAGCACCTCCAGTGGTTTCTGCACCAACACCTCCGGTTTCAGAGATACGACATGCGGCTACTATGGCTCCCCGCATGGATGCACCATTGGAGATAGGCACATTTCCACGTCTGACTACTGGGCCTATTATGACAAACGATCAACACGAACTTTTTAGTAAGTTCTTGAAATTGAAACCTCCAGTCTTCAAGGGTGCAGAATCTGAGGATGCTTATGATTTTCTGGTTGATTGTCATGAGCTACTACACAAGATGGGGATAGTAGAGAGGTTTGGTGTCGAGTTCGTGAGCTATCAGTTCCAAGGTAACGCCAAAATGTGGTGGCGTTCCCATGTTGAGTGTCAACCAACAGAGGCACCACCTATGACTTGGGAATCATTCTCTACCCTATTTATGGAGAAATATATCCCAAGGACTTTGAGAGATAGAAAGAGGGATGAGTTCTTGAGTCTGGAGCAAGGTAGAATGACGGTTAATGCATACGAGGCTAAATTTCGCGCACTATCCAGATACGCCACCCAACTCTGTTTCAGTCCACAAGAACGGATCCGCCGTTTTGTGAAGGGGTTGAGGTCAGAATTGCGGATTTCAGCCTTACAGATAGCGGCAACAGCAACATCCTTCCAAGAGGTGGTAGACTTTGTGATAGAGGTGGAAGGAGTGAAGCCAGATGACTTCACCACGACATCGACATCAAAGAGATTTCGAAGGGGAGGTGAGTTTAATGGTTCCTACTCTAGAGGACAGAACTCCGGAGGTCACTCAGTTCGACCAATACAGTCTTCACTACAGACTGTAGTTGGGGGTCCACCTCAGAACGGTCAACACTACTCCGAGAGACCTATGCCCGATTCCAGAGAGTGCTATGGATGTGGGGAGATTGGACATATTAGGAGGAATTGTCCAAAACAGAGTTACAGAGCCCCCCTAGCTAGAGGTAGGGGTGGTTATGGTAGAGGTCGTTTTTCTGGAGGACGTGGTGGTCGAGGTAATGGCGGTCACCAAAACGGCAGAGGTGATGGGACAAACGGAGCCACTACTACACAACATGGTAGGGGGAACGGACAGACAAATAATGGGGCCCATTGTTATGCTTTCCCTGGGAGGTCTGAAGCGGAGGCGTCTGATGCTGTTATTACAGGTAATCTCTTGGTTTGTGATTGCATGGCATCTGTATTATTTGACCCTGGCTCCACGTTTTCATATGTATCTTCCTCATTTGCTAACGGTCTAAATTTACATTGTGAATTACTTGACATGCCTATTCGTGTTTCTACTCCGGTGGGTAAGTCAGTGATAGTTGAAAAGGTATATAGGTCATGTTTAGTGAATTTTGTGGGGAGCAACACTTATGTAGATTTGGTTATTTTAGAAATGGGTGACTTTGATGTAATTCTGGGTATGACTTGGCTTTCTCCAAACTTTGCGATTTTGGATTGTAATGCTAAAACGGTAACGTTAGCCAAGCCTGGGGCAGATCCGTTAGTGTGGGAGGGTGACTACACTCCCAATCTGGTGCATATCATCTCCTTTATTCGTGCTCAGAAGATGGTTAGTAAGGGTTGTCTAGCTCTCTTGGCACATCTCAAGGATGACACTACCCAAGTACCTTCGATCGAGTCGGTTTCAGTGGTCTGTGAGTTTTTGGATGTGTTCCCTGCAGATCTTCCCGGTATGCCACCAGATAGGGATATAGACTTCTGCATTGATTTGGAACCCGGTACTCGCCCCATTTCTATACCCCCTTATAGAATGGCTCCCGCAGAGTTAAGAGAGTTAAAGGCTCAACTTTAAGAATTGTTGAGTAAAGGCTTCATTAGACCAAGTGCATCTCCTTGGGGTGCTCCGGTGTTATTTGTGAAGAAGAAGGATGGGAGTTTCCGAATGTGCATAGATTACCGACAGTTGAACAAAGTAACTATTAAGAACAAGTACCCCATTCCTTGCATTGATGACTTGTTCGATCAGTTACAAGGTGCTTGTGTCTTCTCAAAAATTGACTTGAGGTCCGGTTATCACCAATTGAAAATACGAGCAACGGACGTGCCAAAGACTGCTTTTCGAACTAGGTATGGGCATTATGAATTTGTGGTAATGTCTTTTGGTCTTACGAATGCCCCTGCTGCCTTCATGAGCTTGATGAACGGGATTTTCAAGCCATACTTGGACCTCTTTGTGATTGTGTTTATTGATGATATACTGATATACTCGAAGAGTAAGAAAGAACATGAGGAGCATTTGAAAATGGTGTTAGAGTTGTTGAGAAAGAAAAAGCTTTATGCGAAATTCTCCAAGTGTGAGTTTTGGCTAGATTCAGTGTCCTTCTTGGGGCACGTTGTTTCTAAGGAAGGAGTGATGGTAGATCCTTCTAAGATTGAAACAGTGAAAAATTGGGTAAGACCCACTAATGTGTCAGAAATACGGAGTTTTGTTGGGTTAGCTAGCTACTACCGCCGATTCGTCAAGGGATTCTCTTCCATTGCTTCCCAATTGACGAACTTGACTAAGCAGAATGTTCCATTTGTATGGTCGGATGAATGTGAGGAAAGCTTTCAGAAGCTTAAAACCTTGTTGACTACCGCACCTATCCTTACCTTGCCGGTAGAGGGTAAAAACTTTATTGTTTATTGTGATGCATCCTATTCTGGGTTGGGTGCAGTACTAATGCAAGAGAAGAATGTGATTGCTTATGCTTCGAGGCAATTAAAGGTGCATGAACGTAACTATCCGACCCATGATTTGGAGTTGGCCGCGGTAGTATTTGCACTAAAGAAATGGAGACACTACTTGTATGGGGTTAAGTGTGAAGTCTACACGGACCATTGTAGCCTACAGTATGTATTCACTCAGAAAGACTTGAACTTGAGACAGAGGAGATGGATTGAACTACTGAAGGACTACGACATCACTATCTTGTATTATCCGGGAAAAGCAAATGTTGTGGCAGATGCTTTGAGTAGGAAGGCCGGAAGCATGGGAAGTCTGCTTCTAGACGCCCATTGGCTAGAGAAGTGCAGATTTTGGCTAATGACCTTATGAGGTTAGAAATAAACGAGAAGGGAGGATTGTTAGCTTGTGTAGAGGCAAAATCCTCTTTTCTTGATCAGATTAAGGGGAAACAGTTTGATGATGAGAAACTAAGGCGAATTCGAGATAAAGTGTTGCAAGGAGAGGCTAAGGAAGCAATAATCGATGGGGAAGGTGTTTTGAGGATTAAGGGAAGAGTATGTGTACCCCGCATCGATGATTTGATCACCACTATTCTTACAGAAGCTCATAGTTCCGGATATTCTATACATCCTGGTGCAACCAAGATGTACCGCGACCTAAAGCAACACTTCTGGTGGAGCAGAATGAAGCGAGACATTGTTGAGTTTGTGGCCAAATGTCCAAATTGTCAACAAGTAAAGTATGAACACCAGAGGCCTGGAGGAACACTTCAGAGAATGCCCATTCCTGAATGGAAGTGGGAGAGAATCGCGATGGACTTCGTGGTTGGTCTTCCAAAGACAATCGGTAAGTATGACTCCATTTGGGTGATTGTTGATAGGTTAACTAAGTCTGCACATTTCATTCCGGTCAAGGTGACTTACAATGCAGAGAAGTTAGCAAAAATCTACATCTCAGAAATCGTTCGATTGCATGGGGTCCCACTCTCAATCATATCTGATAGAGGTACGCACTTTACTTCTAAGTTTTGGAGAACCTTACATGCTGAATTAGGTACTAGATTGGACCTTAGTACTGCATTTCATCCTCAGACCGATGGTCAGTCTGAGCGAACGATTCAAGTGTTGGAGGATATGCTTCGCGCGTGTGTGATAGAGTTTGGTGGCCATTGGGATAGCTTCTTACCCTTGGCAGAGTTTTCATACAATAATAGCTATCACTCCAGTATTGATATGGCTCCATTTGAAGCATTGTATGGGAGGAGGTGTAGATCTCCCATTGGTTGGTTTGACGCCTTTGAAGTTAGACCTTGGGGTACTGATCTGTTGAGAGATTCTATGGAGAAGGTGAAAGCTATTCAAGAGAAGCTTTTGGCGGCACAAAGTAGAAAAAAGGAGTATGCAGACCGAAAGGTTAGAGACTTGGAGTTCATGGAAGGTGAACAAGTCTTGTTGAAGGTTTCACCCATGAAAGGGGTGATGCGGTTTGGCAAAAGAGGTAAGCTAAGTCCAAGGAATATTGGACCATTTGAGGTACTTAAGCGAATAGGGGAGGTCGCTTATGAATTAGCCTTGCCCCCAGGGCTCTCCGGAGTGCATCCTGTGTTTCATGTGTCCATGTTGAAGAGATACCACGGAGATGGAAACTACATTATCCGTTGGGATTCAGTTTTGTTGGATGAGAACTTGACTTATGAAGAGGAACCGGTTGCTATATTAGATAGAGAAGTTCGCAAGTTGAGGTCGAGAGAGATTGCATCCATCAAAGTTCAATGGAAGAATCGACCGGTTGAAGTGGCTACCTTGGAGAAGGAGGCAGATATGCAAGAAAAATACCCACATCTGTTTACAGATTCAGGTACTCCTTTTCGCCATTGTTTTTCTTCTTTTGATCGTTCGGGGACGAAATGGGTAAATTGGTATCTATTGTAACGACCTGTTTAGTCGTTTTGAGCAACAGATTTTAATTCTGGAAAAACTGGCTGGGACGACGGATGGAACGACGGACCGTCGTGGTCACGACGGCCCGTCGAGGAGGTGTCGTCCCATGGCACTTAGAATTTTGAAATTGGTACTGAAAATCGACTCTCTGTAAATTGTGACGGACCTGCAGGACGTGCCGTCACATCCACGACGAACCGTCGTGAGTTCCGTTGCAAAACACTTCAACTTTTGAGAATTTGGTGCAAGAAACGAGTTTCTGACCGTCATGACGGAGGAACAGGACGGACCGTCACGGCTGTGACGGGCCGTCACAGGCCACTTGAGCTCGAGGGAGCTGCGACGACCACCGTGACGGACCGTCGCAGGAACGACGGCCCGTCACAGGTTGCGCAGTCCCAGGCAAAATAGGATTCCTCTACACGTTTTAGGGGTCGTTTTGGACTATTCTTTCCTTAATTATAAAGATTGAGGGTTAATATTAATAGGTCTAATTACTTGGGGGTTAAAAGGGGTAACCTTAAGTTAATTAGTGGGTTTTATTGTCCTCCTTTACACTTAATTATACTTTTAATTAGGGTAAAAAGAAGGAGGGTTTGAATAAAAACAAAACAAAAGAAAAGAACAGAAAGAGAGGAGAAACGAACGAGTAGAGAGAGAGAAACGAAGAGGATAGCAAGGATTTTGAGAAGATAGCTTGTTGATTCAATTCTTCGGTGGAGGTAGGTTATGGTTTATTTTACGATATTCGTAGTGAACTCTTAATAGTGAATAATATGTGTTGATGATATTGTAAACCTGTCTATATGCTTATTGTATGCTTGTACGAATATGATTATGTGATTTTGATAAAACAGGCATGATGAAAACCATTGAATCCCAAATCTTGAAAGAAACTTTAATCTATGATATTAATGATGATGCCTTGGTATAAAAGAAGGCTTGACGAGTTAAAGTAATGGGATTGATGATGCCTTGGTATAGAGAAGGCTTGATGAACGGATAGAATGAATTTAGTGGATCGGAGTGTCACGTTCCGACACATAGTATTAGTGGATCGGAGTGTCACGTTCCGACACATAGTACTAGTGGGACGGGTGTCACGAACCGACACGTAGATATAGGGGATCGGAGTGTCACGTACCGACACATATAGGGGATCGGAGTGTCACGTTCCGACACATATAGGGGATCGGAGTGTCACGTTCTGACACATATAGGGGATCGGAGTGTCACGTTCCGACACATAGGGGTAGGGGATCGGAGTGTCACGTTTCGACACAAGAGGAAGAAAGATAATGAATCTCGAAAGATGATAATATACTCAACGTAATGAACTTAATTCCCAAATGAGTATGGTATTGAGGCTTGAGCCCTCATGAATGAACTTGATGGTATTATTGACGATTATGACACTTGTTGTTGCTACATGTTGAGTTATAGTTGATTTACAATATTACTTGATATATATTATCTTCTATTTTGAGTTGGCCGATGATATCTACTCAGTACGTGTGGTTGTACTGACCCCCTACGTTTATGTTTTCCTCTTTGTTATTGTGTTATGCAGCAAACGTTCCGTCAACTTCAACTCCGCAGTAATTCAAGCCAGTCTTCGTCACACCGGATCTTCAGGGTGAGCTAACGCTTCTAGCTTGGACTGGATCTTCTTCTTCAAGTCTTGATGCCTTGAACTTCCGGCATGGACTAGCTTTTTAGTTATTTTTGTTCTTAGACATTTTTAGTTTAGTAATTTGAGGATAGATGTTCTTGTGATGATGACTTCCAGATTTTGGGAATATTAAAAATAGTTGAGTTGTTTTATTTATGAGTTTAAGTCTTCCGCATTATTTTCTGTTGATATTATATTGAAATGTTAAGGTTTAGATGGGTTGGTTTGCTCACATAGGAGGGTGAATGTGGGTGCCAGTCGCGTCCCCGAATTGGGTCGTGACACTATATCATCTTCCTCGTTTGGTTGTTCTAATGGTATTGATGTAGAATGAGCATGTTCAACTTGAGCAAGATCAAAAGCTTCAATTTCCTCTGCTGTTGGGACAATGTTTGAACATGCATTCTGAATGTATCACAAACACATGAGATAATTTAACTGTTAGATACAGTCATATTTCATAATGTATCACAAAGACATAAATAACGATATTCCATATACAAAAATAAAATTTTACCTCTTGGAAAATGGTAGACATAAGCATTTCAAACTTTGCCTTTTCAGACACAACTCTCCAATTGCATATTCTTGGGATGACATTGCGTTCTCTCACAGCTACTTCAGAATTTAAATTGGATGCACATTCGTATATCCAAACATTTTGTGCATATGACATCTTATATAATCGGTACAACTTTTTACTAACGTCAAAATCCTGTCTAAGTGAACCAATTAATTTGGAAAATGATAGCTGACCCTAAGGAAAATGTTGATATCTACCATCTTCAACCATTAGAAAGTCGACAATAGGTATAGTTGTATGATCAAGAGTAGCTAATACAAATGTATGAATAAAGAACAGTATAGACATTTGGAGTGCATCCCGATTGTTCTCCCAATTACCCATGTTAAACCGTTGAACTAGTTGATGCTTTGTAACACTAGTGACTGCACCAGGGAAATACTTTTGAAAAAGCATGCAATTAGTTTGTTCTGGGTATTTGAAATCATTGGTATTTCCTCTGACCTTAAGTTCTGTTAATAATGCAAATTCATCTATACCAAATTTCAGGACACACCCGTTGGAATGTCTAATATGCAACACATTAGGGTTGCTTTGTTCCAATTCTAAAAGCAATAAGCACTTAGTTATTTGGCCCTGAAAATTACATTTAGAAATGTCAAAAAAGGGTCCAAAAATTGTACCTTAAACAGTTGGATAACATTCTCCCCTATGTATTTTTCAAAGTCCTTTAGGAAATTGTTGTTAAAATTGACAGCAAACCTTATGGATGTGTTGGTATCTTTTTAATCTTGTACTTCAGTGGCTGCAATTTGAAAATAAAACAGCAAATTAAAACGATATAGAAATATAAATACTAAATAAAATAACTAATAACTTACTGATACATGGTTTCAGTTTTCAGAATTTCATACTACAAGAAAAACATGTGATACATGTCTACAACATGTATCAGTGAATTAAATAAAACATTATAACATGTGATACATGTCTAATACATGTATCATAAACATCAACTAAACAACATACAGACTGATTCTATATGTATCATCAAGTATAGCTGATGAAACATTTATTAAACTTAGTGAATGATACATTATAACAAATTTCAAAACATGTATCAGTACATCAACTAAACAACTAATACCTTACTGATACATGATATCATTTTTCAGGAGTTCATACTACATACAAAACATGTGATACATATCTACTACATGTATTAGTGCATTGACTAAACACTGTACACACAGATTCTATATGTATCATCAAGCACAGTTGATGACGCATTTACTAATCTTATTGAATGATACATTATAATAATTTTCAAAAACTACATGATACATATAAAATATTATGATACACGACAAATTCATGTATCAATTCACCATCTAAAACACTATACACACTTATTCAAATGTACCAGCAAGCACACTTGATTCCTTAAAATTTTTACTAATTTAAACAACATTTTTAACTATCAAAATACTAACCTGAGACAATGTAGGCCTAAAAACAATGTTTGCTGCTTTTTTTTCCTTTTTTGTTGTATTTTGATAACCTTTGATTTTGATGTTTCGCCAGAGTCTTTGTTTGAATCCTTCTGAAGATTCATAGGATCATGCAAAGACTTTTTCCTATTTTCTTTCCAATTTTCATCGTCGGAATCATATATCTTTCTATTAATTAACGGATCTATTATTATGATGTAATAGAACAATTAACAAAAACAAAAAAAAAAAGAATATACGAATTGATGATGGATTAATAATAAAAAGATCTTGGGTTCAAACGATTACAGATTAGGAAGAAATAGACGATGATGGATTAAGAATAAAAGAAGAAAAGAAAAAATATGCTGGTTAAGATGAATGAAGATGATTAAGGAAAAAAAGAAACTGAAACTTTATGGAGTAAGAAGAAACGGTTAGTTAGAAGTTAATGGATGTTGTCCTGCTTCCTGAAATTTTTACTTTTTAAATTTCAAATTTTTTGAATCTTGAAATTCAAAATTTCAAAATTTGGGTCTTTTATTTAAAATAATTAAATTTAATAATTCAAAATCAAAAAGCTGTTTAAAAGGTTGAGTATTTAAATGGATAAAATTTAAAATTCAAAACTGATTTAAGAGGTTGAGGTTTTAATGGAGAAAAAATAGGCATTAAATGG